>OX374622.1:24158200-24758200 GCA_947347705.1 Nymphula nitidulata | reverse complement strand
CACATATATAACAAAATTCCTGATATGTGGAAAGATCCGACAGTGATAAATTTTAAATGTAAATTAAAATCATTTCTGATACAGAAGTGCTATTATTCAATTAATCAATTTTTTTTTTTTATACAAAGCACGACAAATGACTCAACACCACCTGATGTGAAGCGGTAAGAAGAGTCCATATGCGAAGACAGCTAGTGCAGTTCAGACACTGCTCTAGCCGCCTCCACCTTGCCGGCCCGAAAGGTGCTTTTTCACGCCTCTTTTGAAGGAACCCATGTTATACGAAGGAGGGAACACATGTGCTGGCAAAGAATTCCAAGTTCTGGAAGTTCGACAAAGAAAAGAGCCACTAAATTTCTTTGTACGTGATGTTGAGGTGGAGACAGTGAATTGATGACTCCGAAGACCGGCTCGCGTGCTCCTGAGTAGGAAGGGGGAAGGTGGGATAAGGTCAAATAGCTCCTCAGAACACTCTCCGTGATAAAGCCGATAGAAGGCGCTAAGCGACGCAATGTCTCGACGCAATTGCAGAGGCTCAAAGTTGTTGGTGACCTCTACATCGCCAATGATACGGACAGCACGACGCTGCAATCTGTCCAGGGCATCGAGAAGGTACTTGGCGGAGCCATCCCACAAGTGCGAGCAATATTCCACGCAAGACCAGACCTGAGTTTTATAGAGCAGGCATAATTGGTCAGGCGTGAAAAATCGACGCACCTTGTTCAGGACACCGAGCTTCCGTGAGGCTGTTTTGATCACGGTTTCGATGTAGTTCCTGGAATCCAGATCGCAACATATCTCCATGCCTAGCAAATTTAGGGAGCCCTGTGCCGAAAGAGTCATGCCCTGAAGAGACGGAAGGGGAAGGAACGGCGACATTTTAGCTGTAAACGCGCACACCTGTGTTTTCTTAGCATTGAACTCAACAAGATTGTTAGATCCCCATTCAGATACGAGGTTCAACACTCTGTCGAGCTCAATGGTAAGATTCTCTCTCTCCCTCTCGGTTTCAGCGCGCCCAGCCCCTGGGCGACCGTAATATCCCCCATGGACTGTACTGTCATCTGCATAGCAATGAATGTTTCCTAACGGAATCATGTCATTGATATGAAGAAGAAAGAGTGTGGGGGATAGAACAGAGCCTTGTGGTACACCAGCATTCACTGACATGAACCGCGAAGCATATCCATCTGCGAGGACACGGATTCTTCGCTCATGCAGGAAGCCGGCAATCCAGTTACAGAGCTGAGCGGGCAGACCGTATGCCGGGAGCTTGGAGAGAAGAGCCCTGTGCCAGACCCGATCGAACGCTTTGGCAATGTCAAGGCTAACTGCCACTGACTCACCACGTTTGTCAATAGCTTCACCCCAGACATGCATTAAGTACGCTAGAAGATCACCCGTTGACCGTTTCGGCCGAAACCCGTACTGTCGATCATTAATTAATGAGTGATCTTCTAGGTACCGGATCAGCTGGTGGTTTAAGATCCGTTCCATGACCTTGCAAAGAACTGAGGTGACAGCTATCGGGCGGTAGTTAGCTGGGTCTGATCGGTCTCCCTTTTTGGGGACCGGTTGCACATTGGCCTCTCTCCAAGATTCCGGCACACACCTAGAAGAGAGAGAAAGACGGTATAGCCGCGTTAAGACAGGAGACAACTCCGCTGCGCAGTTTTTCAGTACTATCGCTGGAATGCCATCTGGTCCACTAGCTTTCCGGACGTCGATTGACTGAAGCTCCGCACGTACATCACATTGCCTAATACGAATATCGGGCATTGTGTGGCCACAGTGGGAGAGTGTTGGTGGCTGTATGTTGCAGTCATCGATTCGGGAGTGAGCAGCAAAGAGTTTTACCAAGAGATCGGCTTTCTCTTGCGGGTTGTGAGCTAGCGAGCCGTCAGAACATCTCAACGGGGGCAGCGAGGGTTGACAGAAGTTGGACTGCACGGCTTTGGCCAGACGCCAGTAGCTACGGCTTCCCGTAGGATGCGTAAGAAGTTCTTGGCCAACTCGTGCAACGCGCTGTGCATCCGCTCTGATGAAGGCCCTTTTGCAGGACTTGGTGGCGTTGTTATAGACTGCTTTCAATGAGTCAATGTTGGGATCCCCGCAGGCTCGGCCCCTGATCCAAGCGCGGTATGCCGACTGTCTGTTTTCAACAGCTAAGGCACAATCGCGGTTGAACCAGAGGTTACGCCTACCCCTACTGATGAGATCGGAGTGAGGGATATAGTACTCCATCCCTAACATGATCTCATCAGCAACAGCAGTAGCGCTAGCGTTCAGGTCCAGCTCACTGAAACAGCGCTGCCTCCAAGGGACAGATGCGAAGTAATCCCGCATACCGTCCCAATCTGCCGACGCATAGTGCCAGATGCGGCGTTTGGCAACCATAGGTACCGGTGGCGACGCCCGTGGCACCCCAGCGGATATCAGGCAGTGATCCGATGTTCCCAAAGGAGCACGAACCTCTAGCCGATATCCATCCTGGCGAGTCGTCAGCAGAAGGTCCAACAATGAGGGCGCGTGACCGACAATGTCTGGAATCCTGGTGGGCTGGTTAACCAGTTGGGTCAGGTCATGCGTGAGAGCGAAAGCGTGGGCAGTTCTACCAGCATGGTCAGTTTTAGAGGAACTTAACCACGACTCGTGGTGAGCATTGAAGTCCCCTAAAAACACCAAATCCGCGGTTGGAAACTGCTCCTGCGCAACATCTGCCACCCGACTAAGATGTTCGAAAAGTCAAGTGGTCTCCATGTCACCGCTGTGGGATCTATAAAGGCACACGTAGATACGGCAATGTGTGCCCAGGTCCACATGCACCCCAAGAATAGAGTAGGAAGGGTCCTCCAAACAGCGCAGACGGCGACAGCAAACATCCGCCCGGACAAACAAGCATACCCCGGCCTTCGCTTTGAAGGACTCTTCAAGAACGTAGCCGGGGTAATCCAAGTAGCTAGTGTCTGCCGGGCGGAGTATTTGCGTCTCCGTCAAAAACAGCATTTCGGGTCGAGCCGTCTCGAGATGTTGGTGGACGGCATTGAGGTTAGCATGGAGCCCACGGATGTTAGTGAGCCCGACCTCAAACAGCGTGGTTGTGGTGGGGGTGTGCACCGCTGAACGACCGGAAATGTTTCTGAGCGCTGCCATAGTAGATGATAAAGGAGGAGAGGCGTGAATTGGGGGGACGTTGCCGCGATATATACGGTCAAAACGTGAGGCCTGTTTCCCCAGGTAATAGCCGACAGTAGAGAAGCGCTGACCCGCCGAACGGAAGGGCCCCTGAACCCCCCCGGGAATGGCCACCGGGACCCCACCACCCGGTCACCAACCGGCACGACGGACCACCCCAAGATTATGCGTGGCATGATAGGGCAGCCTCACGAACTGGTTAGGTTCGCTTGGGCCCCTGTACTGTACCACGGGCGGCCAGCGGAACAGCCGTTTCTTCGGGTCTCCCTGGTCGGCGGGTCAACGCAGTCCACCTGGCTCTGGTTAGACGGCATCCATCGCCGCAACGTCTCCCCAAGCTCTGGTTGTACGCTGACTGATCCCGGAACGCGACCACAAGTGGTCACTTGGCGGGTTTTACGCCATGCGTACGGTGGTCACTAACCAGACGGGTGTTCAGACCCTACCACCAGTCGAGCAGTTGGTAGCTCGGTAATCCCTTAGTCGCCTCTTACGACACCCACGGGAAGAAATGGGGCGGTGAATTGTATTCTTAATCCGTCACCGCAATTCTTATACGATACGGAATTTTGAGGCAAATGTGATTTTATTTCTATTTTACGTGTTTGTTTTACTATAAACCTACATAAAGAATAATTAGAATTATTACCTGTGCCATAATTATATAATTTTTCTATTGACATGTTTAATGATATTGACACTTACAGTTTTTTCTTCTTTTGATACTGACATTATTGATATGCTTAATGATATTGTCATTTTTTGGATTTTAATCGTTATTAATTTAGGATGATTTATGTAAAATTTGTATGCCTGTAGGGCGAAACATAGTGATACTACCCATAAACATTTAAAAACTTTTTGTACCTATGTTATGACAAATAAATGATTATGATTATGAAAGCCAGTGAATTAGGTTGTTTCTATCATCATCAGCATAATATCAACTTATGATGTCTACTGCTGAACAAAGGCCTGCTGCAGAACCAATCGCAGCGCAGCATGTATACAACGGCTCCCCGACACGCTGACCAGGTCGTCTGTCCATAGTAGAAGGCCGTCCTACTATGCGCTTTCAGGTACGCGGTCGCCATGCTTGAACTTTAACGTCCATCGGATGTCAGTTTTGCGTGCTATGTGCCATGGCCACTGTTATATCTATAGCTTCAAACAAATACTTCAAACGTAGCCAAAAGTAATAAAATAAAAAATGGGGTATCCGTTTTTGTTAAATCAAAAACACTTACAATTGTGGTATTCAGACCATAATTTGGAAATACTATTATTGCACTTCGCGTCAGAAGCTTTAAACAGTCGATCCTTGACACGACATCGTGCCTTGTATTTATTGGAAGTGAGAAATGAAAAATTCTTTCGTTTTCCGCAGTAATGTAATCACTGAACAATGTTTAACGTCCTAGAGGCCTGGGGCACAGTCAGCAAAAAAGAAAAATCATTGCAAAACCATTCTTATTACGACTAGATACAGTACACAAAAGTTACTAGTGTCACGCCTGATGTGACGCCGTACAAAGTTGCGTTGACACATGTGCTTGGGCCGGCGCCCGTTGTGGTCGCAATTTGCGAGCCGTAAATCAGGCCCTGGGCGACTCACACCTTAAGAATTTAGCTTAATAGCGCCCTTGACACAGTGAACGGTTGAACAGTGTTGAAAAACTGGGAAATAGTAGGTTTGTATTACTAATTTTGAGTGATGGAGCTTACTTTGTGTAAACATCTCACACAATTGCACTATTTATAAAATTTTCAATATTACTATTAATACACAGTTATCTAAATTATTAAATCTTTTACTTATAACTAATCAGAAACATTCACAATAATTATCTATTTATGTTTATTATTAACTATAAGTAACCAACTATGTGTAAAACTTTTTTATTTATTACACTATTACCATATGAGAATTCGATGGATTTCTAAGTGCACAACTAGGGAACTTATATTACTTAATCAAGCCAAAACAGTTGATTGGATCTGGATAAAATTAGGAACATAATTAGATTATAGCCTAGAGGAGTTGCGAGTTAGTGGGTAAAAGCAGTTGCAGTTACAACTGGGACCAACGGCTTAACTGCCTTCCGTAGCACGGAGCACGTATTAGAGCAAATTTTTTGTTGACACATTTCGGGATCGACCAAGACGAAAGTTGCTTAGTTTTCTTAATCGAAACCACAGCGCTAAAACCACTACACCACCAAGTTCCTCAACAGAATAGCACATAGGCTGGTTTTATCCCGGAAAATGTACGGTTGCTATGAGATATGATCTACATTCACGCAGACGAAGTCGCTGGTAAAAGCTAAACTATTCTTTCAAGTTATAAATTACAAAGCCTGTAACCATTCGTACACTCGTAGCAACTTGGGCACGACTCACGCGTTGCCTACTCTGTAAAAACTTTAGTCGAAGCTTAATGGCCCTACTCACCGTAGTGATATAAAACATGAAGAGCTGAATATTGGACCTGCATGGTTACTATATATATTACATAATATATATCAAGTGAAATTAAAAGGTACTACTGTTGACTAATCAACTGTATCCTGAGTAGGTATCCTTGTTAATGCGTGAATATACATTTCACAGCGGGTTTCCTATGTAACCTTCATAAAATTATGCTACGATAATGAGATATGCTCTTAGAAGAATATTAGATTTTAGTTGGTGACCACCAGAAGAGAAATTATCATAGAAGACTCCACCGTAACTATATCAAATTTTATGAGAGCAAAAAAAACTGACCGCAGAAAGGAATAAAATCACGATAATTAAACATTGCAGCACTATTGTAGAGTGGGGTGATTCTGAACGCTAAGTAATCATAAACAAGTGTGTACACATTTTATTTTATATCGCTTCATCATCATCAGCCTATATACGTCCCACTGCTGGGCACAGGCCTTCCTACATGGGAGAAACACATGAGGAGTTTGGGCCATAACACCACCACGCTGGCCCAATGCGGGTTGGTGGGTTAAAGCGGTTGCAGTAACAACCGGGACCAACGGCTTAACGTGCCTTCCGAAGCACGGAGGAGCTCAAGATTATAAATTTGATTGACCCATCCAAGGACCGACCATGGCGAAAGTTGCTTTGTTTTCGTGATCGAAACCAGAGCGCTCAATCCACTACGCCACCGAGCTCCTCCGAGCTTATATCGCTTGCTTTATAAAATATATTAGGTATCATTGGATTAAGAAATATCTCGAGATTTTTAAAAATCGCGTCATAATAGATTATTCATTTTTTCGACATAAAATGATAGTTGATAATATTGAGTTTGAGTTTGTGGTTGAGAGGAAGAGCTCCGTTCATGCCAGCAATGACCATGGAAACAGTATTCTTTCATGATTTTTATAGAAAGCACGGCAAAGGACTCAACGCCTCCTGATGTGAAGTGGTAAGAAGAGTCCACATGGGAAGACAGCAACTGCAGCTTGAACACACTGTCCTAGCCGGCTGCACTTTGCCGGTCTATAAGGTTCATTTTCACCATCTTTGAAGGAACCCATATTACAGGCAGGAGGAAAACATCTCATCTTCATCATTATATCAGCCGAAAGACGCCTACTGCAGGGCATAGGCCTCCCCCAAGTATCTCCAAACTGATCGATCCTGCGCTGCCCGCATCCATCAGCTTCCCGTGACCTTCACCAGATTGTCGGTCCACCTTGCGGGGGCCTACCAACGCTGCGTCTCCCGGTACGTGGGTGCCATCGAGGACCTTTCCGCCCGTCCGTCAGTCCTCCTTGCAATGTGGCCTGCCCATTGCTACTTGAGGCTCGCAACTCTTTGGGCTTTGACGGCAATGTTAGTTCTCCTGCGGATTTCATCATTTCTGATTCAGTCACGCAGGAACACACACAACATGTGCTGAGAAATAATTCCGCGTTTTGAAAATACTGCAATGAAATGAGTTACTAAACTTCTTTATGCATGATGTTGAGGTAAGAGTGAACTGATGAAATAAAAGGCCTCGTTCTTCGCCACACCAAGTTAATCATCACACACTTTATTTTCATTTAAAAAGAAAATTATTGTAAGTGAAATGAATGAATCAATGAAAGTACCGAGTACTTCATCAACTGTAAATTTTTACAATCATGTATAATTTTATTACAAGTCACGGTAGGTAGCTCATTAAAGTTAACGAGATCTAAAGGTATAAACTTGTTTCTCTCGAGTAATTTGAAATAGAATAAAACTAGAAAAATTTCACGTCCTGAGGCAGGAATCGAACCCGCGACCTTTCGCAATCCGGGCGACTGCTCTGACCACTGAGCCACCCAGGACTTGGGATATCCCTGTGAAATTCTTCTAGTCTATCTGTTTTTGCGTTTATGAGCTAACGTCCACCCTACAATGTCAAAATATTCTATTTCAACATCCGAAACGAGTATTTTTACAAATACCGACGATTCGGTTAAGTTGGGGCAGTGCTTTCAAATATTCTTAATTTTTGATTTTAACATTATTATAAATCTTTGAAAAATTAGTTACTAATTAAAATAGAATAAAACTAGAAAAATTTCACGTCCTGAGGCAGGAATCGACATTGTGACATTGTAGGGTGGATTTCACGTCCTGACGTGAAATTTTTCTAGTTTTATTCTATTTTAATTACTAAGTAATTTTTCAAACATTTATAATAATGTTAAAATCAAAAATTAAGAATAGTTTCTCTCGATTTCGTGAGGTTACGAGAGACAGTATCGACAAATTGATACACTTATTATTTTACACATAAGATATTACAAATACTACAAGGAACGAATTAATCAACTATATTGTCATATTCACTGCCATGTGTAATTCTGTGATAACTTTTAATTATACGCTAATTATTCGTGTATTTATTTTTGTAATGACTTGGGTGTGTTAGACTCTATTTACTCACAGTAACATTTGAATATAAAAATAAGAAGTGATAATAATTATTTCTAAAATTGAACTATATTAGTTCAAAAAAACTCACACTAATTTACAAACTTTTCTGTTTTTACAATTAGTCAAACCAAATCCCTTAAGTAGGGTCTTGATTATTTGCCTAAAACTAACATTATAATACTATGCTCATAACTTTCATCAGGACAGTCAGTCTAACCTGGCTTCCATCTGAGTTAATGACGACTCCACCATCCGATCGTAAAATTTGTCAAAATTACAGCAGTATGACCTTTTTACATTTAAGGTTTGTATCACAAGCCTCGTGTGTCTGTCTTGCTTAAAAAATTGTAAAATTGACAACAGAACCGAAACGATTATATATCGTGATAGCATCGAATCTTCGCTAGCCGTCGTCGCCGCACGCGTGGCAAAGCTCGGCAACCTTCGGAACACAACTCCCTTCTCATGAATAAATTAAATTACGATCGCAAAACCTATGCTCAAAACATAACAACCGATAAGCTAATAAAGTTGCTTTGTCATATAAATATTGATTTTGCATGTTAACAACATAATTTGGCAATACTTAGGATTACATTCTCATGCAGTCATCGAAGCTTAGTCGTTTAAAGGTTGAGGTTCTAAGCCATTAAAAAACTCGTTAGGACCCGGTGTGGGTCTGAATCGAGAATTAGCATTTATATTGACCTCTTGTTGGGACATACGACGTTTTTGGGTTTTAGGCTTAGTTCACTCCGCTGTGTCGGGAAAAAGAAAACAATTGGACCTATTGAGTAGCCTCTTAGTCTCATATCGGTTTCACAACGTGGTATTCATTAAGTGCTGTAAGCCTTGCTTATAATAATTCAACATTTCAAGACCCCTTTTCTTCCGTGCTAATTGAAATTAAAAAATATATTTTGCAATAAACAAGCATACAGCTCAGTAGTGGTCGTTTTTTTTGTTATTTATTAAAAAAATATATTATGAAATACTTATACATGCAAGCGTACAGAAAAAACAACACACTGACACCGATCTCAAACTATAGCCTCAAGCATAAAGTTTATGCTTGATATTATCAGTTACGAAAAGTGTTTCTCTGTTCTTGGAGGTAACCATTACTCGCGTAACATACCCCTATTTTATGAGTAACACAAAAGTTAAAGTTGTTTTAAAAATAAATATAAATATTACCAAATAGTGTAGCACCCCTGGCCCGCCACAAGTATTAGCATTTATATTCAGGTCTGGCAACTCGCGCGCACGTGAACCTCCGCTGAGGCGTGTTCCTTGGTGTACTTTAAAAACGAACATTATTGTGAGAACATACCATATGTGATTTTAGTTGCGTACATAAGAAACGGTAATTTTCTATTTTGTTTTGGAAAAAGTAAAATAGTTGATCTTGTCGAAATATTGACACATATCGCCTTACTAACCATTCCTTACCCATTGTAATTTATTTATTTTAAAATCTCAAACATATTTTAAAATCTATTGTCTTTGATACGTTGGTTCTTTTTGAGATTAAAACACAGAAAGTTGCTAGGCACTTAGTCCAAGCCACAAACCTGGAATATTAAGGACCGCCTGTGTGACGCTTTCTAGGCTGCCAGAATTAATAAAATTTATTTTAGGCACTATCTAATAGCTAAAACCTGTATTTATTTATTTAATATTAATAGCAAAAATACTTATACAGTGATGGAATTAGTGCTTTAGGTATTCTATGTCAGTCAACCTTTAGAAGACGTTGAAAAGGCACGACTGAATATTACATCAGACTATAAAAATTGAGTTACTAGGTAATATTTGGCATTCTTTCAATCGAGTCCCTAATTATTACTTATTATATGTGTCTTTGACTTATGTACCCGAATTAATAATGTCGTGCAGACATAAAACGAATCGGACATTCAAAGACAATCCGAACCTAATTAGTAGCTAATGGTAGTACACGGAGTACATTAGTATAACAGAAACCATAAAAAAGTAGGATCATTTTTCTCAGCCGTCCGGATGAAACAGTAGCAATCGAATACGAGCCTTAGTTTTATTGAGAGCCTAAGAAGAGTAGAGGCGGGTTTTGCTTGGCAGCGTCCGGATCTCCCGAGGGGAACAATTTCTTTCAATAATTCCTCGGTAATGGCCTAAGTAAGCCAGTTAACAAGACACTCTCTGAGGCTCGGCTCAAAAAATAACAATTTTAACTTCATTGAATTATTCAGGGCGTTACTGCCGCTTTGCGTTTCGATTTGCGAACAGGGATTGCGTGATGCGTTTCGTTCGCACCATTGCCGTCTAATGTAGGTGTTGTAGAATTCGGAAAAGTTGTTTTCATTTTGTTTTAACGACTTTTAATATCGTTAATAACAAGAACTTTTTAATCTAAGTACGTAGACATTATTAAAAATAATCAGTGTTCACGATTACTGTCCCTGTTATCGGCCAACTTATTTTGTATTACATTGAATATTCTTCCTGATGTCTCTCGTTCAGCTGCGTTATCTAGCGGCGTGTCGAGAGAGTGCTCTTTGTCTTTTAAATTGTTTTGAATTTTCTCTATCATTGTATTTAACGCGAGCTACCTTTTCAATGGTATAAATTGTGTCGAAGAAAGTTTCGAAATTTGAGTTAATTTTGTAATATCCGGTGTAAATTGTGAGTCAGATAATTTAAATATCAATAAATCGTTGTTTTCAAGTTTTAGTGATATTTATAAAAACTTTAAATGTATTTTTATCGATTGTAGACGTATCGTAATACCTAAGTTTATCTTTTTTTTATCTTGAACGATACATCAAAATTTATAATACTGAGCTTTAAACGTAAAAACCTTTAAAGACTGACTCGTGCTATAAGGGTTCCATGCAAAATTGTTTTTAGATAGTCATTTTATCATAGAAATCTAATTTCGTAGTTTTTGTACATCTTTGTTATGTATATTTTAAGTTTCCCCTACAAAAATAAGTTAGAGATAACATTTAAAAAAAATGTGATATAACTACAAACGAACATTTTCGGATCTTAAGCTTTGCTTGTGCTGTCAGATATTGCTTCTTGACAAATTTTCTATCTATTTAAGTATATATAATATTCTATCTATTGTAAGAAATACAAATAAAGAATGCCTACATGTTTTTATTTACTGCCTCAGAGTCTCCAGGCATGCATGGACATAGGTCCATGTATGCCTGGGGACATTTATAGGTATCAGGTTGAGAAATGGTTCTCAACCTGATACCTATAAATGTCCTCGTTTGGAGTTAGCCGACTCTCCCTCATGAAAGTAGTTGTTCTGGAGTTTTTCTAGATGATCCAGGATTGCACGAAGTAATGAATCATCATTCATAAAAATGGCAATATTGTTGCGAGAACTACCACCGCAGGCACACAAAGCGGTACGGGACCCTCGATTCTTTGCTCAATTCTGCGTAGGATATTACTGTACATATTTTTGTATGTACAGTAAGTACTGATAAATTTGTAAAGGTGCCAATCAAGATGTGTGTATGTGTATAGAAATATTTGATAAATAACGACATTACTGATCTGACGAAATGTAAGAAGCAATCAACAGACGGACTAATATGGCGTAACTATACGGGTTCATCGCTGACTACAGAACCATAAAAAACGCTATTCTTCTTCTATCTTCTCACATAGGAGAAATACACAAGAAGCTAAAGTTAGGAGGGACAACTGGAAAGCAGAAAAGCTCAAAATTAGATAAAACTTTGATTAACACAATATTTCACGTTAAGCTTGAGGTCAGACCCTCACAACCTCAAACAAGCTTCATTAACATTCAAGCAAAAACTGATGGTGATTGACATCTAAAGAGTATGATTGCACAAAATGACCCATTGCAATTTGCCAATTATTTCCTGGCCTTGTCCAGGCATGACGACCTGACGTGATCCCTTCAAACATTTAACTGAAATAAATAGGCTAGCACTGGGTTCTTTTTATCATTTACATATATTTTTCGGAGAAGTTACATCAGATTATACAAAGTACTTCATTTTGTTAATTGTAAACATGAGAATTGCAATGCTCCTTCATATGTTTACTAGCGTTTTGTGTCTCAATTTAGACATTATAGATTTGGCAATTGATTATTTCTCCACAAAAAATACAAATTTTGTGTGTTACTTATCCTGCGAAAGTAGTTACGGTGAGTTATACAAATTAGAATATTTCGTCTTGTACTTAATTGGTGGCATAAAATAGCTATGCTATATTATATGCATAAAATTAATTTAAAAAAGGTTCCTCGAATTATTTATTACGAATACCTTATTAACCATACCCAAACAAAAATATACGTCTGCCTTCCAAGAAACAGGTAGAATATAATCACCAGGAAATTCAGTTTCAAATTACAGTAAATTGGATATGAAGATTTAGCTGTTATTAATGAAATCTGAATATAATACCAAATTTATTATACAAAAAGTTTTAAAATATTAAGCGAACGATTAGGAGATCTTTGGGGAGGCCTATGCCAAGCAGTGGGCGTCTCTGGGCTGAATTTGCTAATCAAAGGCAATTTTATCGTTTTCAAATAAAATGAGTCTTTGTTAATTTAATTGATAGGAAACAGAATAGCCATAAGGAAATTCCAAAATAACCACTTAAGAGTATCAATGAAGAGGATAACAGGAGATAGCATGATGTTGGGGAAGTTCCTGCATCAGTGGTATGTACCTGTTGGTGTAATGATGGACGCCTCCTGCGAGGGTACACAGCATGTTCTAGAAGAGGTAATTATTGAGTGACTGTCTTAATATTACGCGTGATATTCAGAAATTATTCATTGTCAAACAAGCGTACGGTGCGCCTAATGGTAAGCGGTTACCGTAACCTATTGTCGCTCGTAGCACGTGAGTAACGCGTTATGCGCGTGTATAGACGCTCATAGCACCTTGGGCACTACTCACGCGTTGTCGCCGAAGACTAAGTACGTTCGTAGCACCTAGGGCACTACACACGAGTTGTCGTCGTAGCCTATAGACGTTAGTAGCGCCTTGGGCACTACTCACGCGTTGTTACCATAGCCTATACGCTCGTAGCACCTTGAGCACTACTCTCAAGTTGTCGCCGTAGGCTATTGATGTTTGTGGCACATTAGGCACTATTCCCGCGTTGTCGTCGTAGCCTATAGACGTTAGTAGCACCTAGGGCACTACTCACGCGTTGTTACCATAGCCTATAGACGCTCGTAGCATCTTGCGCACTACTCACGCGTTGTCGCCGTAGCCTAAAGATGTTCGTAGCACTTCGGACACTCTCACGCGTTGGTTGATAGCATAGGAGACAAATATTGTCATGGTTAGGTTTTTTTTCAAGTAAACTCCAGTCATGCGTCGGAGCTGACAAAAATACTTTTTTCAGGCTTCTAAGCTAACATTTCTCGACTCCGCACATTTTTGGCTGGTTCTGATAGATGGATCCAAGGCTGAAAATACAACCAATGAGGAGTACTTCGCACCACTCAATTTGAGCGTTGATGCCGATATAACTGTTGTTAAAAGTGAAGGTAAAAACCTTTTTTTTTGGGTAGTAAGAGCAAAGATGAAATCGAGCTACACACGGATTCCTCAACTACAGATAGACTGGTTATCTTACTTCCAAATGCCGAAACACAAAAATGTTGTGGTAGCTAGCTAGAAAAGCCCTACCACCAACCAAACCGGAAAAATATTCCTGCACCCACGGGAGTTGAACCCCGAAACTCTACATTGGAGGGAGGTGGTCTCAACCATTAGATCACAAGGCGGTTAAAAGCTTAAAAGGCGGTTTTCCAAGAGCCATGGAAGCATTTGAAGTTTTTTGTAGAAAATTATGATTTGCCATGTTACAGGCGACCGGTTTCTACTGGAAGACGTCTACAACTTCGGGAAGATCCAGGGAAATAGTTTGGAGAGGCACTTTCTTGGGATTTGGGAAAGCGGCAACGGTACTCTATTTATAACATTATAAATGAATATAAATAAAAAATGCTTTTGTTCTACTAAAAGGTAGACTTCAATAATTCGTGTGAAATAATGAAAACTGTAAAACATTTCAGGAAATGAAAATCACTTTCTATTTTATACCTCTTTACAATAGTTTTTTTCTAAACTCTCTCTAGAAATTGTCGTTCCGGGAAAATGCGTACTAAATTGAATTTCCCAGAATAAAGTATTGCTTCTAAGCTTTGTTTAAGATTAATTGCTTCATAATTTATGTAAGCAAATAAAACAAAAGACATTCGAGATATTTTTGCACGGTTATACATTTTATATGTCTTAAAAGCAGGTCTCAATCACGCTTCATGTTGCAGCATTGAATATCACGACGGAGTTCAAATACTATCGTCGCTGGGATTTCCACAACTTGACGCTACGTGCCATCTCTGTGGTGAGGATAGATTTGTAGCCTTCATCGTTCAATGGCAGCTTAAAGGACTTTTTTTTTTTTCAATTTATTGGAATAACAAACAATTACATAATAATGCTTATGTTGACAATACATAATAATAACTATTACTTATTATGTAACCAGCAGCGTTATTCACTAAATAATGTACGTATAGGTGAGAAGCAGTGCAATAATCAAGATACACAAATTATAACTAAGTCGAATCAGTAAGATTAAATTAACAATTATTTAGTTTGCTTTAAGCTTTACAAGCAAGTTTGATTTAAACTGTCCGCGGGGTAACTGAAATAGATCTAAATCTACAAAAGAATCATTATATGAATGTACTATTCGTCTCAGCGGAACGCGCTCGCCCGCCCTGGTCCTGCACAGTTTAGTATCAAAAAGTTTATGCTTATATGTGTCGCGAATACGGTGTGACCGGCTTGGAAGCCGTAAAGAGATATGGTCTGTTAAGTGAGTACAGTCAAATTGATTCCTTATAACTTTATACAATAGCATTTGATCAATGAACTATGTTTTCCAATGAAAAAAATAAAATATACAGCGCAGATAAAAAAGCCCTCCTGGTTTACAATCGGGTTAAAAAAGTCCACAGCAGTGAAAAGAAATTTACGTTTTCACTATTATAAATATCCTAGTAGTGAGCACAAAATTAAATATCAAAGATATTCAAAACTTTTAAAGAAATGTATATTCCATGCTCAGAAATTAACAAATTCTAAATATATTTCTAAAGCTAAAAATAAAAATAGAGCATTATGGGACGTAATAAATAACAAAATTGGACAAACAAATCCCAATGACGGTGTGATACATGCTCTAACTAATGTAAATAAAGACATACGAAACCCAAATGACATTGCTAATTATTTTAATGAATATTTTATAAATCTGACATGCACGAGTAATTTATTAATTGACAATTCGGTTTTTAAAAACGTTAAGACAAATAGTTATAGTATATTTTTGCATCCAGCTGACGTTTATGAAATAAGTAAAATAATAAATTCTTTGAATTCAACTAACTCTACAGGATATGACGGTATATCAACAAAAATAATTTAAGTCGTAAAAGACGATATAGCTCCAGTATTGTGCTATCTAATAAATCTATCGTTCTATTCTGGTGTATTTCCAGATATTTTAAAAACGTCTGTTGTCAAACCTATATTTAAGAAAGGAGACAAAAAAAATGTAAATAATTATCGACCGGTTTCGTTAATACCTATATGGTCCAAGATTTTTGAAAAGGCAATGCAAGCTAGATTAACAAGCTTTATTGACAAACACAACTTAATAAAAAAAGGACCAAAATGGTTTCCAAAAAGCCAAATCAACTACCTTAGCTGCATTTTCACTTGTTGATAAAATTATTGAATATACAGATAAGCGCATTCCATTGACCGCTATATTTTTTGACATGAGTAAGGCCTTCGATTTCGTGTCTCATGATCTGCTCCTTCAAAAGTGTGAAAGGTATGGGATCAGAGGTCTAGCCTATAATTGGCTAAAATCATACCTAAATAATAGGACGCAATAAATACGTTGACATACTAAGTTTGGACAAACGAGGAATTGTTGACTCTTTTAAGTCGAATAGCAAAGTGAACAGCTGCGGTGTACCACAGGGTAGTATTCTGGGTCCCTTGCTTTTCTTAATCTACATAAACGATCTTCCAGATGTAACTGAATACCCTTGCGTTTTATTTGCAGACGATATATCTGTAGCCGTTCCATGTGTAAACATACATAACTACAATATAGAAATAACTAAAACCGTACATTCTGTAGTAGATTGGTTGAAACAAAATAATCTTAAAGTTAATATCAGTAAAACTAAGTATATTCAGTTTATAAATAAAAATGGTAATAAAAAAGACGTTAAAATAACACACGATGGTCAGCAGTTGAAAGAGACTAAGGAGGTAACTTTTCTTGGTATAATTTTAGACGACACATGTACATGGGAAAAACATATAAACACTTTATGTAATAGAATTAATTCATATGCATATGCCTTATGGAAACTTGGCAAAACAGCAAATAAAGAAACAGCTCTTCAAGCTTATTATGGGAATGTCAGTTCGATTTTGAGGTATGGAATTGTGTTGTGGGGAAACTCAAGTCACATAAATAAAGCTTTTATTGCTCAAAAGTCGTGTATCCGTGCTATATATGATGTTGATAGTTTAGTGTCATGTAGACCACTTTTCAAAGAATTAAAAATTCTCACAGTCCCTTCTTTATACATATATGAAATATGTATTTTCGTCAAGAATCACCTAGACTTATTTAAGTGCTCAAATGATATTCCTCGTGCCTATAGTTGTAGGCGTCAAAATGTGTTGGTGCTGCCAGTGATGAGAACAACCAAGCGTTCGAGGAATAGCAACTCAATGGCTATCAAAATTTACAATAAATTACCAAATGACATCAGAAATCAAGCGTTAAATCAATTCAGATACAAACTCAAGACATGGCTCACACAAAATTGTTTTTATAGTATAAGAGAATATTTTGACTTTAAAATTTGAAATTGAATCGTATATGAATTAATAATTATTTGACAATTGTATGAATTAATTTTAATGTTTCATTGGGTTTAAATTTTAAAGTTGACAAATTTTGCATGCCCAACCAGGTGAATGTGTCTTGAACTTTAATGTTTGTATTAAGAACTGTAATGTAACCACATTCTAGCGAAATAAATTCTATTCTATTCTATTCTATTCTATTCTATTCAAGAAACAGTCGCCTTGATTTTAAAGACAGAAGAGAGTACTTTCCTAGGAGGTCATTGTATGACTGTTTTCTACGAAAACATTTGTAATGAGCACAACGTAAAAATTTCTTTTGCACCATCTCAAGTTGGTCATCATATTTTTGATAAAAAGGATTCCATACCACTGCAGCATATTCTAATTGTGATCTAATGAGTGACTGGTATAAAACTAAGTATTATAAAATATACTTATCAAGTATTATAAAATAACCTCAAGACCTTAATATAAGTTTAGTTTCTAACTCGAAATTTTTTTTTTTTTTTTTTTTTTTTTATGCAACTAGATGACAAACAAGCTGACGGCCCACCTGATGGTAAGCGGTTACCGCCGCCTATAGACACCTGCAATAACAAGGGAAAATCACTTGATATTGCAGGTGCGTTGTCATCCTGGGGCCTAAGATGAAATGCCGTCCATGCCCAGTAATTACACTGGCTACCTTTCCCTTCAATCCGAAACACAGCGAACTGTTAAATTAATTAATAAAAGAAATATACAAATATAAAACCAACTTCAAAAAACTGAAACGGATAAATTAATTAAATTTAAGTAGGTACTCATCCCCTAGAAACATATTTTTTGGAGTCTGTGCTTCACTATCGATTTTTTCTGGAAACAACTTAGCACCAACTTCAAAAAAATGTTTCTGAAATTTTTTTTTTCACCGTTTTTAGCCACAGCTTTCTAAGGTCAAAGCTAGATGGGTGACTGTCAGCTCATATTGTTTCATCCTATCGTACCGTTTCACTAAAACGTCCCACTGTTGGGCACAGGCCTTCCTACATGGGAGAAACACATGAGGAGCTTGGGCCATAACACCACCACGCTGGCCCAATGCGTATTGGTGGGTTAAAGCGGTTGCAGGAACAACTGGAACCAACGGCTTAACGTGCCTTCCGAAACACGGAGGAGCTCGAGATAACAAACTTTGATTGACCCATCTCAGGAGCGACCATGGCGAAAGTTGCTTTGTTTTTCGTATCAAAACCAGAGCGCTTAAACTAATACGCCACCGAGCACCGACGAAAAAGTCATAGGAAAGCAAAACTCGGGTTATTGAAACGCATAACGTTTTTTGCCATAAACTGAAAATTCATAATATTACTGGCCATAATAGTCACTTGCCATAAGCTACTATAGTATAACTTCATGACGCATAACATCATATGGCTGAAACCTGTAAGGCATAATCATAGAAAGGCATAATTTTGATAAGCATAAGTAATGAAAGGCATAATTTATGTTGGCCATAACATTCATAAGACATATATTCAAAAGGCATATATTTAATAAGATTAACCGGCAAAATCCCTAAACTCCCAAGGAATAACACTTATTTACCATAATTACACCAAAAGCATAAATTTCTATGCATAAAATATTTTTTTATATGATTAATTTGATTTTGATTGCATGCATGCAGGCAAGCAAGCAGCATGGTTACCTATTGAAAAGCATAACGTTTTTTGCCATAAACTGACAATTCATAATATTACTGGCCATAATAGTCCCTTGCCGTAAGCCATTAAAGCTTTACTTCATGACGCATAATATCATATCGCTGAAACCTGAAAGGCATAATCATAGAAAGGCATAATTTTAAAGCATAAGTAATGAAAGGCATAATTTTTGTTGGCCATAATATTCAAACGACATAATATTATATTTCAAAAGCATACATTAAATAAGAATAACCGGCAAAATCCCTAAACTCCCAAGAAATAACACTTATTTACCATAATTCCACCAAAAGCATATTTTTTTTTTATACTTGATTTGATTGCATGCATGCAGGCAAGCAAGCAGCATGCATGCAAGCAAGAAAGCAAGCATGTATGCAAACATAATACCTAAACTCTTCTCCATGCATACAAGCATGCAGCAGGCATGCATGCATGCAAGCATAATACCTAAACTCTTCTGCATACATACAAGCATGCAAGCAGGCATGTAGCGTGCAATAGGTTCTGCTCTTCTCCGGCGCTGCGGGAAGTGCAGCCCTTCCGCCCTTACGTAACGAGTCTCATGCGCGCAGGCGAGCTTCCGCAGCTTCGGCTTTTTGGATCGCCATCGGCGCTTCGGCTGACATCAGCCTCAGCCGCTCCAGCTCGCCCGGGTGCCTGAGATTCACTACAGAGGGCGAGGGCTGCACTCCCTCCGCGCCTCCGGCTTTTAAATTACACTCTTGTATTGGGCAGACAGACTACTACCACGGCGAAGGACCACGGCCAGTAGGGTTTAATATAATTAATTTCGTATTAATATTGATTTCTTTATTTTTACTTCGAAATTTATACAATTGTGTCGAATAAAAAAAAATTACGTTGGTATAAGTAAATATCCATAGTAAAAGTAAACAATGACTTTATGAATATCTAGAGATACGTTTTATAATAGTATGGCTTTACTGAGTTATGCTCTAAAAAAAGTAGGTCAAACAAAATTATGAATATGGTCATTTATGCATAATTAAAATCTGCGTTTTAAAGTATGCTTTATAAAAATATGGCAAATGAAAATATAGATTAATATGATTATGGGTTTTATTATTATGTCTTTCAACAAATCTGCGTTATTATGTTTATGCGTTATTATAACTTTGATGAAAACTATTATGCTTTTTAATTTGTATGCCTTATGATATATGTCAATTGAAATTATGACAATAAACATTATGCGTTTCAAAGTGTCACCCAAAAATCGGCAATTTCGCATACATAGACGACTTACTCTTTCCAGTTATTTTGATTTAAAAACCAAACTACCCAATCGTATTTCAAAAAATTTTTATTGGACCAAATGACTGCTATGCCGCATCGAACAAAAAACGAATCATCAATATCGGTTCACCCAGTCGAAAGTGCTGAGGTAACAAACATAAAAAATACAGTTGAATTGAGACCCTCCTCCTTTTTTGAAGTGGGTTAAAAAACGAAAAATTAAAATGAATAATCTTTTTTTTTGTAGATAGCGGACAAACAAAAGGCATTTAAGCCTGAGATGCTCCTAGAAGTAGGCTATAGAGTGGGAGTAGCCGCGATGACCAAGCAAGCAGCACAGCTGCTGGACATCCTGAGCCAACAGCATAACTTCAGGTAAACATGAGAACAGGATGTGTTACAATGTATAAAATAGTTAGAATAATAGCGCAAGCTATAATATCGATGACAGAAAACAGACAAGGGACAGTTTCAGATACAAAAAACCTTTACATAGATCCATTTTCTGTAATTTAGCAGATAATAAGGTTTTGAAAACAAAAGTCGAATTCAAAACACTAAAATGGCTAAAATAGTCATTTTAAGTACGTAACTACCGGAAGACCAAAGAGATTGACTTCATCCACAAATGTAACAAGCTGTAATGGCAGTGGGCTGGTCAGATCTGTCGCAGCTGTCGACTCCAATAGACTGGTATGAATGATGACCTACCCACCTACGGATTTATCTAACATAAAGTTCCCATTTTTAATGTTTTTGATGCGTTTTCAAGCGCCTACTTTATTGTAACAATTGCAAATAACATACATTACATTAGCGTTTAAAAACGCATCAAAAACATTAAAAATGTGATGAAAATAGCTTTTCAGACCTTAACTGGAACTTTTGAAAATACTTGTAAAAGTATTCTTTCGGATTATAAGAGGTGTTAACTTCAATGAGTGGTGAGATAAACGTTGCTATAAAACGTTAAAAAAGGAAAGAAAGCGGCGAAGAAATTATCAGGTTATACGTAGTGCTCCGGTGGCGTAGTGGTAATCGCGTCTGGCCGGAAATCAGGAGTCGTGGGCTCGAGTCCCGCCTGGAGCATATATTTTTTCATCGTTTTCTTTCTTTATTTGTAATTGTTATAATATAAAGTTAATTTTGGAGTCTGTGCATCACTTTCTATTATTTCTCGCAACAGCCTTGCACCAATCCAAAAACACTACTAAGCTACCTAGGTCTTCAGTGGTCAGAGCACAGTCACTTAGATTAGGAAAGGTCGCCGGTCTCCAGCCCTAAGACATGTCTTTTTTCCAGATGAATTTTTTAATAATTATTTTAATATTAATAAATTAAAGAATAGCTCAATTGAATTGTTATTTTATTAAGTCGAGCAAAAGCTACAATAATAAGATTACTTCTCTTATTTTGTCGACCGTAATACCTACACGTATTCCTCATATCGTTACCACTGTAGCTGGAAGCGAAGCAAAAGTAAATGCATTCACTTACTTATTCTACACTCGTTTTATGAATATGAGACTGCAAAACTTGTACTGCAAATGTATACCTTGCCCGTGCTCCTTAGGGACTCCGCGTCTCCAGAACCATTTTAAGCTCTCACTACAAGTTACGCATTCAAAACTTGGTTTCTTAACTGTTGATAGGTGTTAAAAAGAAGAAAACCTTTTAAGGAAACACCACACAAACTTCATCCTTAAAGAATAGGACTGACATGTGTTATTTGAGACAAAAGTCCTTAAATTAAATAAAGAGAAAAAAAATCCTTAAAGAAGTTGTATCTGGCGTTGGAGGCATTGTTTATGCCGACTAAATGACGTTTTCTCTCAGGCCCTTCTTACATTACGCTTCTTACAGACGACCAGTATCCTATGTGAGTCTCGAAGATGGGTCGCCGAGGGGTATCTCACATAAATTTTGATAGCGGTTCGCACACTACGCTATCGGTATCCTACGCGTCCGCTACTAGTCATGCGATACCTGTTACTGTTACAGGTTGGGCGACTTGTAAATAGTAGTTTTTGTAATATATACTAAGCACCAGCCGGGCTTGTTTAAAAATATTATTTAGATAAGAATCTAGCCTTCTTATTTATAAAAGAAAAGAATTTCATTACAGCAATTTTTTGTCCCATTCAAAGCTCAATTCTCCCAGTACTTTTCTTTAAAGAAACAATCATAAATTCATTCTAGATTCAACTACACAATAGCGGGGCGTTGGATCGGCGCGCCGGAGCGGAATTCCACCTTGGTAACTATCAGTCGACAGAACGGTCGAACAAGTTTGTTAACTTTTGAAGTATTGTGGGACTAAGTGATCAGTGAAACTGATTATGTTTTCTTCTGTAGGCTGTAACCAATTCTTTGTTCTGGCGAGAACAGGACATCTCCTGCACATGTGCCAGGATCTATCCGAAGTGGATGGAATGGGTAGACATATTTTTTCCTCCAGCTACAAAACTTGAGTGAGTACGCATTTCTTGTACTTTAAATTCGTGAAACCACGAACACAATCAAAAAAGTATTGTAATTAAACTTCTAGTCTTGAATAATAAGCTACTTAATTCTAAGAAAAAGTGATGACGTGGCAATTTAGTATAAAGTGCAATAAAGAATATATATATAGTGTGATTTAAGCAAAGCAAACCAAGGTGACTAGATTTTTAACAGCTAATTTTTTTCTATAGAAAAAAATATATCTAAGCATCAAAATGATTTTCTGGATGAATATCTGACGATTACAAAATCAGCCATTATAGCGTATACACGGTTACTTTTTAAGCATGAGAAAAATTTTCACAACGTGTTCTACCGATGATATATATGAACAACTTTCACTATGATACCAAATGTGAAATCACGACTAAAATCAGCAGTTCCATACATTCGAGTAGGTATTTAGGTTTTGTATGAAATTGCTTTGCTTGGAAAATAACCGTCTAAACATAAAATAGCGTAGCGTATTATCGGGTTTTTCTGCCATGTTTTCCAATATAATATCGCAGCTATTAAAAATACCATTAACTTATATTATTTTTACCCCACCATCTCACAAACACTCCCAGTTATTAAATGAATGCTTGATAAATCTGAGATCAGTTCAAAGTTACTATAATTTTTCTTTTCCAGGACTAAATTCTATTACCTGAATCCTGATAAAGGTGTAGGAGGCTACGAGAACCGGTTTCTTACACCCATGTCTCCAGGAGTGTGGTGGTGCTCCTGCGGTGCTCTCGTGGTGTGTGGTGTGGTGCTGACAGCAGCAGCCATGATGGAAGGCAGGCCAAAGCCAGGCTTTTACGCGCTATTCAGCGTATTGGCAGCTTTGTGCCAACAAGGTAAATTTAGAAAATAAAAACTTTTATTACGCTCCGATATAATTTAACTTCTACGAATTAGGTTGTACATTAGTCTTATGTCACTAACTGCTTGAATTGGCCCAAATTTTGGAGTACATCAAGCAGTGGGGATATCTTAAACATTCATAAGTGTACAAGATAAAGCACTCTCACTTGAGACTATTTATTTTTAAACATACTCTTGAGTTCTTTGAAATAGAAGGGGAAAGTATTTTATATGGGCGTATTCTGTTGCAGACACTAGTACGGCTTTTATTACAGAATATTCTTTAAAAATGTTTTTCAGAACACACAGAGTTGAAGCAAATATCAATAACGTATTCACTTTGAATTTTATTATATTCGAATATACTTTGAATTAAATAAGGTTTGAATTAAAGAACAAAATATTTAAGTTCTTTTTTTAAACAAAGCACGTTAAATGACTCAACACAACGCTCAACACCTTGCTAGCCAATAAAGTGGTTTTCACGCCTCTTTTGAAGGAACCCATGTTATAGGAAGGAGGGAATACATCTGCTGGCAAAGGATTTCAAGTTTTGGAAGAACGACTAAGAAAGGAGTACTAAACTTCTTTGTTCGTGATGTTAAGGTGGAGACAGTAAATTGATAACTCCGAAAACCAGCATACGTGCTCCTGAGAAGAAAGAAGGAACGTGGGATTAGGTCAAAAAGCTCCTCAGAACACTTTCCATAGTAAAACTGATAGAGTGCGCTAAGCGATGCAATGTGGACGCAATCGTAGAGGCTCTAGGCGTAGGCGCTGTTCTTGACCTCTACATTGTCAATGATACGGACGGCACGACGCTGCAATCTGTCCAGTGCATCATAATAGAACTTGGCGGAGCCATCCCACAGGTGCGAGCAATATTCCACGCAAGACTGCACGTGAGTTTTGTAAAGCAGACATAATTGCTCAGGCGTGAAAAATCGACGCACCTTTTTCAGGACACCGAGTTTCCGTGAGGCTGTTTTGATCACGGTTTTGATATAATTCCTTTGACCACGACAATTGACCACGATCACTGTAAAGTAATCGAATCATCGGGTGTATAATAAAAATGTAACATCTAATTAAACGCGAGTTGAATTCGGTAAATGTGGTTTCATTTTAAATGTGTAGTAGGTACTTGCGAAAATATGAGACAATGTTATGTAATTCCTCTGATTCAGACCGCAGCATATCTCTATACCAAGTAAGTTGATGGAGCCCTTTGCCTAAAGAGTAGTGCTCTGAAGAGAGGGAAGGGGAAGACACGGTGGCATATTGGTTGTGAACACGCACACCTGTGTTTTCTTAGCATTAAACTCAACAAGATTACTAGATCCCCATTCAGATATGAGGTTCAACACTCTTTCAAGCTCTATGTTAAGATTCATTATTTTCCTCTCGATGATGTGAATCGTGTAAAGGTGCAGAACGTTATGGCGTATTAAAATGCAAACATTGAACCTTCTGCAACAATATTTTGAATCACGTCTGGGTCATCAGTGTGAACGAATATGATGCGCGGGACTATATTCTTATGGAGAGAAATGATAGCCTCGACTACGGTAATATTCGTTATTTATTTACAATCAACATTAAATCTCATTGTGTCAGCAACTCAGCAGCCACTCTGACATACAATTATCTGGTGCACACATTCATATCAGACGTGAGGAAATGTGCTAACATAACCAATCATTTGTTACAGCATACGAAGACGGTGTTCAATTGTTGGAAGAAAAATTTTCAAGCCAAGGTGAAAATTAAAATTAACTTTATTTATTACTAAAATCTAACACTAACACTGGAAGTCCTGGGCTGAATAAAGCTTTTGCAGAGTCAGAAATGTTGATTATGACAAATATACTGCTGATACTGCAAAGTGTCATCCATCACTTTGTGTATGTAAAGTCGACCACACATCAAACGTCACGGTTTGAATTTGAGACCACTCTTACTCCGTTCATAATTCGAAACTGTTACATTCGACGTGCTGTAGTCTGTACAGTCACGAGAAATAGTATATATTCCGAATGTAATTCATCGTCATCATCATCACCAGCCTATATACGTCCCACTGCTGGGTACAGGCCTTTCTACATGGGAGAAACACATGAGGAGTTTGGGCCATAACACTAGCACGCGGGCCCAATGCGGGTTGGTGGGTTAAAGCGGTTGCAGGAACAACCGGAACCAACGGCTTAACGTGCCTTTCGAAGCACGGAGGAGCTCGAGATAACAAACTTTGATTGACCTATCCCAGGATCGACCATGGCGAAAGTTGCTTTGTTTTTCGTATCGAAACCAGAGCGCTCATACCAATACGCCATTGAGCTCCTCATGTAGGATGCTAAAATTTCAAAAGAGGGTCCATATCATTGTTTCTGACTGTACCCTTTAAATCCCCAGGTCGTCGCGGAACCCTTCTAGTTGTTGGTATGACCAGCATGCTCCTGTACAACTATTACACCAGCAGCGTGGTCTCCTGGCTCCTCAACGCTGCAGTTCCAAGCATCGACTCACTCGATGGACTGATGGCCAGTGATTTGGAGCTGGTGTTTGAAAATATTGGCTATGCAAGGCAGTGGTTGGACGTAAGCAATAATTTATGTACACAATTTGAAAATGTAGATTGATGACCAAGCAACATTAAGTAGCATAAAGTGTTATTTGAAATTAAAATATCTACAGATGAATCCTGGCGTAGAACTGCTACAGAAGCAGGTTAAGACATATCAAAATTAAAGCGGTGATCATTAAAATCATTAACATCTCTTCACGAAGAAAGAGGACATAGGCCTCTTATGGCTAGCAGTATGGATTACCTGTTAACACTTTTATCACTTCAGCATTTATCACGGGTTTTCTACTCCGTGTCGATTAGGAGAACGTGTCAGTGCAGTACCTGAAGCATTAGTTACAAAGTCTCTGTCTGCCAACAAAGTTCCTTTTGACAAAAATAACAATCGTCTTACTTGGTTGCAGAATCCAGGTTTTTATTACTTCTCTGGATACAAGAACGCGAAAGAAGATGAACTTAGAGACAAGAAAGTTACTGGTGTTAAGAAAACTACAGCACTTCTGCAACCTGCTGACACTGGAATACAGTTGATACGACGGGGTGGTAATGGCTTAATGAATGATTATAAAAGAAAACACAATTGTGTGATTCAATAGCTAAAACTAAAATTGCTTTAAAATCAATTTAAAGTTTACTTTATCTATGGCTAGTTGCGTTACCCCATGGTAGCACGTCCCAGGAATAAAACCTACTATAAGTATGAGGGAGGAGCTCAGTGGCGTATTGGTTTGAGCGCTCTGGTTTCGCTACGAAAAACAAAGCAACTTTCGCCATGGTCGATCCTGGAATGGGTCAATCAAAGTTAGTTATCTCGAGCTCCTCCGTGCTTCGGAAGGCACGTTAAGCCCTTTTTTGGTCCCGGTTGTTCCTGCAACCGCTATAACCCACCAACCCGCATTGGCCAGCGTAGTAGTGTTATGGCCAAAACTCCTCATGTGTTTCTCCCATGTGCCCAGCAGTGGGACGTTTATAGGCTGGTGATAGTGATAAGTAAAAAATGATAAAATGATAAAAATTATAAATTTTCACTCTTAGTTCTCACTCCAATTCAATAGGGTCTTGCTCCTGTTTTATAATTTCTGATCCTGGAAAGTGCGTATTTAACATAGCCTCCAAAGTCCCCTTCCCTGTATCTGTGCTTTCACCGTTTGGATTTTCAACTATCTGGGATTGCATTTGTGGTTGATTAAGCTTTGGCTAACCTCATCCCTTCAGGGATTGAAGTTATGTTCTAACAATGAGTTCTCCAAGCCTTTCTCTTTGCTTCCCTTACTGCAGTACTATACTTTAATATAAGCTCAAATACAAAGCAGCACAAGTCTCAGAATTATTAACAAATTCTAAACCACTTTGTCAGGGTCAACTGACACTAGGACGCGACGCAGCACGACGATGCTGGAAGCGGCCCCGTACGATGCAAATAAAGGATTTCAAATAAATCACTTACAATTTACGAACTGTTTATTTCATAGCTTATGCTTTTCACACGGAGCCTTACACCGCCAGCCAGGTGATAGCCAGAACCTTCGAAGATCGGGACCTGTGTGCTCTAGGCTCCCTGCAGATGATGCCACCTTCACAGGTCTACATCATGGGACAGAAGAGGAGTCCTTATGGACAGTTCTTCAAATGGAGGTGAATTACTTAATAAGAAATTATGATGTTATTTTAAAGATACACAAAGAAAATGAGAGATATTTGAAAAGATCTAGACTTCTAGACTACAAAAAAGTTTACTCTGGGACGAGAAGCCACGACTTTTAACTAAAAAGCAAGTTCATAGCAACCTTCTGGCGGTAACTAATTACTGCTGCCTCTAAGATACTTTCAAGGTATATATATTACGTAGGCTAGCGGTGGCTGGAAGATACCTTTTTGAGAGATAAGTTCTACCTTGTACATTTATTTATTTTCCTAATAATAAATCCTAATAATAATTTGTGCACTAAACGATACTAAAGTTATAAGATACAATAGAATAACATTTTTCTTGCTTGTCTTTTTGTAATCTTTAGAAATGTATTATCGTAGGCCTTCTGCCTCCATTTCCTGTGGGATCAGGTTGATGTATTTGACTGCTACCAACTCTATCCATACCTCGAAAAATCCATGCCATACTTTGCGGTTATATGCCAGCATATGTGTTACTTCCGTCTTATAACATGGATTCCTTCAAAAGCGGTGTGAAAAAGCACCTTTTGGGCTGGCAAGGTGGAGGCGGCTAGAGCAGTATCCAGAGCGCGGCTATCTAGAGCGGTTTTTCTTGCATGCGGTCAATTTTGTACAGCGGATATTATGGTTTGAAAATGAAAATGAAAAATGAAAATGAAAATATCTTTATTCAATTAGGCCCCCCAAGAAGCACTTTCGAATCGTCAACAAAAAAACCCTTATGTCTATCACATAAAAATAATATTAACTAACTAAAAATTACATTATGTTTGTCTCTCTGTCTTATCTGGATCTACGTAAGCTAAGAATGTTATAATGTCTGTCTATCGGTCTGTCTGTCGGTCTGTCTGTCGGTCTGTCTGTCGGTCTGTCTGTCGGTCTGTCTGTCGGTCCGTCTGTCGGTCCGTCTGTCGGTCCGTCTGTCCGTCAGTCAGTCTGGCTGTCTGTCTGTCTGTCAGTCAGTCAGTCTGCCTGTCTGTCTGTCTGTCAGTCTGTCTGAATTTACACCGGTTCCAAAAGTTGAACTACCGAGAAGATTCCGGCAACAAACTCGTGTAGTCAGTCTTTGCAGTGTCGCACAGAGTATAAAAAAAGATATATTAACGTACCAATAAGTATCTAATAACAAGAATATTTACTGTATTTAAAGGCTGTCCGACAATGCACCATCACAATATAGGTATTACAATACACAAAGGTCAACAATTAATATACAAAAACCTAATAAAGCCAATCATCTTTCATTAATTTTAAACACTTGTCTGACCACGTCATTACAGTAATAATTGTATTGTTTTATATATAATATCACATATACCTCAAAAATCCCTCAAAAATGATACTATTGATGAATATGTAGGTAAATTATTACAAAATCAAGGAAGCTTAGAGATGACCATTTCCACTAGTGGCACCTGTTCACAAGTATGACGCATGTGCCAGCCATCGCTCCGCTCAACCATATTATAGGGAACGGAGCGACCCGGCACACGTTTGAAATCTTAATGCCTGTATCGACGTTTTACTCAGATAACAACCTGCTCCGAATTTGTTTAAATTGCACTAGCAGTCTTCGCGTATGAACTCTTCTTACTGCTTCATATCAGGTGATTCTGAGTCGTTTTCTGTTCTTTCTATATGAAATGAAAATAAAAATAAAAAATATATTTATTCAAGTAGGCTCCTAAGAATCGTCAAAAATCACAAAATATGTATATCTAATTAAAAAATGGTATCACGATGTCATATCGTCTATCTGTCTGTCATGTCTGAATTTACACCGGTTCCAATAGTTGAACTATCAAGAAGACTCCGGCAACAAACTCGTGTAGTCACTCTTTTCAAAATATGAAGTTACAATTTTGTGATTACATTATTTAAATATTTTGCTGTGCAGTGCCATACAGAAAAATAATAGCAAAAGTATATTAAGTTAGAAATTATGAAAAAAACCTAATTTCGTTCTGTTCCGACGTTCTAAAAACATTACACTTTTTTTGCATTATTTTTCAAAACTTCATCGCTGAATATCATTGTTTTATGAATAAAATACTGAGGTAGTTTCCATTATTTATTGAGACTACTATACAATAATTACACTGTTAAAGTACACGTAGTAAAACACACAAACAGAGTAGAGACTACCGTTCTCGACCAGTTGCAAACTGAAAGTGAGTCGACTGCCGTGGGCTGAGCCGTGTTGGAATCGGAATCCCCACTCTACTCACCCCACCGCACTCCATTGTGATTGGTAGTTTTCTGACCAATAAGAAACACGAACGTACTAACAAGTCATTTGAGTAACTTTTGACACTTACAATTATTATTACTGAGAAGTCATTTGAGTAACTTTTGATACTTACAATTATTTTTACTTCAAATTATAAATTACTAAATTAAAAATAAATCACATTTTTTTACATTAAACAATATTTTTATAACGAATAATAATTGTAAGTATACATTGTCTTGTCAGCATGATGCGTCTCCTGGAGCGAGGCCACATAAAAGCGTCCAGAGAGCGTGTCGGGGGCAACATACCGGCGTGCTCGGGACGCACGCCGCGGGCTCTGGCGCTGGGCCAAGCGGCGCCTGCGTTTGCTCTGCTGGCACACCTCACTCTGCTCTCAGTGTTCATACTGATAATGGAGATCGTGTGGCATAGGTAATTAAAATAACGAGCACTAGCAAGCAAAGTTGGATTCAGAGGCTTATTAAAAGATTAATTTTATGGTTTTTTTATAGGATATAAATTATTAAATTAAATTTGAAAAGTGTTTATGTCGCACGGTTTTGTGTACAAACTTTCAAGGAAAAACTATGGAATGGATTTTAATAAAACTTTACAATAATGTAGATCACACATCAGAATAGCTAATAATGTTAATAATATGAATAATATTGTATAACGAGCTAGCAAAACCCTGAAAAAGTAATTTGTTAATAAATGTTATTATAAATTGAATGAATTTTATGGAAATAATAAATGAATAAAAAATATACCTTTTTATAGAAATATTAATTTTTTATAGAAATATTATATGAATAAATAATAGCGTAATTTAAAATAACATAATATTTTAAATTACGCTATTATTTATTTATTTCATTTTGAATTACTGTCAATGTCTAATAGGTATATTTTTTATTTATTTAATATTTCTATAAAATTCATTCAATTTTATTTATACGATGTTCAATTCATTTTAATATATAAGTCTATTTTCTTACTTTTAAAACATTGTCAAATAGGATATAAGTACCCACTCTATGTTGTTATGTCCTAACAGGACTCATGTGTTGTACCTTGATAACCAAATGAAATGCGATAAAGTTTTTGAATTAAATTGAATTAACATACAGATATATTATTCTTATGTTGTTAGGCTACTCAAACTAGTAATCCTGTGCAGACGAAGTAGCGGGTAGAAGCTAGTAATAAATAATAACGAAAATCGTTGAAGCTAAAACAATTATATTTTGGTAATTACCTACCTAATTAACCAACTCCGTAAAGCAAGTAATTAGGTCCCAAATTACCCGAAGACTTATTTCATATAATTACTCTGTTCGGTGTAATATTATTAAGACGAATCACATCTCTCCTCTCATTAATCATAATGATTACTGAACGTATGATAAACATTAAAGACCATTATTCTCCACGTTAGGATACGTTAAACATGTATTATAATAGTTACAGCGTCAAAATCAATGATCGCATTTGATAGCTTTTATTGTTACGCTGCACGGCTTTTCATAAAAATAATCAGATTTAAAATATTGTAAACGAACAAATCGATTTTAACAAAACTTGCCATGGATAAGCAAAATCAGACTAGTCTAAAAAGTTATCAGAGGGTTTTTAAAAACTCGGATAATAAAGAAATTATTGGCGATTTTTGGTTTGTATGAAAGTTTTACAATAATAAGACTGTTTTGACTGGAAAATCGTCTTATAACTATTTAGACTAGCCTGCCTTTCAGAAGCATGTAAAATCTTATTGGAACCAATTTTTTCGTTACTAATACTTTCTGCTTAAAAGTTTGTATGAAAAGCCACGCGGCGCAAATGATCATAAGGGTGGCATGTTTTCAGTTAATTAAAGTTTGCCTTTGTCATTATTTTTTTTATAAATATGCGTCCTGTCTGATGGTTTCCAACCAATTTACTTGCATATTTCTGATTGATGAGATGTATAAAATAGGGGATAACTCCTCCTGACGTCAGTGCGAAGAGAACATGAGAGGAAGGGAGTGGCATCTCACGGAATATCTTAGCTAAATGAGCGGTGGAAACCTCGCCAGAACTCATTGAGAAAGACGGAAGCAGAGAAAATCGTAGGCTGTCAACAAGTGCTGCTCGTGGGTAGGCAACGCATGGGTAGAGCCCAATGAGCTATGGACGTCTGTAAGCTACGGTATCAACGCGTGAGTAGTGCCCAAGGTGCTACAAGCGTCTGTAGGCTACGGTGACATTGCGTGAGTAGTGTACTGAAGGTACTACGAGCGTCTGTAGGGTACGGTGACAACGCGTGAGTAGTGCCCAAGGTGCTACGAGCGTCCACGTCTGAGATTGCTCAAAGTAACTCTGGGCAATCTCTATCGGCGCAGAACCAGGCCGTAAGGCCGGGTCGCCTGGGGGTGGTCTGGTGAATTTGCTTCGCAGACCCCAGACCACTTCCGCGAAAGGCACGAGAGTTATGCAGGAGTTTCAGCGGGTATTCTCAAGGTGCTACGAGCGTCTGTAGGCTACGGTGACAACGCGTGAGTAGTGCCCAAGGTGCTACGAGCGTCTACAGGCTACGGTAACCGCTTATTACTAGGTAGACCATAATTATGCTAGTTTGCCACCCACGTCGCATAAAAAAGTAATTTCTGCTCTCAAAGAAGAATTCGTACTATTTGACCACGAATATAAAATGGTTACTATCCTGCATGCGTTATTAAATATATTAATGAGTAGTACCTTTACTGAAAACGAAAGTATTATTTTTCCTCAGGTTTTCAATAAAAAGTCGGACTTTGAATCAATCAAAGGTGGCGCAAAAAGCCGATCGGCTATAATCTGCACACAACGCACAGTACTCTGCTATCGGCGCGTAATTTGGGACATAAAAAACAATAAAATGGGATGTTGGAGGCGCCGTGAGCGATGTTCAGAAATCAAGGAGGGACACCACGCTGTTGGAGTGAATTAGGACAAACATTCATTGCACGTTTTATAACTATTTAACCTTGTAGTCTAGCGGCTATTTGTCATAAGAAAAATATCTTATATAATAATATACCTTAAGTAAACTTGATTTCATTATTTTATTTTTGTCTCATTTCTAGTATACACGCATCACGCACCTTTGGCGGCAATAGCGGAACATCAGTGATTTTGTCACTCACAGCAAATTACGCCATTGAGCTATGGCATAATTTATATCCTTGCCTCACACACATTTATGTAGCATGGTCACCTGAATTACAATTATATTGTTTAATTACATCTATGTACTTTTAAGCTATGTTAATGTTATGTGAGTGGTAGTAAATTATTTTGTCGAACTAAGAGTTTTGAAAATAAATGAAATTGTGTAAATCCTTAAAAATAGCTTCAGTTTTTATCCAAGCACATCCTCGTACAAGAAGTTTACTGAGTAGTCTAAGTAAAAAGTAAAAAAATGTAGAGAGTCTAGCGTCTAGACTCTCTACATTTTACCAAAAACCTAAAAAGTTACTCAATTTGCATGAGATAGATGATTGAAATAGACCACTTCAGAGCAAATCCGGCTAATAGGTATTTACTATCGCGTTTCCTCTCTGAATGCCAAAAGATTCCCTTTAACCCAGGTCATACTAACCTGATCGGAGGTTATAATATCTTTGCTACCTTAATTAGTGCAAAATCAAATATCTTATCATTTAATGAATTGGGATTATCCCACTTCATAAGCAAATTTTGGTCTACCCCGCCTGACCGATCAAATCCCACCCTTATAAATGATGCAATCAATCCTCGTTTGCTCCCAGAGAACCTCCCGCACTACTGTGAGCCTGAGAAGTATTGAAAGCTAATTTAATTGAACAAGACTCTGTTTTATTAGCAAAGTTTGTCGTTTAAAAATGGTGATCTTTTTTGACAGTTTATTATGAAAAGGCAATAAAGGTTTTAGTTGTTAAGTGATCACTGACATCAGATGTTAAATATACTAGGTTCGTAAATATATTCATGATAGTTTAATGATTATTAAGTGTTATGCAAAATACTACTTTACTTTTTGTTATCCTGATACATACATAGGTATGGTCGACCACTGAAGTAGCTGAACACTTTAGTACGATGCTACAACGACTCTAGCGTTAATATAGTACGGTAACAACTATAAAGTACGTGCACAAGATCGGTGTGACATGGTACTAAAGTGTTCAGCTACTTCTGTGGTCGACTGTACATTAAGCGCTAACAGGTGCAAGAAGCTTTCAGTTAAGATGTGTTCAGGTACATAATATCTTCAGCTACATTCAACTGCAGTCTACGTAACTTATGAAACAGTATCAACATACAGACACATAATTGAGATCAATTTCTAATTAACCCCGACGAGATATTTCGGAAAACCTGTTCCAATATACTGTGCAAACACAGGATCTGAAACGCGAGGCATTCCAATTACCAACCTAACACTGCCTACGAATTAATTTGAGAGCATTTCTTTGGAGAGGCTGATCTTACACTCCATACAGTTATGGCTGCAGGCATTGGGTTGGCAGTTGGGTTTCTGTAATTTGGTTATTTTTATGTTTTATTCTGTATCCAGGCATTGTAGTGTGTGATGTAGAAATTCACTATATTGTTGCCACAGAAAGAGTAGAAGTAGAATAGTAGGCACAAAAGATCCCAATGTATCGAAGTGCACCGTCACTTGGACATGACCCCATGCTATGTAAGATAATTAAATTATAGAACTATATATTTTTAACTAGTCAAGATATTTTTCTAGGTAATAAATACTTGAGAGATAACACTATTATTCAGTGGCTATATCTCCTGAAAACTCTGAACTATATTTATAGCGGCCTACAGTGTCGGCCTACAATAAATAGTAGCACAACTGGTAGACCAACCGATCCAGAGTAAAGGGAGGTAGTCAGTTTAACTCAAGTGCTATTTAATGCCAAATAAATGTATACTGCATGAATATTCAACCTTTAAAAAAGACAGCTCAAGCTACAATGTAGGTAGCACCGATTACTAGCGACTTTGCACTTTATGCCTGCGTGATAAGGTCGCCATGTTTGTATATTTTCACGTACATTAAGTGATATAATATCCATGTGACAGTTTCCATCTGTATGCAAATACAGCGTCGCGCGATGTCTTTAAATTATAGCACCGTCGCACTGTCGCCGCTACTCCTTTTGTGACTTACTTCAATGGGAATATAGATTATACTCGTGTCTCATAATATTATTTGAAGTAGAAGAAGTAAGTATAAAAAGTTTTAAAGAACATTCTACCACCATTTCACTGTTTTAGGTGTGAAATTTTTAAAATCCCTTAGTGGCTACACTTCACAAAGAACACATCCTCGAAATTGCATTTCTCTACGCAAACCACGAGTTTAGACTGTGCTTTTATTTGTTTAACGTAAATATTATCATGTGAATTGTGTTAATATCAGCCAGTTAGGACTCTAACTTCACTTTAGAGGTTTTAGCTGTATTTTTTTGTAAATATTTTTATTTATACTTCATACCTTTATCATTTGGACACGGTGATATCTCAAAATTTGTAATATATACTTTTATCATCCTTAAATTGTTTCATGAACAAAGCAATACGTCGAAAAAAACCAATGATTATATAACGAGCACCAATAGCCAGCTATTCATTTTACTGTAACAACATTATTATCTCAAAATTGTTAGACAATACCAATTTAACATTGTAAATAATACTGTAATCGCTAGGGAGGATCCCAAAGATAATTAATCTTATGGATTTCTTCTCACCTAAAGAAAGTCTCCTAAAACTGTCACGTTACTCCAAATAGGCATAAAATAACTCTTTTTTATTAAATATTATAAGAAAGAGAGAGATAGAGATGAGAAAACCACAAACCCGAGACCTTCCACGTTGCCGTCTCAAAAACTGGAGAAATAGGGTTGACAACTAATTCTTAGTCTATGATCCTAAAAAACTTGGTCAACATTATAATTTCATCCGAAAAACTTCCGCTGCTGGACAAACGCCTACCCTAAAGGTTTCCATGACGACTGGTCTGCTGCACGCATGCAGTGGCATCCATTGCTGATTGGATCTTAGTGAAGTTGTCACAGGAATAATAAGATTCTCCATGTTGTGGGCACATGAGTTTGAAACACATGACTTAAAACACAACACAACGCACACGCGTTTTACTAGGTGGTAGGTATGCAGGGTCGTCTGGGTAGGTACCACCGCCTTTCTTATTTCAGCCGTGAAACAGTTCGCTGTGTTTCAGATTGAAGGGAAAGGTAGCCAGTGTAATTACTGGGCATGGACGGCATTTCATCTTAGGCCCCAGGATGACAACGCACCTGCAATATCAAGTGATTTTTGCTTGTTATTGCAGGTGTCTATAGGCGGCGGTAACCGCTTTCCATCAGCTTGTTTGTCATCCAGTTGTATATAAAAAAACACGCTCTTAAAACTCTTAATCCCTTCATCATAATCATCACCAACCTACATACGTCCCACAGCTGGGTACGGATTTATATGGAAAGAAAAAACTTTAAAAGAGTTTGGGCCATACGCCACTACGCTGCCGTACATAAATCGGTTTCTTTTTCTTCTGCTTATGTTAGTTTCTTTTTCTGCTTATCTTTGTTTTTTAATGTTGTTTGTAAGTTTGGCGTATGTCAGTAAATATTATTTCTTTCTTTCTTCCAAATTTTTATTGACCAACCTGGGACTGAGCTCGGGGAGGAGCTCGGTGGCGTATTAGTTTGAGCGCTCTGGTTCCGATACGAAAAACAAAGCAACTTTTGCCATGGTCAATCCTGGGATGGGTCAATCAAAGTTTGTTATCCCGAGCTCCTCCGTGCTTCGGAAGGCACGTTAAGCCGTAGGTCCCGGTTGTTCCTGCAACAGCTTTAACCCACCAACCCGCATTGGGCCAGCGTGGAGGTGTTATGGCCCAAACTCCTCATGTGTTTCTCCCATGTAGGAAGGCCTGTGCCCAGCAGTGGGACTTATATAGGCTGGTGATGATGATGATGATGATGAATCCGGGACCCATTCCGGGACCATAGCAAGTCACAATTCAATGTCATTCACCAATTGTAACAGCGACATCTAGTGATAAACATTGAATTTATTAACATAAGCTCAAACTCAAAACTTAACTGTTTTTGTATTTTTGGAGAGGTATGAGTATCTAAAACTCTCAAAAAATATAACGTTGAATACTATTTCAAATAATACGTTTTACGTGCACAATTTGGCGCGATGAATCGTCGCGTCCACTCGATCCCCGAAGTCAATATTGGCGATCGGTTTATGATGACAATAAAACTTTTATGCCGCCCGTTATAAAGTGCATGTCCCGTGAATAATGGATATTTAAACTCAATGCCGTTTTTATATCTACAAGTTATAGGGATGGCTTAAAGAATTTTCGCATGGACAAGAGAAAAGTAAACCGGTATTACAGGACATTCATATCAAAGCTTTGTATAGTTCTTCAAGTATAAATTAAATTTCAGATAATATAAATATAAGACAAGATAATATGTTAATGCCGCACATTGCTCTGTACACAGTAGCTTTAATAATATACCTTTAAATTCTCACCTAAATACTTTATTTCTCTGACTTTCATTTGTAACTTATGTTTCGAAAGTTATTATTTGAAGATCAAGAGCATTGAAGAATGTCTATTTTACGGAAGACCATAGACAGATAGCACTAAGTACTTTTGAGAGGTTGTAATTCTTTGAGAAGCTAGCCAGAGCTACTTTAGGAATGGTAATCGAAGTAAAAATATCAAGCGCAGTTCCTGAGGGATTTTTTGAACGTATTAATATAGGCAATGTTAAACCTCATATCATGATGGGAAGTATACTTTCTGCGTAGAGTTCAGTAAATCTACAAAATCCATTATTTTCTCAGCTGAAAAGAGTTACGAGACACATCCATAATATGAATAGAGGATATAAAGAAACAAAGGCAGTTAGTGGCTGCTGCTTCAACCACAGCACATTACGAAGACTTGCATAAACCCGCCTCAACTTTTCATTTTGTTGGGAATTTATTTGAGACAAGCTGACTGCTTTAACCCCGAATCAAGGAATGAGCTGATAGCGAAATATGCGTTCAGGATTCGAAGTCTATTTAATGAAAAATATTGAATTTCCACAAGTGTCGGGCAGCAGTATCAACTGAGTCCTGGCTTATCACTGCAGTCACCATCTCACCTGCCAAGAGCAGTGACTGATGCGGGACATCCCAATGATTTGAGCAGGTGACGTTATTGGCCTTCAGTCCCTATCAACTTCCTATTCCGGACTATTTACGCTGGAATAGAAAGAAGGAATCCGTGAATGGCGGGCCATGCGGTCATTGCGGTCATGATTATGGTGGGGTAGTAGTTAAGGTACTATATGGATAGACGACCTGACTAGGCCCGCGGTGAGCTTATGGATGCAAGCTGCTCGGAAACGTTTCGTGTGGGAATAAGTAAGGAAGACTTTTTGTTCAGTGGACAATATTCGTGTATCGTCAGCGTAAGAGTTTGCAATGCCGCGCGTATTTACAAAAGTCGGAAAAATTTAATATGACGCCAGCAGGCTCTTAGAGTAAATTCGCTTATACTAGATTCTTATTAAAACAACACCCAGAGAAATCCCAAACAAGTTCAGTCAAAGGAATGTGTAGAAATATCCAAGATATTAACTTTTTCCTTCCTCCTGTAAAATTAAGAAAAAGCTGATACGCGGTATTTACAAACTGTTCTTCTTCTTCTGTTTCTTCTTCTTCTTCTTGCGCCGATGACTGCATAGATGGCGATATTTATGAGAAACAAGAGTGTACTTTTCTGAAGACCAGCTGCTAGACGTCTACAAGGCTATTTATGATGAAGACGATAAAATCGAGAATAAATACTTCTTAGATTCTAATAGTTCCCTTTACGTTGTAATTTACTACTCTTCTAGTCAGGACTTAATAATTACAATGTAGACTGTGTCTTTAGACAGTGATTTCATTTGCCTGAAGTGATTGAATTTAAGAAAATGTGATAAAAGTTTATGTCAACGTCCCGTATCGTTGTATCAGTTCGTACCTTACATCAATCCCGAAGCATTGATCTCTCCTGAAAGGGTTCACTGCTAAGCCTCTACAGGCCCTCCGAAGCCTTTGTCAGATAAGGCTCGCTCGAGTCAATCCCTCCTACAAAAAGCTACGTTATCAATTTAATCATTGGATACTTTTTATAAGGATTTTTCCTAGATATCGATGTTTTTAATGTCAAAGGACTGTTGCTAGAAATCTAATGATATTGGCAATATGTTAATAGCGTTATATGTGAAGATGGAGATTCTGAATATCCCCTTTGGGAGGTCTTTAAAAATTTGATTAACTTGTTCAACGAAAAACTACTGAGCTTTCGCTTAAGAGTAATCAGTGACCGAAAAGGCTTTTGGCCAAGTTTAGTGACGTTGTAGAAATAGTAGCCGCGAAAGTGTATTACTTTCGAGGGAACCTTTTAGAATTTGTAAAATAGGTATCTAAAGTAGAAAAATATTATGTCCTGCGGCAGGGACCGCATTTTCGACCTCTCAATACCCAGGTGACTGCTCTAACCCTCTGAGCTACCAATAATGGTCCATGTGGCATAGTTTGTATGAGGGTCAAAAATCTTTCTTATCTGTTGCCCTCAAATTAAGCACAATAAAATTATTCTTTAATAAAATAAAAAAAAACACCCGATTGAGCTTTTATTTAATTCCGTCTTTTAGGGCTATGCAATAGGGGACTTTATTTATTCTCATCGAGAGAGATTACATCATAAGAAAGGATTTATACTAGTTTTTTGCTCTATAACTGACATCCACGCTTTATACACTACAATTGTGCTTTATAGGTTTGTTCTGTATATTCTCAATTTGATAAATCCCTAGCCTTACTTCCTCACTAGTCCTTCCTAATATTATAAATGCGAAAGTAACTCTGTCTGTCTGTGTGTTACGCAATCACACCTAAACTACTGCACCGATTTAAATAAAATTTAATACAGAGATAGTCTAAAGTCTAATAAAGGACAAAGCCTACTTTTTAATGCGTAATGTTTTTTAAGGGCCGTAAGAGGTTGAAATAGGGGATGAAAGTTTGTATAAAAAAAGTCAATATTCCACGCCGACGAAGTCGCGGGCACAGCTAGTATAATTGTATTTGGCTTTCATAATATTTTAAATCTTTAGCTTCATCATCATCAGCCTATATACGTCCCACTGCTGGGCTCAGGCCTTCCTACATGGGAGAAACTCATGAGGAGCTTGGGCCATAACACCACCACGCTGGCCCAATGCGGGTTGGTGGGCTAAAGCGGTTGCAGTAACAACCGGGACCAACGGCTTAACGTGCCTACCGAAGCACGGAGGAGCAATAAAGTATTGAGTATTGAGTATTGAGTATTGAGCTCGAGATTATAAATTTGATTGACCCATCCCGGGACCGACCATGGCGAAAGTTACTTTGTTTTCGTTATTGAAACCAGAGCGCTTAAACCACTACGCCACCGAGCTCCTCAGTCAAGCTCCTCTTTAGCTTACAGAAAGGCAAAGTTAGTTAGATATATAAACCTGGTGTAAGGAGGACGCCCTCAAAAATTAAGGCAGATAATATGTCAGCGATAGTGACCATAAACATGACTTCTTGAAAGATAAAGGAGATAGTAAAAGTTTCTATGGAATTTGGGCTAGCTCATGAGCACCATTTTTAGTACAGTTACTAGGTATATTCAGAATTCATCTTAGCTTATTATTTCCATAAATCTTGACTGAAAAAATAGTTTGTTGCCTATTCTATCAAATAGGCAACAAACTATTTTCATATGCTGAAAAACATTTCAGAGGTTGCCATTTTGAAGAAAATAAAATGTCAATGTCTTATTATAATTTTGTTTTTAGCGACCTTACGTTGAATACTGTAGTTTTATTTATTCATAGCCAGGAATCAAACAATTATCAAAAAAAAAGCACTTCAAGCGCACTCAAAACATTCACGGTTGAAAATAAGAAATGACAATTCTAATAAATGTCAATATGACATTAAAGTCAACTTTTTTAACAGCGTTATTGTGCCTGTGGAATATGCACTTTTGGGCACTTCGAAATTGCAATTTTATACAATACTAATTTTATTTTGTTATTTTTTGCAATAAAATGAAAGAGTTTTGTGATGTTTGATGGAAACCATGCCCAAAGCTCAATCTCCTTTGAAATCACGAGAAAAAAAAATCATCTGTTTCACACAAACAACTCACGTAGGTATTACAATTTAGTATGAAACAGGTGATTATTTTCGCGAATTATATGTTTTTTTCAACAAGTCAGATTGCCTAGTCGTACAGATACAGACCTGCCCCCTTATTCTCAACTGTCGGAAAGAATTCGAATTTCGGAAACTCTATACCTGTCACTTTTTATCGCGCTGCGTCAAAGCGAGACGGCATGTGACTTTTCGAATCGAATCCGTGATCCGACAGTTGAGAATAAGGGGGCAGCAGATCAAGCTAAACACTTCGGCATTCGTACCTTAATAAATTGTAATAAGAGACGCCTGTCCCAATCGAGTCATATACCGGGTGTTACAGAATTTGAACTAAATTTTGGAATTCTCGGGTTGCGCGATATCTTAGTACGTACGTACTTTATCCTGTGAAATTCTTCTAGTCTATCTTGTATTTGCGTTTATGAGCTAACGTCCACCCTACAATGTCGAAATATTCTATTTCAACATCCGAAACGAGTAGAAAGAAGTACGAGTATTTGAAAGCACTGCCCCAACTTAACCGATTCGTCGGTATTTGTAAAAATACTCGTTTCGGATGTTGAAATAGAATATTTCGACATTGTAGGGTGGACGTTAGCTCATAAACGCAAATACAAGATAGACTAGAAGAATTTCACAGGGATATCCCAAGTCCTGGGTGGCTCAGTGGTCAGAGCAGTCGCCCGGATAGCGAAAGGTCGCAGGTTCGATTCCTGCCTCAGGACGTGAAATTTTTCTAGTTTTATTCTATTTTAATTATTAGTTTCAAGTTTTGGAGCTCGGTGGCGTATTGATTTGAGCGCTCTGGTTTCGATACGAAATACAAAGCAACTTTCGCCATGGTCGATCCTGGGATGGGTCAATCAAAGTTTGTTATCTCGAGCTCCACCGTGCATCGGAAGGCAAGTTAAGCCGTCGGTCCCGATTGTTCCTGCAACCAACCCGCATTGGGCCAGAGCGTGGAGGTGTTATGGCCCAAACTCCTCATGTGTTTCTCCCATGTAGGAAGGCCTGTGCCCAGCAGTGGGACGTGTACAGGCTGGTGATGATGATGATGATGATGATTAGTTTCAATGATCGGTGCCTATAGAAAATACATACCTATATTTTCATTTATATAGGTACACGATCGCTCTACGATATAGACTCAATATAACAGACTCAATGTGCTGTGAACAAGTTGGCTTTGGTCATAATTTTGTCGACGTCAATCTCGTAACGATTTTTTTAAAAAAGTATACTGAAACAAAACTGAACTTTACTGGTATAACATAAGGATGAATTTGAATTACCGTGGTCAATGTTATGTTGTCACCGTGATGTACGGCGCGAAACCGCGGCTTATCATGTGTCACTGCAGCCAACCCTGACGAATGAACAGACTGGACAACATTGCGGTGATTTAGTTTTTTGAAGGCAAAGGAATTATGTTTTTCAGACTTTTCATTGCTTAGAAGCTATGCTAACTAAAAAAGCTCGTCAAGCAAGCGTTATATTTTGTCAACTAAGTCTCTGATTTTGTCAACATAACGATTTCTTTTGACGTTTAAAGACTAGCGTGAAGTGCTACTATCCTCTATTGGCTGTGTAACTTTCCATCAGGGCGGGCGTCACGCTCGATTGCTTCGTTTAAATAAAAAGTTTACCTATTTTCCATTCTTCAACATCACAAATACACCTAATTTATTTATGTATTTATTCCATTAACAAAAAAATTGTGTCGGAAATACAAATTTAAAACGTACGTTACACATAACACAAAGTAGTAAAAAAATGTTCATAATAAATGTCAAAACATACATTATATCATTTCATTACAAATATCACACTAAATTACAATCAATTACTAAAATGATTTAAACATGCTCAATTAATTCGTCAACTAATCTACTAATTAATCATAAAAACATTTATCTAACAAAAAGTTCCTTGAACCTCTTCTGAATGTGTTAACATGAACGACAGACTTCAAACTTGTGGGCAAACTGTTAAAATTTTTTACTACCTGAAATCTAACACTATGTGAAATTATTCGAAATTTTGGCAACACAACAGTTTCCAACCTCTTTAGTCTACCATCTGGTGTTTCATATTTTTCAGGCTTTTTTATAAAATCCGATAACAAAACGAATATGTAAAGACTAGGTAATGTTAAATTTTTTAATTTAATCCTTAACATTTGTGCAGTAAACGAAAAACTCGACCACATTGTTATTTTCCCATAATTTTTGCGCAGCGCAAAGCAATACCTACAGATTGCACGTTACCGAATACAGTTCTCTGATTACAGTACTCCAGCCCCAAATTTGATCGTAAATCCAGCGGGAGCCGTAAACAAAGAGAGCGCTGCAAAACGATGCAATACAGCGCGGTCTGCTTGAATATCCAGGTGCTATACGCTGTAGAAGTGTGATGGAATGCTTTTGGTACAATCAGGGTTTAGTTCGGTTCTTAATTAATTTTTGGTATTCAAGATAGACAAGATGTACTGGATTTGGCATTCGTATTTGTTAGCCTAGTGAAACACATCGTCTTACTGAGGATTGCAACCGTATAAATCATTGAGATAGATCAGTGGCATTAAATCTAACTTACTTTGAGAGTATCGCCGAGTCCTTTACCGCATTACAAGCCAAGAACTCACAATAAAGTTAAATTAAAACTTATAAAACCCCTTTTTGCGTTGATATTGGGAACAGCAAGTACTTTAGTGATCACCATTTTGTGTTAGCGGGTTATCCCTCAAAGCTTTTGTTACTAATCAGGACCTTGACCTCTTTGTTGCGATACTTTGCATGAGATAAATAACCTGATTGTCGCAAGAGTTTTTTCATCATTAGCGTATATACGTCCTACTGCTGGATCCTTACTATCCTGTATGGAAGAAATATAATATGGAGTTTGGAGCCATAACACCACCGAGCGGAACTTATGGATTGGTGGGTGAAAGTGGTTGCAGTCACAACTACTAAACGTGCCTTCAAAAGCACTTATCGGAGCTCAAGACTACAACTAGGTTACAAGACACAAGAGCTACCCGACGTGGAGTTATGTTTTAGTGAGTTTTAGACCCACAAAAGAGAAGTATAAATAATGTACATACGTTGCATGGATGAGCTCTGGCTTGGTGGCGTATTGGTTTGAGTGCTCTGTTTTCGATACGAAAAACAAAGCAACTTTCGCCATGGTCGATCCTGGGATGGGTCAATCAAATTTATAATCTCGAGCTCCTCCGTGCTTCGGACGTTAAGTTGTTGGTCCCGGTTGTTCCTGCAACCGCTTTAACCCACCAACCCGCATAACTTCCTCCGAAGAAGGCCACCACACGGGCCTAAACTCTTCATGTGTTTCTCCCGTGTAGCAAGGCCTGTGCCCAGCAGTGGGACTTACATAGGCTGGTGATGACGATGATGATGAAGATGACAGACGTTGCAGAGCTAACCTCTTTTTTGCTACTGCAATTAAAATGGGGAGCCGACGGCATTACCAGCGCTTGCTAGCACTTTGGTTATCCCCTTCTTCGGGGCAAGTTGAGGTCCCTCCTCCGAGGCTAGATATTTGTAAGATTTCACTGGCCTTCCGATTTGAGCAAGACCAGAGCGAGTGATTAAGCAATCATTAGTCTGCCATGATAAATACGATCCCTTAAAAACGTCCACCTTAGCCAAATAAATGAGTCGCATAATTCGACGATGACGCATAAAAATTCAAGCAAGCCTCCTTGATACGAGCGTGGATCCGCGACCATAATTTCCACTTGTGACATTTGACAGACATTTGCATTCCTAAATTTAATTTCGCCACCTGGCTCCCCCGCTGATGCATAAAACATGCCAGTTTTTGAGCACATTTATTTGACGCCACCGCTTTTGTATTATAATGAGGTGCGATAATATTTTTTTCGACGCCCGATTGTCGTGTGCGTAAATATTTGCGACCTTTTTTAATTAAAGAACTTTTGGTGCTGTAAAATAAAGCGCTTTTGAACGCCTTTATTTACCTTTGCCGCGTCAGTGCATGAGCTGCTGGTTTCGCTGTTGTTGTATTTCTTTTGATGGTGAAAATAAGAGAGACCGAGTATTGTCAGATGATCCGTTAAAATCCTGTCAACTAAAACAGAGGGTCTGGATTCCAATCATGGAAACTTTTCGATGCGATTGAAAGGTATAGAATGATAGACATGCTCATTGCTAGCATGAAAACATGCTACTATTAAGCAGTTCCGACTTAGTAACGTGTGTGTGTGCTCTGCTAGAGATTAGTATGCTTGTTATTAGTTTGTTAATAAATTGAACGCTAGTCGATTTTTGGGGGTGCGTATTTTGAGTACGTCTAAACGAGCAAGCTAATTTATATCAATATAATCCGAGTAAAATGAGTATGCTTTTCCCAAGCAAATGTATTACAGTGGGAAAACACGCTTATTTTAAGCATGCTTATTAATGACACGCATATTCGCGCTATCTTTGACTTTTCGATATGTTAACATCTTGCCGACCATTTTTATAATAATAAAATTATTGACTGATCCCTCTATACAGGTGGTGCCGTCAATACGACAATAAATGAAAACATTTGCTTATATTAGTTCATAGAAATAGTTTGCCACTTTCAGAAACATCTTATTCATTTAATAATTTAATGACATTTGTATGAACTAATATAACATTAGCTGCATTATTTCATAGAAATGTCATGAAATTATCAAATAAATAACATGTTTTTGAAAGTCTCAAACCATTTCTATGAACTAATTTAGCCAATCATTAACGGCACCATCATGTATATATTTAACTGAGTAACATTGTTGAATAAAATCCTGAAATGTTAAAAAAACTGTCTGAAACTAGCAGTGTCAATACACGATTTCCTAATAAATTAGTGCTGCCTGAAATGAGGAGAACTTTGCGTAGTAGGAGCAACTGCTCCTTGATTCCAGGGCTGTAAAACTTTGTAACAAGCTGCCAAATTATATAAAACTGTTAAATTACAATTCAAAGGGGCTTTGAAAATTACTCTCATATCACAGAACTGCTTCTATTCCGTAGAAGATATTTAAAGTTCAAATTCTGATATACTTTTGGATATTTAATTAGAAATGAATAAGATGTATTTGAACATTGCAAACCATTTCTATGCAATAATATTGCCCATGTTTTAATTTATAGTCATATTGTTGTCACCATCCTGTATGTATAAGTGACAAAGAAATTAATTACTGTGACTTTTTTATACCACTAAGTTGGCAGTCAAGCATACGGCCCACCTGATGGCAAGCGGTTACCGCAGCCTATGGACGCTTGCAACACCAGGGGTATCACTTGCGCGTTGCCGACCCTGTAAAAACCTTTTTACGCCTTTTTTTAAGAACCCCATGCTGGCCATGCCCATGCTTTTAGTGTGTTTTAATAAATTATAATTGTAAACATTTCATTTAAAATCAATTTTGCATGCCAACTGTTGGTGAATGTGTCTTGATATCAATTGATATCTTATAAGCACCACTGTCTAGCGAAATAAATATCTATTCTTTTCTATTCTATTCTATCTGTACCTACCTTACTGTTGTCTTAAGAGAAGAGGTGTCAACAGTAAGAACATAATATTGCTCGTAACTATGATTAAGAAGTTTACTTTACGGTTCAAGCTTAACATGATTCTGAAGTAAATATCTTGATAATAAGAAAATCCACGCAACTTATCAATATTCCTAATAATGACATAGCATTTCTCATTAGTCGAAGATAATTTACCTCTTTCTCTGATTATTGATCGATTCATTTCAAAGCGAGGACCAAGGAAATAAAAGTAACAGCATTTACACAATTTTTAACGTTATGTAAAGCCGTTTTAAATGAGGTGGTTTATATCGGAGCTGTTTTCCACCCAAACCTGACTATTAACTCAACACCATCGGCCCCAACGAGAGATATGAAATGAAACTCGTATTCAAATAAAAACGGCGGCGATAAATTCAGAGGATTGATTCGAAACATTAAATTTGAAATGAAAATTGGGTTGTCGCGGTGGACATGAATTTAGTGTTGCACCGCGGTCTGGAAATGGCTACAACGTTATTTTTTACCGGTTGAGATTTTTTTGGTTTGTAATTAATGCAGCTATTTTAATTTCATTTTTAAAGCCTTTTGTATACAAATAAACCTCGTCTTGTGACATTTGAGTTTTCCATACAAAGCACGGCAAATGACTCAAAACCATCTGATGCAATAAAAAGAGTCCATATGCGAAGACAGCTAGTGCACACACTGTTTTAGCTGCTTCCTTCCACCTTACTGGCCTATAATGTGCCTTTTTACAGCTCTTTTGAAGAAACCCATATTAGATCGGTACCTAAACTAAATTAATTTAAATTAAACTAAATTCAAATGACTTTTGTTTGTAAAATATAAAGTTTTAACAATACTTCCTCATCACCTGATGATAAGCGGTAAAGGGAAATCGGCAGATGCGGATAAAATACCCAAAAGTCCCATATTTGGTTACAGTGATTGAAACACTCAATACATAATTAGTTGATACACTCCATACATCATTAGTTAATACACTCAATACATCATTCAAAGTCAAAGTCAAATTGTTTATTGCATTCATGAATGTGAAACGCGATAGTATTACATAAATTATCCAGTACATCATGATACCCTTTTGGGCATAGCCTTAACTAATTTTTCACATAATGGACGTGTAACGGATATAATTGTTAAAAATGTTATGAAAATGATGTCAAAAGAAATAAATTAAATTAATTGGATTAAGCAAAAATATATAGGTAATTATAATATTAAATTAAAAAATAAGTCATTATATTGTGGTCAAAACAATTATTGTAAATTGATTTTAAACTGAATTATGTAATAAATTTGTCATTTAGATACTCATTTATATTATAGTACGATTTTTTATTTAGCATTAGTTGATACCCTCAATACATAATTAGTTGATACACTCAATACATAATTAGTTGATACACTCAATACATAATTAGTTGATACATTCAATACATAATTAGTTGATACACTCAATACATAATTAATTGATACACTCAATACATAATTAGTAGATACACTCAATACATAATTAGTTGATACACTCAATACATCATTAGTTAATACACTCAATACATAATATATACATGGTAATCTAAATGGAATATTACTAATTACTCAATACGAACGGTGAATCTGTACATGTCAACTCATTGCTTACTGACTTTGGTCTTGTTTTAAGTCCTCCTTTCGGGGGTCTTCTAGAAGAAATTCATCTATGGTTTAGTGGATCTTATGCGGCGTTATACGTTCGCTCATTCAGTGTGCCTATTATTATATAAATTTTTAGATTAAAATATATAACTCATAGAGAAAAACCTGACCACTAAAATTTTGTCGAAAAGCCAAAGACGGCTTATCTAAGCAGTTTTACGATTCGAAAGTACTTCCCGTATAAAACTGTTCTTACACTCACACTTATCATCTAGCCCAAATTAAGCATCATAAAGAGCTTGTGTTATGGATACCTACTAGATAAAGAAGAATCAAAGATACTGGTGCATATTTTAAAAATTATACCAAAGCAACATACAAGTATCCATGAGTTGTGAACAAATATCCGTATTCATCATTCTCAAAGAAACCAGAAAACGAATGATCAGACGGCAAAATGTTGTGTTTACCGAACTTTCTGCTTATTTTTATTTTACATACAACTAGATGACAAACAAGCTTACGGCCCTCCTGGTAGTAAGTGGTTACCGTTGCAATTACAAGAAAAAAAAAACACTTGGTATTGCAGGTGCGTTGTCATCCTGTGGCCTAAGAGGAAATGCCTTCCATGCCCAGTAATTATACTTTAATACAAAACCTTATATTTAATAAAGTTATGATTTTTGAAGAAACCTTTATTAATAAGAACGATGAGTTTAAAGTATGTTTTAAGGACTCGTTTCAATTTAATTTATTTTGGTTAACTTCATGATAATATCCTAGTTTTTCGCGTGGGTGAGCATCCAATGTCTGACTAACAATGGAGATTCATCTGTTTCCCTTATATTTCGTAGATAATCTAAACAATAACGTTCCATGTTTTGCTATCGAAGATGAAATATTGTTATTTGAAACATAATTAATGTAGGCAGGTTTATCGTTTTTAAAGATAATACTTTTCATTATTGTAAACCTCATCAGGAAAAACACTAAATTTGTGAATGTATTTTCTGTTTGTTTTTTTTGCCTGAAACGGACCCTGTTAGCGACGTGTTTGATTAAAAAAATATCATAAAAAGAAATGGTCGAAGTGGTCTGTGCCCCTTGCTATACAGGTTACTCGGTCGGGGGTCCCGGATTTGAATCCCGGTGGAAGAAAATGTTTGTATGATGAGTACGAGCATTTGATCACGAGTGATGGATGTTTAAATGTTTATTTAGTATATTTCTAATATTTATAAACATAATATATTATTATCATTATTTTATCCGTTATCTATTATATATTAATGTCCATGACACAAGCTCTTAATGATGCTTATTTTGGGCAAGATAATGGGTGTGAGTGTATGAATATATATAAGTAAGCATTATTATGAGCTAGTATTATGGTTACTAGATATCGGAGAAATATTGATAATTATCCTAACTAATATTATAAATTCCAAAGTGAGTTTAACGTAACAGATTACGCTTTCACGCGTAAACCACGAAAACGATTTTGAACCCGGGACCCCTGATCGAGTAGTTGTATAGTGAGGGGTACAGACCACTCGACCAGACGGTCGTCAATATAGGCTAGGCAAAGTAGATGATTTATTTTATTTTCTTTAACACCTTTCGGTTGACTGGTAGAGAATGCGTTTAGCATTAAGTCCACCTGTTTCAAAAATATTATCTTCCAGTCGCTGGTAGTTCGAGTGGATAATACCTAGATAATTTTTTCAAATATTTTTCCAAATTAAATTTTTAAATATGTAAAGTGAAGTAAGGACATGTAAATTTTTATAATTTTGACCGTGAAACTTTCTAATTAAATTTTTCACTATAAATTATTAGATTTTATTATTTGTATATTTTTTCTTACAATTAGTATTTTTGGTATTTACCATAAACATGTTGATGTGTGAGCAGGGTTCACGCTGATACCAATATTGTAAATACATGATTGAAATATAGATTTGATTTATGCTTCCTGATTATAGTTTTAGTTTCAATATCTCATATCGCATTTATTATAATGTGGTCGTGTCATGTATAAGCGCGCTATGACAGCAGATAACGTTGCCAACGCGCTCATCAAATAACTACCAAACAAATCACAAATCACCGCAGACCAAATGTTTTGTTTGTCTCCAGTGGCTGCGCTGTGCCCGCAATAGATATGTGTACTGTAGACACACCGCATGTCATCGCTCCGAACTGGTGTAATACCATAGAACATAATAAAATATGATCTGAATTTGTTAATCAGCTTTATCGTCGCAAATGAGCGGTGGTAATTTTCTTAGTATATTTTATTTTTTATTTATTTATTCGACAATAAATCAACAGCATAAAATTCTAAGAATCTTATACAGTAAATTTTAATCTAATTAAAGCCAATTACAGATTTACTTTTTGTTATCGTGAGTTTTAAAATATATTAGTGGGTAGGTGCTTACAAATAAGACGAATAACATATTATTACGAGATATGACTTAATTTAGATGACAATATTGGTTGTGCACGCCTCTTTTTGTGTGTGTGTGTGTGTGTGTGTGTGTGTGTGTGTGTGTGTGTGTGTGTGTGTAAGCTAAACATGTATATATGCCTGGGTGATGGTGCCACTCTGTATAAAATTGTGCGCGGCTTACATGCAAGATAAAAATGTCCAATCAGAATAATTAAGTATATAAAAAAGTATATTCGTAATACGTCTGAAATAGAGAAAGCATTCATTAGCTAATATGCTGCTAGTGAGCTTTTTTATACCAAGTACGACAAATGACTCGACACCACCTGATGTAAAGCGGTAAGAAGAGTATGGACCCTTCTTCCATTGCTTCACAGCAATAGCTGCCTTCGCATATGGATGCGAAGACAGTTATTGCTGTTTAAACATTGTTCTAGCCGCCTTTTCAAAAAGATCGCCTCTTTAAAAAGTATATTTGAAGTAAGAGGAGTCCATATGCCAAGACAGCTGTTGCTGTTTAGACTCTAGCCGCCTTTTGAAAAACATCGCCTCTTTAAAAAAAAAAAGAATAGAAGTAAGAATAGTCCATATGCGAAGACAACTATTGCTGTTTACATCGCTTCAGCCGCCTTTTGAAAAAGATCGTCTATTTAAAAAAGTATATTTGAAATGCCTATGTTTTTCTAATATTTTTATAATTTAACCATGGTTGAACTCAAATAAACATTGAGAAACATCTTTTGTGAATGCCACGGATCCACTTGTTTGAGTTGCTTTTCTGGCCTGGGCCTAGGACCCAAAAAGGGTCGTAGAAGGAAGGAACAAGTAGCATAAAGTAAGCACCTGTTCGTAAGATTTAATTACTTTTGTGTAATCTCTGAGCAGTGAATATTTTATATTTTAAAAATAATAATAAATTTATTTATTTTCTAAAAACACCGCCAAAAAGACAGTTTAACAGTATATACTTTTTAAGTTGGGGTAAGCAATGCCGAACTTAACCAAATCGTAGGTACCCTTTTGTTGAGTAGGAAATGGACTGATAGTTATCAAACGCCTCAACAAATCTTCATAAAACTATAAAACTATCTCGACTACGTCACCTTTCAACAAAAATAAACTGAATTAAAATTGGTCCATTCGTTTAGGAGCTACGATTGCACAGACAGACACGTTAAATAATTACGTACGTTTCTTAGTTACCCATGTAGTGTATGAAAAAATAAAAGTAGTTTTTAACGACAACCGGGATATTTAATAGTGTCAGACGGTAGCACACCGCGGAAGCGGTGACCGACTAACAGATCAATTCACTATATATTTACATAAGTGCACGTTTCACACGTTGAATTATTTATACGGTTTGTTTTTAGAATTTGTTCAGTTAGCGTGATTCTATTATTATTGGTGATATTTATAGTTATCATGTTATGTAACAGTTATAACGATCATAGTTATTAATAACTACTGAGAAAATGCAATAAAATATTTTTAATACAAATCATAGCATTAGGAACTAGCAACTAAATGACAAACAAGCCGACGGCCCACCTCGTGGTAAGCGGTTACCGCCGCATATAGACAACTGCAATATCAAAGAAAAATCACTTGATATTGCAGGTGCGGTATCATCCTGAGGCCTAAGATGAAATGCCTTCCATGTCCAGTAATTACACTGGCTACCTTTCCCTTCAATCCGAAACGCAGCGAACTGTTTCACGGCTGAAATAAGAAAGGCGGTGGTACCTACCCAGACGACCCTACGACGATCTAGTAATATTATTGATAAGTTTTTACTTTTCTAATGGAAATAGGTAGGTACTATTGACTATTTACACCGACAAAGGGTCTTAAAATTGCTACTATGTTTGATTAAACATGACAATTTAAACAGAGTTTATTATTCTTAATTTTTGATTTTAACATTATTATAAATGTTTGAAAAATTACTGATGGAACATTGACAGGGATATTCCAAGTCCTGGGTGGCTCAGTTGGTTAGAGCAGTCGCCCGGATTGCGAAAGGTCGCGGGTTCGATTCCCGCCTCAGGAAGTGAAATTTTTCTAGTTTTATATTTTAATTACTAAGTAATTTTTCAAAAATTTGTAATAATGTTAAAATCAAAAATTAAGAATATTTAAAAGCACTGCCCCAACTTAACCGAATCGTAGGTATTTGTAAAAAATACTCGTTTCGGATGTTGAAATAGAACATTTTGACATTGTAGGGTGGACGTTAGCTCATAAACGCAAATACAGATAGACTAGAAGAATTTCACAGAGATATCCCAAGTCCTGGGTGGCTCAGTTGGTTAGAGCAGTCGCCCGGATTGCGAAAGGTCGCGGGTTCGATTCCCGCCTCAGGACGTGAAAATTTTATAGTTTTATATTTTAATTTCAAAGTTTATTAATTATTCCGCCGTTAATAATCACTCCGTATAGTATTTAGAATTATCTTCTGAAAATACTAAACCGATTTAGATGAAATTACACCCACAAACATACTTGCACACTACTTCTTTATAATATTAGTTTATATCGTATTGGTTTGAGCGCTCTGGTAGTAAAACAAATCTGGTAATAAAACGCACCAACCCCCTCTGGGCCTGGTTGCTATGGCCCAAATTCCCCATGCGTTTATCCCATGTATGAAGGCCTGTGCCTAGCAGTAGGACGTGTTTGGTTGGTGATGATAAATTGATATTTGATCGACACAGTCATCATCATCATCACCAGCCTATATACGTCCCACTGCTGGGCACAGGCCTTCCTACATGGTAGAAACACATGAGGCGCTTAAGCCATAGCACCACCACGCTGGCCCAATGCGGGTTGATAGGTTGATGCGGTTGTAATACAACCGAGACCAACGTGCCTTCCGAAGCACGGAGGAGCTCGAGATACCAAATTTTTACTGACCCATCCTGGATCACCCATGGCGAAAGTTGCTTTGTTTCTGTAATCGAAACCAGAGTGCACAAATCACAACGACACCTAGCTCTTCATTATTTATTTTCACAATGACTTCATCAATAACTAAAACTTTTTTTACTGGTCATCCAACTTCATCGCGTTCCAGATTAAGAAACCTTAGTACAATTTCATTTCCATTGCACATAATAAATTACCTGTCGCACAAGTAATCTCGTCATGAATAGTGCACTTCGCTAGCACAAGTTTATACCGGTTTACTGTCTAGCGAAAACTTAGGACGTGGCTTGGATTTATGAGCGATAGCGACTTTATCGTTATTGTAATATTCATAAATCCACAGAATCCGAGGATCACAAGGAACTATGTCATCGTTGCGCTTATAACAGTTTACGTTACAGTTCTTAATTTTCTTTTTGATATGACAGTCTTTCCTTTTCATGCCTCTTTTAAAGGAGTTCATGTTATAGGAAGAAGAGAACAGTCGTGTGTTGACAAGGAATTCCATGTTTCTCAAGTACGACAAAGAAACGAGTTCCTAAAATTATTTTTTCCTGTTATCTCATCTTGATATTTTTGGACCTTTTACACCTGGCCTTATGCGAGATGTGACCAACCTCATTTTTAAATGAAAATTAAAATCCTCTTTATTTTGATGGGTCTCAAACTAAGGTCTTTTAAATCGTCATAATTTACTCCAACTGCTTCGAATAACGCTTTAGCTGAGGAGAAGTATTACTCTATTAATTTGTAAATAACTTCATCATCTTAACTAAGTCTTCCGCCATAGCAATAATGTTAACGGCATTGTTGTGTTCCGAGAGTTAGAGGTAAGATAGCCAGTTCCTCTGTGGTTGAAGAATCCGGGTGTAGCTCGCTTCCATCGTCGGCCTTATCTTCACATACCATAAGGTGAGATGAAGGCCAAGAGTTACCTTGTTCAGATACAAAAAATAAGTCATCGCTGTAACCCCAGCCGCGTCCCATCCAAGCAATACTTGAATGCTGCACGATGTAAACAGTTGTGCTGGACACCGGCCGTCCATCCGAGTTGGTCGGGACTCTAATTGCAGCGCCTCCATTAACTATTGTTTGGGGCTTGTCCACGAACACTGTTTAAATATAGACGGCTTCCTTGTTAGTTTGGATATTCCATTCCGATATTTGGAATGTGTTGCTTTTCTGTAACTCTTGTTCTTGACTTAATGTACAGTAGTGTTTAGGTTTTCTTTTGTAAGGGTGTCAAGCAAGCGTACGGCCTGCCTGACGGTAAGCGGTACCGTAGCCTATAGATGCTCGCAGCACCTTGTGCACTACTCACGCTTAGTTACCGTAGCCTATTAACGCTCGTACCGCCCACCTGATAGTAAGTGGTCTCAGTGGCCTTAAAATAAATGTAAGAATATTCATATTATTATGAAATAAACAGGGTGGGGCCGTAAATACGACAGTAAAATTTAAGCATGAGCTATATTAGTTCATAGAAATGGTTTGCCACTTTCAAAAACATCCGATTCGTTTGATAATTTCATGTCGCTCCGTTCCCTATGATATGGTTGAGCGGAGCGATGGCTGACACATGCGTCATACTTGTGAACAGGTGCCACTAGTGGAAATGGTCATCTCTAAGCTTCCTTGATTTTGTGATAATTTACCTACATATTCATCAATAGTATAATTTTTGAGGGATTTTTGAGGTATATGGCATTATAGGATATTATATATAAAACAATACAATTATTATTGTAATGACGTGGTCAGACAAGTGTTTAAAATTAATGAAAGATGTTTAGCTTTATTATGTCTTTGTATATTAATTGTTGACCTTTGTGTATTGTAATACCTATATTGTGATGGTGCATTGTCGGACAGCCTTTAAATACAGTAAATATTCTTATCATTAGGTACTTATTGGTACTTTAATATACCTTTTTTTATACTCTGTGCGACACTGCGCTGCTTAATACTATTACTGTGTAATTAAACATTGTAACTTAATGATTGAAAAGAGTGACTACACGAGTTTGTTGCCGGAATCTTCTCGGTAGTTCAACTTTTGGAACCGGTGTAAATTCAGACAGACTGACAGACAGACTGACAGACAGACTGACAGACAGACTGACAGACAGACTGACAGACAGACAGACTGACAGACAGACTGACAGACAGACTGACAGACAGACTGACTGACTGACAGACAGACAGACTGACTGACGGTCAGACGGACCGACAGACAGACCGATAGACAGACTGACATAACATTCTTAGCTTACGTAGATCCAGATAAGGCAGAGAGACAAACATTATGAAATTGTTAGTTAGTTAATATTATTTTTATGTGATAGACTTAAGGGTTTTTTTGTTGACGATTCGAAAGTGCTTCTTGAGGGCCTAATTGAATAAAGATATTTTCATTTTCATTTTCATTTTCATTTTCATGACATTTGTATGAAATAATGCACCCAATGTTTCAAATGCAAATTTCATACAAATGTCATGAAATTATCAAACGGATAAAATGATTTTGAAAGAGGCAAACCATTTCTATGAACTAATATAGCCCATGTTTTAGTTTATTGTCGTATTGACGGCACCATCATGTATAGCATTAAATATATAGTCGCAAAGTACAACGTTATATTTCCCTTTAGCTATTTGACATGATCCTCATAATTAAATCAGTCAAACAATAAGAGCAGTTATTAGTAATTATTGTAATTTCACCCAAATATAACGTAAGGCTGTGTCGTTTGTTCCTGAATCAATAAACGCAATTATTCTGCACAAATGGTAATTTAATTCAACCGCACAGAGTAATGAGTCAAAGGCACCACTATTCGTTTCTACAGTATCATTTATTTAATATTACCTTTGGCATCTCAAAGTAACAACCGGAAGGAATCATTATTTTAACTGTGGAACTCATCGTTTGAAATTCAAATTTAAAAACATTTTAATCAACATAGAATAAAATTATGAAAGCGTTTTAATTTAATATTAATATGGTAATTTAATATAAATGCCTCTACCACTGGTTCGAAAAGGGAGAGCCTTTACTGAGAATAACCAGTAAGAAACTCAGGAAGGCTGTCATATATTTCTCATCTTATATTGTATATTATTTTTTATTACTACGTAATAATAAATAGTTAGACATTCATAAGAACTAGCAAAAAGCTCTATCTCGCTATTTCCACAAATATAGATATGCAATAACTTTTTGGTGTAAGAGTTTGTTTTTTAAGTTTATTATCAGTAAGTTTAGTTATAGTTTGAGATAGTTTCAAGTTTGTAAATAGTTTTAATAGGTAGGTACAAACAGCAACAATCTTAACTACCCGTTCGAGACGCAACAGACAGAAAGGTAGAAAGAGATGAAATAATTTGTACAAATGATTTTTGCGTATAATTTATATATTTGTTTTAAACTTTAGTAAGAATAATAATATTCATATACTTACACCTATTATCTAGGCCAAAGTAAGCATCATTAAGGGCTTGTGTTATGGATACTAGATAACGCTTTAATAATGATAATAATATGTATATAAATATTACAAATATACTTAATAAACATGTAAGCATCCATGACTCGTGAACGAATGCTCGTACTCATCATACAAACATTTGCTCCTACCGGGATTTGAACCCGGGACCTCCCGACCAAGTAGCCTGTATAGCAAGGGGCACAGACCACTCGGCCAGCCGGTCGTCATAAGCAGAAAGCAGAAAAGAAAGAAAGAAAGAAAGCAGTAATAAGCAGAAATCTGCAATTTCGCGTACATTGACGGTTATTTTGATTACAAAACCTAACTACCAAATTGTTTTTGATAAAACTTCTATGAAACCAATCTGAAAGCATACTCTATCAATAACAAAAAAGTCCAAATCGGTCTATAAATGAAGGAGTTTTGATCTAACAAATATAATATACATAAGAACAGCCGAATTGTTAGCCTCCTCCTTTTTTAAGTCGGTTAAAAATCCTTTATTTTATTTTGATGTACAAACAGCAACACTCTTAACTGCCCGTTCGAGACGAAACAGACAAAAAAGTAGAAAGAGATGAAATTATTTGTAAAAAATTACCTAATTTCATTGTTTTCTTTCTTTATTTGTAATTGTTATAATAAAGCAGGCGTTTAAACGCAGCAAAAACATTAAAATTTGATTAAAATAGCTTTTCTCACCTTAACTGATAGTTTAAAAATGCTTGAAAAGTATTCTCTCGGGTCACTAGAGGTTTTATTTTAAATTCAATGAGTGGCGAGATAAATGTTGCTATAAAAAGATCAAAAATAAGAATAGAAAGCGGTGAAGAAGTTAGTAGGTTAGACCTAGTGCTCCGGAGGCGTAGTGGTAATCGCGTCTGGCCGGAAATCTAGACACGCGGGTTCGATTCCCGCCTGGAGCATTTATTTTTTTAGGTATCGTTTATATCACATGTATCGTTTTCTTTCTTTATTTGTAATTGTTACAATAAAGTAGGCGTTTAAGCGCATTAAAAACATTAAAATTTGTTTACCAGTAAGTTTTGAGGAAAAAAAGGCCGAAAGATGAAATCATGCGGTATGCTAGGTGGTAGGTCCGTATGTAGGGTCGTCTGGTTAGGTACCACCGCCTTTCTTATTTCAGCCGTGAAACAGTTCGCTGTGTTTCGGAATGAACGGAAAGGTAGCAAGTGTAATTACTGGACATGGATTAGGTCTCAGGATGACAATGCACCTGCAATATCAGGTGGTTTTCCCTTCTTATTGCAGGTGTCTTTAGGCGGGGCTAACCGCTTACCATCAGGTGGGCCGTAAGCTTGTTTGTCATCAACTTGTATAAAAAATGCTCAATCGGTTTTTTATCGGCTTCGAACAACTCCACTGTTTCATGTTCCAAAAAAAATGTAAATAATTTTTTTTTTCAAACTGTTTAAAGGAAAATCTTAAATTAAATATTTGAATATTTTTTTGATTGTTCTTGTTTTTTTCCAGTTCAACAAAGTTGAGACAATATTTTCCGTGTTTTATTGAGGAACTTCTTTTAATATTTACACTAATTTAAAGGGTTCAAAGGAATTCGGCGGAGTCATTACTCTCGTCTTTAAGCGTAATTAATTTGGACATAATCCGTGAAGGGTGATCAACAGATACACTATAAAATTAATTTTTCTTAAAAAAAAATCAGGTGTTGTATTTTTTTAAGATCAAGTACTACAGCGGATTTTTTCTCCCAATATCACCCCAGTGCTGGTCATAGGCCTTCTTTTATGGGAGAAACACATGAGGAGTTTGAGCTATAACACCACCACACGGGCCCAAAGCGGTTGCAGTAACAACCAGGAACAATGGCTTAACTTGTTTTCTGAAGCACGGAGGAGCTTGAGATTACAAAATAATATCGATTGACCCAACCAGGGATCAACCATGGCAGAATTTGCTTTGTTTTCTCATTTCATTCATTTCGTCTTAAGAAAATTAGACAAGAGAAACAAAAAAACAGTCGGACATTATGACGCTGATATCCAACCTCAATTAGAATAGAATATCTTTATTTGCGTCAAACATGGAATAATGCTGTTAATATTAAACTCAATGATCTCATGTTTCGCCACTTTACGGTGGCATGCAAATCATAACTATATTGAAGTAGTGGTGCAGTATGGAAATTTTTACTGCAGTTATAATAAAATATTAAGGAAAATAATTATTTTTTATTCCTTTATATTATTGACATACATAAATATAGGATTTTTGATGATTCTAAAGAGCTTTCTAGAAATATCTATATGGATAAAATATTTTTAACTTATTTGTGTTGAGTTTTAACCGACATCCAAGCGGAAGGAATAATATTACTGGTGACGAGGATGGCTTACGACGGTATTAGTTTCATGGAAACAAGGAATTTGATATTGAAACATTCGTTCTTCTAGCTTTGCTGCACTTGCTAGTGATCTGATTTTACAAGCTAACCGCTTTCCACACATCATCCGAATCTCATGGTGTTATTATTGTTTACTAGATGGTGGACCGTGTATAGGGTCGTCTGGGTAGGACCACCGCCTTTCCTATTTCGGCCGTAAAACAGTTCGCTGTGATTCGGATTGAACGGAAAGGTAAATAGGTGTAATTACTGAGCATAGAAGGCATTTCATCTTAAGTCAGAAGATGACAACGCGCCTGCAATACCAAGATATTTTTTCTTTGTTTGCAGGTGTCTATACGATGGCAACCACTTACCACCAGCTTGCTTGTCTTTAGCTTGTTTTAAAAAAAATATTATGTGCTGAGAATAATACTTTACGCAGAGTACAAATACAAACGATGCTCGTATAACAAGAGCATCACCAGAAACCGTACTTCGCTGTCTCTCCGCCGTTTCAAATATTCATACAATTTATAGCGGTTAAGCCGCTTTACGGCTCAACATAAAAAGTGGTCAAGAACGAATCGTGAGTAACCACATGGATACAATACATACATATAGGTGTAAATTCTTGACCTATTGGCTTGAGCTCTCAGCAACTTTTGCCATGGTCAATGAACATTTGTAATCTCGAAGTCCTCCGTGCTTTGGAAGGAAGACGAAAGGATAACTAGCGGGCTGACTGCCTAGATAATTCAGGTAGCTTCCCGAAGGTTCTCGGCAACGTTCAGGTGCTGGGAGACTTCCTAAGCTAAGATGGCTTGAGTAAACCAGCTCAGCAACTACGACGCAAAACAGGCGCGACTGACGTCGATGAGACGACGAGTGCGGAGACGTCCTGCTTCCTGACAAGTGAACTTTCGCCTATGTGTAACTCAAACCGCTTTAAACTCATCAACCAGCATTGGTCCAGCGTGGTGGTGCTATGGCCCAAGCTCTGCAAGTTTCTTCCATGTAGGAAAGCCTGAGCCCAGCAGTGGGACTTAAATAGGCTGGTGATGATGATGTTTATGACACCACCATATACAGTCACGAGCAATATTCCCACTTCTCGCTTCGTGACTCTTAATGTCAACGGAATAAGTGTCACGAACAGCGAGAAGTGGGTACATATGACTTGACTTGTTCGTGACTTGACGCATACAAAGGTTTTTTATTTATTTAAGGCAAAGGTACACCAACTTACATTATTTATCATCATCATATCATTATATTTGACCTTGAGGTATCCCTTACTGCGTTCATAATACAGGCGGCTTTCGTAGTGCAAATGTTACACTTGATGTTTTGTCGTGTGTATATAAAAAAAATCCACTGTGAGTTGCATCACTAAAGCTTCGCTCTAGTTTAGGTATCAAACGGAGCTCTAGGAATAAATCTATCAGGAACTTTATATATACTGCTAACTTTTTAAGTGCAGTTTATTTTTAATTAAATCTTTGAAGGCGACTCCGTTCCACTAATTAATTTAGTTGCGAACTCGACTTACGAAACTTATTGGAATGATTAAATTAGATTTTTATGACAGTCACAGTTTCCGGAAGCGTGGCTGTCAAAGGCGCTTAGAGGATTTAGTTGGAACATTGAACATAATGGAACTAACAAATATCCTTTGATTATACATAAGCTGTAATCACGGAGAACTTTTCCGTGCAGATGACATGAAAACTAGAAATGAATAATAAAATAAATCTACACTTACTCAAGATTTATCAATAAAAGCAAGAATTCTGTTTTTTTTTAAATATTATTGACAATAATTGTTACCAAAACGTTTGGGGAGTTAAACGAAAAAAGTGTTCATACACTAAGGACACGCAATAAATCGGCCACAAATGTAATTTAATGTTGAGGTTAAATTTTTAAAAAGCATTAAAGTACTTCTTCGATAACATACTCTATTGTTTTCTTCTTTTTATACAAAGCACGCTACTCAACACCACATAATGTGAAGCGGTAAGAAGAGTCCATATGCGAAGACAAGTAGTGCAGTAGACACTGCTCCACCTTGCCGGTCCAAAAGGTGCTTTTTCACGCCTCTTTTAAAGGAACTCACGTTATCGGAAGGAGGGAACACACGTGCTGGCAAAGAATTCCAAGTTCTAGAAGCACGACAAAGAAACGAGGTATTAAATTTTTTTGTGCGTGATGTTGAGGTGGAGACAGTGAATTGATAAATGAAAAATGTTTATCATCGCTGATATGACGTATCAGCCTATGATGTCCACTGCTTTACAGCAGTGGTCTGCTGGGCAGAACCAATCGCAGCGCAGCCTGCATCCAACGGCTCCCCGCCACCCTGACGACGTCGTCTGTCCATCTAGTGGGAGGCCGTCCTACTTTGCGCTTCCCGGCCATCAGTTCTGCGTTCTATGGACCCTGTCCACTGCCACTTCAACTTGTTAATCCTAAAAACTATGTCAGTGAGAGGTGTATCAGTGTCTCATTTCTGATTCTATATCGTGGGGAAACGCCTAATAATAATAGCTTGTTGAGCGACTGTGGCGAATCCAAACTGTTCATATTAGGACATAAATACAAAAAATATGTTTACCATGGTACTTATATCGTCAAATATTAATTTATTTGTTAAGCAGCGTCAGACTCTCGGGAGAAAATGGCAATTAAAAACCCATTCTCCCTTATTTCAAAATATAGACTTCAGTTAGACCGGGCTTAAAACTGATACTGTCACTGTCTTTCTTTTAACAAATAAAAGTGATAGCATCATTTTCACACCAGGTCTAAAATTTAATCCACTTTTTTATGGGGGAACTGTAACTGCGAGGAAACTTCATTAAAAAGCATTGTATACCTGCATTAAGCCATTATCTTGAGAAAGTTGTGTTGGTTTTTCAATAAAGGAAGGCAGTTGAAGTCTGTCTACTTGGAATATTGAGCTGAAAGGCGAGAGATGGTTGCCTCGGGCGCTACCAAACCTAAGTTCTATATCAATACAAAATTGGCCAAGACCGAGTCGAACTAGCTTGAACTTAAAACAGACTAGATGGAATGGAAGTTCAATTTCACAATATGGTAAACCCTAGTAGTAATTTAGTAACTCGATTCCTTTTCGTGCTTCCAAAATTTAGGATTCTTTTTCAGCACATGATTTATCCTTCTTATAACATAGGTTCTTTCGAAATAGGCGGGAAAAGGCGCCTTATAAGCCGTCGACGTGTTAGTGGCTAGCTATCTTTTCATAATATGGACTTTTATTATCGCTTCCTATCAGTTTGTGTTGAGTCATAGCCATACAGCCTATGGGTCATCTTCACGCAGCGGGCTTACATTTCGCTGCTAAGTCAAGGTTCCGTTTAATCTGCTGCTTCTCAGTTCACAGCGGAGGCGACTGCCTTCACGGATTCCATTCGGTGGAACTGGTGGAGGAGGAACTCGGTGGCGTATTAGTTTGAGTGCTCTGGTTTCGATAATGCAAACAAAGCAAAATTCGCCATGGTCGGTTCGGGATGGGTCAAGTAAATTTTTAATCTCGAGCGCCTCCGTGCTTCGATAGGCACGTTAAGACGTTGGTCCCGGTTGTTACTACAACCGCTTTAACCCACCAACCCGCATTGGGCCTGCGTGATGGTGTTAGGTATGACCCTATCTCCTCATGTGTTTCTTCCATCTATGAAGGCCTGTGCCCAGCAGTGAGATGATGATCTGAATGATGACAGGGCCCTGGATTTGTCTTCATGCTTTAAAAAATGTGGGCTTGTTCTGGGGATAAATCCCCGCCATTTTATTTCAGTATGAATACCTATTTATCCTAAAACAATTTGGAGTTCTTACTTACACAAATATGGCCATAACTTATGTTTCTCTTTCCTTGATAGTTTGGGTGTGATGAAATACGTGAAAAGATTAAATACTGTTCATATGAATTCTCCAAACAGATATAATCCTTTATTGTATTTGGAGAAGCTCCACATCAGTAACGTCAAGACAATAAATGTACGTTTGGGTAGCGTAATGGTTGAGCGAGTTTGATCCGCAAGCGTCTTGATTTAGGTTCCTATAACTTACCCATTGGTTCCGCTGATTAAATTAATACTTAAAGTTAGAAAACACTTAATAGCAAAGCAGTTGTGGACTTATTCTACTCATTTTATCATTGATATTAAGTGAATAGCCATTCCTTTACAAAGATACATGATATTCTATAGGTGAAATGTGTTTGTAGTAATATTCCGAGACAGTCCAGTGCAGTGCTTGCGTGCATGTGACGTGCAGTCTTAAGGACTTAGAGCTGTTCGCTCGAATACCGCTCGTTCGCGGTTATTTATTGCAGTAAGCCGTTCATTTGACGGCAACTCTCGTCATAGCTTCCCCTCTCTTTGTATTGTGTATTGTTATTGAATTCTACGTTAAGTTAAATTCAGTTTGCTTTGAAATAAAAGGTTTTGAATCCACTATTTGAAGTGTTCTTTGAAAGAAGAAATGTTATTGATTTATGTTCAGACATAATATCAAAAATATTACAATAAGAGCTAGAGACATTATTCTGATTTCAATACTAAGCTAAAATAAACTTCATTCGTCTGACTGAATCCCGTCCTGCGGTCACCTAGCCCCAAAATGCTCAAAAAGGCTTCGGCAGATGATCGTCCGCTTATGCATAACGTAATTCAATCCGATGAGTATTTGCTCAGAGCCCATCGATAATTGAAACTCAAATAACTGGATCCGCGGCCGTCTTCGTAGGCACGTTCCAATTGGAAAGTAATCCCACTCCAAACATTTGTACGTCTCAATCGTAGACCCTGTACCAATAGAACGCTCCAAAATTTTAGACTACTTCATCGTTTATTCAGTATCGCTTGAGCGACATTCCATTACTCGTTGACTTCTACCGCAGCAGATTCATTACTCTGAGAAATTTGAATAAACTCAGCAATGGATCTTAGCCTGGAATATAAACTGTTTCGATTATATTTAACATTTTGCTCGCGCTGTATTTGAAAGCGGTTATGAAAGGAAACAGAGGGTGGACCGTTCTATATCATTATACGGCGACGTAAATATTTGCTAGGCACCGTTAAATGAGAATTGAAATTGTGGCATAATTTCTAATGTTTAGAAATTTTACTTTATGGACTTGTTAAATTGAAATCTGAAACCATATTGTAGAATCAGCTATGATTTCAATGAAAATATCGTTCATTTCGTATCGTGTTGTTAAAGATCATTTATTTTATCTAAAATTGTAATCAACAATTCGGAGCAGTCAGTTCTCTGAGAAAAACTTCCTGAAAGGCATTTATTTCTCAAACCATAATGTCTGCTGAACAAAAATGACCGTGTGGAAACTGGGAGCAAATTGTCCGCAAATAAGAAACATAAATTGAAATTTCCAAAACATACAAAGGTTAATATAACAATGTCGATGTCAAGAAATCAGAAATAAAAAGGAATTTGTTGTGTAGAGTCACGAAGACCAATTGAAAAGCCCTGTTATAAATATGCCAAATAATGATACTTTCAAATAGTAATTTTATTCATTGAGGAATATAATAACTGCTTATTTCTAATGGAAGAGATTTCCTTTAGAAATAAGCAGTACCTTTGTACAATTTAAATGTTGTGTATGTACATTAATTGTTAATAAATAAACTGTTTAATAATACATACAAAAAAAAAAACAGAAAATGGATCGCTTTCTCTACCAATCTGTGGGACATGTCCGTAATGGCATTGTTTGTCAGTTTCATGGGCAATTTTTCCAGCTCGTTGTGAATAAGTGAGTGGAACACCGTGACCGGCAATATATCTAAATATTTACAGGATGGTAATACGAAGGGACGTTTGTAGAGATAAAAACATAGTAGATAGATATTGCAGTAGGTCAACAAATTGAAGCAGTGTAAAAGAATTATTAGGTAAAATTGTTTTTCTCTATACGAAAGTACGCCTCACATGACTTTTAGTCTTCCATAGATAAAAAATGCATGACAATTTAAAAAGTGCATCTTCAGTGTAGTTTCAAATCCAATATTACCATTTACTTTTGAATCCGATGCTAATAAAGTATAGATTTTAATGGCAAGGACAGTTGAAACTCGAAAATAATTGTGACTGGTTTGTCAGACGCTATGGTATCTATACATATAAACTAAAAAAGTACCACGGCGCGTTGATTCGAAATTAATATTTAGTAATATGCCACTTTTTTATACTACAAGACAACAAACAAGCTGACGGTTCATCTGTTGGTAAGTGGTTACCGCCGCCTATAGATACTTGCAACAACAAGGAAAAATCACTTGATATTGCAGTTGCGTTGTCCTCCTGAAGCCTAAGATAAGATGCCGTCCATGCCCAGTAATTACACTGGCTACCTTTTCCTTCAATCTGAAATACAGCGAACTGTTTCACTGCTAAAATAAGAAAGGCGGTGCCACTTTAGTCATACCTAGTACGTTAATTAGTTCTAGATTATGTTACGCTATAGTAGGAATAGTTTCTTTGTTTTTGTTTCATACAACTTTGATAAAAATCATATTTTATTTTCAGAGGATTAGTTAGAGTAACAGTTTTTTTTTAAATATCAAATTTAGCTAAATTTGTAAACAGGATAGCCACTAAGATATTTTAATCAAAAAACTGCATATTAGATGAAAATGTGATTGCCAATAATATCAATATACCTATTTTTTGAGGTGACAACAATACATTTTTCTCTACTGGCAAGAGAGAGAGAGAGAGAACCTACCCTATAAAATGAGAGAATGGGTAACATTAAAAATATGAAAATTAAAAAGTCAGTACATACCCAAGTTCTTTTTTTTTTTTAACACATTATTGAATATTTTATCTTATAAGCACGTGCTACGAGGTGATGTTTAAGTTCGTTTTTTTGCATTTTCAAAGTTTGCTAAATATTTTCCCGCGCGGTGCCACAATTGTGGTATACAAAAAAATCTTTAGACCTTCATTAGCTTGGGAAAGTCAAAATTGTCTGCTTCCGTCTGCCCCGCTCTGGCTACAAGGCTGCTACGGGTGAGAGGCTTAGAATTGTCACATGTTTAATGTTGTTGTACATAAAGAAAGAAAACGATGAAAAAATATATGCTCCAGGCGGGATTCGAACCCGCGTCTCCTGATTTCCGGCCCTGTATTCGCGTCTGGCCGGAAATCAGGTGACGCGGGTTCGAATCCCGCCTGGAGCATATATTTTTTCATCGTTTTCTTTCTTTATTTGTAATTGTTACAATAAAGTAGGTGTTTAAACGCATCAAAATCATTAAAATGTGATGTTCAATGTTAGTATTTTTACTTCACTTGTTTAATTTACTGTATTAATTGTAAAGGAGATGTTTAATATTCGGCCAGGTATATGTACACTATTTCAAAAAATCTCCCGAATCCCGGAAAAATACTAATAATTCGTTTTCATGCATAGAATTATTGTACAAAAGTAAAAGATTGTCGTTGATTTCACCGTTATTCAGTATGACAATACGGCGGGCGACATAAACGTCAACTAAACGTCACCAAAGTGACATAGGCGCTATGATGATTATTTTTTTATACAACTAGACGACCAACAAGCTGACTGCCCACCTGATGGTAAGTGGTTACCGTCGCCTATAGACGCCTGCAATAACAAGAAAAAATCACTTGATATTGCAGGTGCGTTGTCATCCTGGGGCCTAAGATAAAATGCCGTCCATGCCCAGTAATTACACTGGCTACCTTTCCCTTCAATCCGAAACACAGCGAACTGTTTCACGGCTGAAATAAGAAAGGCGGTGGTACCTACCCAGACGACGGCTTGCTACCGTGACTTTAGCTGAGTGGGCACCATTTTGAATGCATTTTGTTGAATTTACATTTTTTAAATATTTATGGCTAAGTTTTTAGTATTATTAAGTTTATTAGGAGCATATAATACCTGCTGTTTATATGCTCCTAATAAACATTTTTCAATTCATTCATTTCATTTCTATGTTTTTGTCAACCACAATTTTTTAATATACAAAGCACGGCCAATGACTAATGAGAAACGGTAAGAAGAGTAAATACCTATGTGAAGACAGCTAGTGCATCACAAACTGTTCTAGCCGCCGCCGCTTTTGAAGGAACCCATGTTACTGAAGAAGGGAACACAATCATATGCCGGTAAAGAATTCTAAGTTTTAAACTAGAAAAATTTCGCGTCCTAAGGCAAGGAAAAACGAAAAAAAAGAAAAAAACAAGAAAACACCTTTTTAAACATTTAAAACAATGTTGAAATAGGAATCAAGAGTATGTTTGGAAGTACGACAAAGAAGAGTTACTAAATTATGACAGGGCGAGGAGGTGGCAAGTAGTTACAGTGTTGCTAAATATTAACACGTGCTGCTTTCAGTCGGGGAGAAAAAATAATTACCTAAATCAATACAATTGTACCCGTACAAGGTAAGATAATTCACTGCTGACACGTGCAACTGTGTTAAAAGCGGCATCACGTCTAATAGAGCGATGGACGTCAATTTGGGACCCACTTCACGCCGCTGTAGAGAGACATTCACGCAAACGGGATTACGTTGTCCAAGTCACGAGATCCAGATTGTATTTAAACCACCTCTGTGGTGTAGTGGTTGAGACCACCTGCCTCAGATCTAGAGGTCCGGGGTTCGATTCCCGTGGGGGCAGAAATTTTCTGCTTTTTTGGTTGGTGGTAGGGCTTTTCTAAGTCCGCCTGGCTAGCTACCACCATCTGACCTAAGTCTGCCGCCATAACAATATTGTTAACAGCATTGTTGTGTTCCGGCAGTTAGAGGTGAGATAGCCAGTTCTTTTGTGGTTTAGGAATCCGGGTGTAAATCGCTTCCATCGTCGGCCTTATCTTCACACACCATCAGGTGAGATGAAGGCCAAGAGTTTCCCCGTTAAGGTTAAAAAAAATCAACAGTCGACGCTCATCACTTGTGATAATTATTTAACCGTTTTTTTAATTTTTTTTATAAAAGCACAGCAAATGACTCTACACCATCCAATGAGATGTGGTAAGAAGAGTCCATATGCAAAGGCAGCATGAACACACTATTATAGCCACTCCCACCTTGATGGTAACTTTCATGCCTTTATTTTTTTTTTTTTTTATCACTGAAAACATGGTATTACAAGATGTTATGGAATATATTTACGTGCACATGTTTTGCTACTATGAATAGCATGCAAATCATAAAATATATTTAAAAATCTTACAAAATAGCATATGACAGATGTCAAATCAAATTTAATTACAATTTAAGTCAATTTCCATAAAATAATTTAATATCAGACATTCGCAATAGAATATATAACATTATAATTAATTGAATTTAGTCAACACAGAATAATCAATCAAATGAGACCCATATATTTTTATCCATGAAATGCTTAAGATCATAAAAGTTGTTTTTATTTAACCATTTATTTAATTTATTTTTGAATAAATTTCCAGACAGAGCTTTAATGCCGTCAGGAATTCTATTATAAATTTTCACGCACATGGATAAACAACTTTTACCATACTTATCAGATTTAGGAGCATCTATCAAAACCAATCTGTTTGGATCTCTCTGAAGCCTCTGATTTACTTCATGAGCTTTTTGAAAAGATTCTTATTATTATTGACAAAATTACACACCTCAGATATATACAATGACGGTAACGGTAGTAAGCCAAGACTCTTAAATAGTGGTTCACATGATTCATCAGGCGCCAGTCCACATAGAGCCCTGATGTTTCTCTTTTGAGAAATAAATGCTCTGTTTTTATCAGTACTATTTCCCCACATTACTAGTCCATATCGTAAAATAGACTCTATATATGCATGATAAGACATTATAGCAGTTTTCCTATTTGTGACATTCTTAATACGTTGAAGAGCATAGACAAACTTGTTCATTCTATTACATAAATTGTCAATGTGCATTTTCCAATTTAAATTTTGATCTATTATGACCCCTAAAAATTTTAGATGTGTAACTTCTTGTACCTTATTAATTTTAATTTTAAAGTTGTTTTTAACATGTTTGGATTTATTAAACTGTATGAAATTGGATTTGTTTAAATTTATTCGCAAGTTATTTTTATTAAGCCATGCAATAATATGATCAATAGTTTTATTTATATCGCTTTCATGGTCTTGTATAGAGTTAATTTTTTTATCACATGTCACAACTATTAATATATCATCTGCAAACAAAGTACATTTGTGATCAGTTACTGACGTTATATCATCTATATACAACAGAAACAAAATTGGTCCCAGTACGCTGCCTTGAGGCACACCATATTTATTCTCTCTGTAATTTGATGAGAAGGACACAAGTTCATTTCCCACGATACTATTAACAACAACACTTTGAAAACGATTTGACAAGTAAGATTTGATCCATTTCAATGGGATACCTCTAATTCCAAGTGATTCTAATTTTTGAAATAAAACTCCATGGTCGACGAAATCGAAGGCTTTCGTTAGGTCAAAGAACAGCGCAGTAGTCAGCCTGTTTTTATTTATATTAGTCAGAATAGTACTTATAAGATTATATACAGCTTGCGATGTGGACTTACGTTTTTGAAACCCAAATTGTTCCCCTGCGATAATACTAAACTTTTCACAATAATCCATCAATCTTGTTTTCATACATTTTTCAAATATTTTAGATAAGATTGATATAAGGGTTATTGGGCGATAATTATTAGGGTCCTGTTTATTACCTTTTTTAAAAATTGGTTTTATAATTGATAATTTTAACTTATTAGGAAAGCTTCCAGATGAGAGGGATAAATTAATCAGGTATGTCAATATAGCAAGCAATTGATTTTTACAAGATTTTAAAATGTTAGTATTTAAACTGTCATGTCCTTCGGAATTCGTATTTTTAAGTGATAGAATTTCTTTGGATATCTCAGCTTCTGTCACAGGTTTTAGAAATAACGAATTTGATAAGGTCGATCTTTTGATATTATAATAATTAACGTTACTTTGGGGTGTGTTAGTGTTAGTCGATTCAATAAAATAATTATTAAAAGCAGAAGCTATGTCAGTAGGATTTGTCATAATTTTATTATTTAAATTTATTTCCGATATATTTTGGTCAAGTTTATTATTTGATAATTCATTATTTATGACGGACCACGCAGCTCTACATTTATTTACACTATTATTCATAAATTTTATGTTACAATTCTTTTTAGATTTCAGTATAATTTTTTTTAGAATTTGTGAATATTGAGTGTAATTATTTTTGTTTAAAGTATTTTTATTTTTGTAATATGTGTATCGCAGAATTCTTTTTGTTTTACAGCTTATTTTTAAGCCCTTACTTTTCCAATTTTGTCTTACTTTAGTGACTAAATTGATTTTTATCTTTATTTTTGGAAAGCAAAGCCTGTAGAGCAAGCACAAAAATTCATGAAAGTTATCAAATGCATTGTTAAGATCAGGCTCAATATAAATATGGTACCATGATAAGCTACTAAGATATTCTTTAAATTTTTGTATATTTTCACAGCAGTAGTCTCTTTTAAGTACATAATAAAACTTAGGCATATATTTTTTCCCCCGAACAGGAAAACTCAACAGTTGGGCCGTATCATGGTCAGAGAGGCAAAGTGGTAGAATAGTGGCGGTGGCATCCTTAACATTACTTAAGATATGGTCAATACATGATTCTCTACGAGTTGGAGTGTCTATGTGGATTTTTAAATTATAAGTTTTACATAGGTCTTGGAAATACGTGTATAGTGTATAGTGTATACCGTGTACGGTATTTAGTGTATTTATATTTAGGTCACCTGTTATTACGATTTTTGTATGAGTTTTACATTTTTTGTATATGTTATATAACATTTTATCTAGTTTGTCTAAAAATTGTATGGGGTTAGATGTTGGAGTCCTATATAAACAGATTACAAGCGGATTATGCAAAGGTATTTCAATACCACAAGCTTCAAATAATTTCTGTATGGCATGACTCTTTAGATATGACAATTCTTTAAACATTACACCACGTTTAATTAAAATGCACATACCACCTCTCCGTTTTTCTCTGCAGAATGCTGAAGCCAACTCATAGTTTAAAAGATTTAGGAATTTTCCATGTCCTGTTTGTAAGAACGTTTCAGAAAGACATATTAAGTCTGGTTCTTTCTCATCTGCATGTAATTCTTGAAGTGTAAATTCTAATAATTCTAGCTTTGTTAATATACTGGCAATATTTTGGTGCATAATTTGAAAATACTGAATTTGTTTATTATTATTGTTGGCGAAAAAAACACTTTCTTTAACATTGGAAAAGTAGTGGGGAATAGTACCTCTTTTTGCTGGACGGCATTTATCGATCCCATTATGCGGTGTTGAGACAACTAATTGAGTTAGAGCGACATTTTGAAGTAGTCCATCTTTCTCGTGAGATTTGAGTTTTTGACTTTTGTTACAGTAATGATTGCTTGGGTTACCATGCACCATAATTTTATTGAGCTCTTTTACATTTAAATACTGGTCGTTATAATCGATACAATCAATTTTATGGTTAATAAACTTACACAACTTGAATAAATTCTTATAATTATAGAATATATAATGACTATTTTTATGATAATTACAATTTTTTTTAATGCAATTGTCTAGGTCATATAAATTTAGGTATGAATTTTTAATTGGATTTAGAATAATTACAGAGTTGTTACAGAATATATTAAGAATATTATGTAATTGTGATGACAATACTTTTAAATCATAGTCGTTTTCACCCACACATATCACAATCTTGTCATTTGATCCCAAATTGATATTTCGGCAGTTTTCAATAATATCTGTGGTAAGAGCATACGGCTTAATAAATGATGTTACTGCGTACTTACGATATGATGTATTCTGTCGAGATTTTATCAGTGCCGATGCGAGTCCGATACATCTTTGAGTTCCAAATATAAAGATTTGGTCGTTCTGTACATGTCGTTGGTTACATTCTGAGGAACCATCCGGAATGAGTTGAGAGTGTGTAGTATTACTGCAATATATTCTGTCTCTTAGTAAAGTTTCCAAGGATTGTAGCTGATTAGAAATGATGTACATTCCTGACTTGACATCTCGCAATTCCTTTTCCAAATCAATCACTTTACTTCTTAGCGATTGTACAAGATCATTGTCGCAGTTTACCGTGGACTTATCTGTTAAAGTTGGTGTACCGGTTCTTGACTCTAAGAATTGTGTAGAATATAGACGGTCCTTCCTCTTCTTAAAGCAGCTACCAGGACAAGTTTTACTTAATGGAGATTGGCATAAGGTCTTTAACATGTTATTTTCCTTACTTAATTTAGAATTCTGTCTATGAAGTTCATTATTCTCTATTATTGTATTTTCAAGTTCATTTTGGGAGATAGCCAATTCAGATTGCAGTTCAGTTATAGTTTTGTTTCATTTCCTGGATTGACATGGCGCTAGATAAAGTGTGGTCGATGCTCCTTGAGAGGATAGGTCCCGATGTGTTGTAAGATTCGTTAGATGTGTCATTAATAGAGAGCAAGTGAGAGTCGCATATCTGTGAGCCATCATATTTTCTCGGAGTACTCTGACTGAGCTGTGGTGCTTCTGCGGCCGCCGGCGTATTGACGCAACTAGTTTTTGCTGACGAAGTCTTTTTCCGCGACGTTACGTATGATAATTCATTGAAAGGACTAGTAGTGGTCGTAGCGATTATTTTACTGGATTTATTCTCACATACTCTGCACTTCCATTTCTTTTTGGTTTCAATATCTTTTAAGTTAAATAACTTTTCTGAGTATCCAATGCAGTCGAACTCATAATACTTATTACATAGAGAACACAAAATAGTGCTTTTAATATCAACAGATTTTTTACATTTCTGACAAGTTACTACTGATGTTGACAACATTTTACGGCTCTTATTTGTATTCTTTGTATCTGGTTTACTAGGCATAGTTAATTTTTAACTCCAAATTCACTGTATTTTAATTCAATGAGTTTCTTTTGCTTAAACTAAGCAATAGGTGGCAGAACAACAATGCGATTCCAAATTCTCAACAAAAATATAAATTGAAAAAATGTACAACTCAGGATCGATCTGCGTTTCCCAGATTGCGACACCGCAACCTACACCAATCAACCAGCCAGCTCATACGGTGAGCGTTGAAATTAACTTATCCTTTGGTGTCAACCAAAGTTTGTTCATAATGATGATTATCATTAGTTGTTTTGACATGAAAATAATATTGCTATACCCACTTCACAGAATATTACACTTTGTTTTATTTAAGATATACTTAGTTTCTTTAATTTTATTCGGTCGTTTTGCACTACAATATTTAACATTTGATTATTTTTGTTCCACTTGTTTATTTTCTATCACTTTTCGAACATTGCAGACATAAGTTTTCCCACTGTATTTAATTTCTTTAATACACTAATAAAGCACACTATTTTTATGAGATAACATTTGTCAGAGTTTATTACAGTATAAAGTACTTTTATAAGTTGTTTTTTTTTTTAGTGAACAGCGACTATTTAATATTTAAAAAATCGCGAGAACGCGCAGCTCGCTGTTACGCAGACGACGCGCGACCTCATTTTGAAGGAATACATATTATAGGAAGAGGAAACACATGTGCTGGCAAAGAATTCCAAGTTTTGGAAATACGACAAAGAAACGATTTACTTAATTTCTTAGGTGCGCGATGTCGAGCTGTAGGTGCTCCTGAGTACGAAGGGAAGATGAGACAAGGTTACAAAGTCTTGAGAGCAGTCTCTATGATATAGCTGATAGACGGCGCTAAGCGACGCAATAATAAATAATAATAATTTAAAAAAATCCTTACAATTTAATAACAAAAAGTGCGCATTTATACAATTTGCCTGAACTAGGTTGAGACCTGCGCTTCAGGCGATTAAGTGCTTAACATACTATTTTAATGATCTAGATACAATAAATAAAAACGTAAGTAATAATAAAACTGAAAGTGACAGCTATTTGACAAATTCAATATTATACATGTACAATTAAAACAAACGTAAAAATTTACATATTTTTTTTGCATCCAAGGATTAAATCTTCAATACTTTAACCATTCCTTAACTATCAACTTTACTTCAAAGAATATACATATAATGTACTCGTATCGTATTGAATATGGGTATGTGGAATTATCTAAGCCGGTGATATATCTGATGATGTAAGTAAATGATTAGCAAATGATACCATCGGCTATATAGATTCTAAATTGTGAAGAAGGCTAAAATAATTTCATAATCTATTTTTGGGGTCTTTGTTTGCAAAATAAGTTCAAATTTAAATTCATTTATTGCATACCACATTAGTGTACATTTTATTAAGGTGTTAAAGAGAAAAAAGTAAAGTATTCTCACGAACGCAAACGAAAACATGTGAGTACTAAATACTCATGTCTTGGATGTATGCCAAGGTTTCGAGCACTTTTAATGATATTCAGCCATGCGCCAATGGTTACTGAATTACATAATATACTTACGTAGCTAACGGACTGTCTGTTTCATAGCTTGGCTTTGTTACTTTTAACTTTTTAGGACATTTATAAAGGTTTATTTTGTATAGAAAAAATGGATGTTTATTAATTTTAATAAAATAATTAACAAATTCAAGACAAAGTCAGTATCTTACAAACCAATTTTGGTTTCAAATAATAATTATAAAAATAATAAACTTTTATTGATACTAAACATGTACAAAAATATTTAGTTGCAGAAGTCAGTGCCCACTCACTCTCTATAGCTTACTCTTTATAGTCTCATTACTATGTAAATAACATTTTTTTAATATAAATAAATAAAATAAAACAGTTTTATTAAAAAAATAAATTTGCATTATTTTCTTGAAGTTTTAAATACAGATAGAGAAAGTTGTGTGATTCCAACAAAAAGTAGTTTAGCCGACCCCGCGTTTACATCATAATTAGAAAATACAGTTGATAAAAATACCTTTAAGTTGCTGGCTAAGAGGGAGACATTATCATTTTTTATCATGGTATAAACGGCTATATTCATTGTTACCCCACTCTACTCTACATGATTTTCAGATTATTACTCACGGCCGATAAATAAACTAGCATGATAAATCTATAATGATAAAAAAGTGAAATAATAAATCAACTACTGTAATTTGCATAGCAGTACGGTAGTAACGCACTTACAATCACGCATGCCTCCTCACTCACACACACAAACACACACACACATACACATGCACACACACACAAACGCACACACACATAGTAATAACTCACTTTGGCTTCGCTGTTTATATACATTCTAAATTCACTGTGGATTTTTAGTTTCTTTTACTTTATTTAATGTAAATCCGTTATTGACATTAAGAAAAAAAAATCATATACCTTTGTATAATATTAATAAATATAACAAAGTGCTGTGTATTTATGTAAACAAATAAATAAATTAATGTTAGGATAAGAAAAATACCGTTGTCTATTACATCGCGTAAGCTTGTCGCTTAAACCACAACCGATGAGCAAGTAAGAACAATATAAAGGCTAATAGGCACTGATCAAAAGTGACGCGCGCAAAGCGGCTCGTGTACACGCGCTCCAACGGACTAATTTTATTTCTCTCGTTCCTTACATTCGCCATAATCGTACTTCTATTAACTGCGAAAAAAAAAATCCCCTTTTCGATTATACTTCATTGTACGTGTAAACGGGGCTCATCATGTGTAGGTTTAAACAGGGTGGTGCCTTCAACACGACAATAAATTATAACATGGGCTATATTAGTCCATAGAAATGGTTTGCCACTTTCAAAAATATCTTATTCATTTGATAATTTTATGACATATCTATGAAATAATGCAGCCATGAAATGTGTCATACAAATGTCATGAAATTAGTAGGAATCCTATGTTTCTTTCATTGTTATTTAAACTTACAGTTTTCGTAAGGCCTTACACTGTTTTTGAACGATTCTTTCAACAGACTGTCTGGAACCAAATTGATGATTTGAAGACGCGACAAAATTATTAATGGTGTTGTAAATGAGATCACCGAGCCATCGTCGATCCAACTTAAGCTAATGCTTGTTTGAGGTGTTTTCTTTTTTATTTCCTTAATAAATAAAGTAAGAGCGAGACGCCCATACTTTCTTAAGTGATTTATGAGAAACAGAAGACAATATCGGTCTCAAGACAACTAACACAAGAATTAAAAATTAGGAAACCCTTGCTCGAGATTATCATAACCGGGCACCTTGTAGATGAGTCAAGTGTTTCTTTTAATATCGTCATAATCAAACCAACATGTGGACAGCCATCATCAGAACATCTCGTTTAAAGTATCTCTGAATACGGGTCCTAATTAAATATAAAAAGGCTTGGTCCTTGTCAAACTTTTGCTCTAGAAGGTGCATAATTAAGTCTTCTCCAATATTTTGAATGCTTTTATCTCTGTTTTTAAATTGACTCAACTGCATAAGCGCTGTCGTTGTCCCGTCATTTCTGCTTATGGCACTCCCATCCAATTAGAAATCACGCGGGTCTTTGGATTTCAGTAATCGAAACCTCTTCCTAGCGTAGTTTCCCGTACAATCCTTCAGAATTCTTCATAATCCATCGTTTATTGGCCTACTGTGCCACTTGTGTTAATATTTTAATAAATTTTAACACTTTGAATAGTGCTTCAGGCCAATTGGACGCTGTTCTTGTTAATTTGCCCGTCTTCCCGTTGGTTGGCGGGAATTTTCCCGTTTTAACCCTCCGCCGGGAAATTAATACCAGGTGCCTGTTGCCGCACAAACTTTGCGTATAACACATACCAAGCAGAAGACTTGGTTATGTTTGAACTTAGGACTCTAAAAGACGATGTTACAATTACGATAATTTTTGGTAAAGAAACCAAAAAAAAAAAAATGTTATGTCCTTGCTTATGACGAAGATGCAAACGATGCAAGATCAACAAAAATCTTTGGTTGGTAATTCTATGGGATATTCTCAGGTATTTTCTAATAATAAATTTGTATTTCAAGGGGGTGGAATGGTTGTTAATACTATAGTGTTTGGGAATAGGATAGCCATTTAAAAAATTGTCGAAAAGGAGTTCTTGGCTAAGTGGTTTAATGTTCGCCATATCCGTCTGACCCCGCTAGTCACCGGCTGGATCAAAATGTGTTAAAGCAAAGACCACGAAGAAACCCACAAGGGTTAAATTTACTATAAAATTGACTCTTATTGCAAATAGTTATGGTACCTATTGAAGTGTTAATCTGCATCGCACCAATAAGAAGGTACGTAAGAAAGCTAGAGCAAAGCGGTATTCTAGCAGTATTTTGGCTCTCGACAGGATCTCTTTAGTACTACTGGAAAAGCGCTGTGATGGGAGTAGGGGACTTATCTAACTTTTATGTTTAAAAAAAACACAGTTACACAACGGTAAAAATTCAGGTCAATTGCCCAGTGTTCATAGTTTTCGTATGCCGCGACGTCAGTCGGCCCGTCGGTTATATTAAACCTAATTGCTGTTATTCTATATACCCAAACATGGTCGATCCTGTTTGTTAACCTCTCTCAATTGCCTCTGAAATATTGAAGCCTCTTCAGCATAAATGCTCTGATTATAAATGTAATTATTATGTGTCAATTATAAGGGTTACTTCTAGACTGTTCTACGAATAAAGATAATTTCATTTCGTTTCGTTTTGTTTAGTTTCATTTCCTATCATTTCTGGTGTAGTATACCTACTAAGTACTATTAGGTGACACTTCGGCACTGTACTAAAAAAAACGTCAACAAACGCAAACTGTTAATCGGACATTCGAACAGAGAATGAACTAACAGTTTAAAACAGTTAATTTATGAGTAAGCGAGATGGTGAGTCAGCGGTTATTAGCATTGACATTGCCAAAGCCTTTGATAGGATCTGTTACATGGCTCTTCTCTCCAAGTTCCTGGCATACGGTCTGCCCACTCAGCTCTGCAACTGGATCGCCGGCTTCCTGCATGAGCGGAGAATCCGTATCCCCGTTGATGGACGCGCTTTGAGGTTCATGTCAGTGAACTCTGGTGTACCACAAAGGTCTGTTCTATCACCTACTCTCTTTTTTTTCATAATTATCAATTCATTGCTATGTGGATGGCAGTACAGTGAATGGTGGATACTGTGGGTAATGTGAATACTCAGGGGCTGGGTGCGTTGAAACCGAGTTTTCCAAGCTGCACTAGCTGTCTTCGCATGTGAACTGTTCTTATCACTCCACGTCAGATGGTGTTGAGTCATTTGCCGTGCTTTGTTTATGATAATAACAGTAGCGGGACAGGATTTTTACTTTATTTTTTTTTGGATATTATAGAATACCCTTTTATCAAGTAGGAACTAGTACTAGTAGCCATCAAATACCTGACCAAATTTTCAAAAATTATACTTAAGAACCATCTTAATCACGTCAACTTTCAAACAAAAAAACGAATCAAAAATCGGTCCATCCGTTTAGGAGCTACGATGTCACACACAGACACACAGATACACAGACAGATACGGCAAACTTATAACACCCCTCTTCTTGCGTCGGGGTTCAATAATATACAAAAATACTCAACTAATATACTATAAGTAAATAATGCCCTTATGTTAACTTTAAACTTATTACATTAATTGTATTGATTGATTATATTATTGTAATGAAGAAAACTCCTAGAGAATATTTATGCATATTCTTAATTTTTGATTTTAACATTATTATAATTGTTTGAAATGCTCAGTTGGTTAGAGCAGTCGCCCGGATTGCGAAAAGTCGCGGTAAATACTTCCTTTCTATGCTTGAAACAACATTACAATAGTTAAAGTAGCTGTTAAATCGCAGTTTTTTTCTCAGATAAAGAAATATAAACTTCTCTTAAATGCAGGCTATAAAAACTCGTGCCCGTTCTATCTCAATAAGGAGATTGAGCCTTAAACACCCTGCTTTGGTGTTGGGGCAAGAAAATAAAAATGTGATATATGGTAACCCGTTTATACGAAGGGCGAGCGCTCAAAATGCCATAAACGAAATGGGCAATGGGTCGCCATTGTGCGTGTTGCAAAAACATCCTTCGTAGAAGATGTCAAACCTCAATAAAATATATTATTATGCCTTCACTAGTTACGCTGAAGGCTTGTAAAATGCTACACAATCTTATTGGTCCTGTCAAACACAATTCTTGTGCCACAAATTATTAGGTTCACATTTTGTGGATTTTGGGAGAGGAACAAGAAAGGAAGGTATGAATCTGTAAAAGGAAGAACGGTCATAAGCAGGGTGAGCGAAAAGTATATGAGAAACAACGCCCACATCAGTGAAACACTGACACACATAATATTTCGATACTATCTCGGTTCCAAAGTGTGTATGGAAGTAAACTCGGTGCGATGAAAAAAAGTTAGGAAAGTTAGGACTAAAATAAGTACACGATTTAAACTCTGAAAAAGATTAACAAGTCCTATCCGAGCAAACTGAATCCAGGTATTAAATATTCTGTAGCAGTTACTATAAATAAACACTCCAACAATGTCCCACTGCTAGGCACAGGCATTCATGAAAGAACACACGAGGAGTTTGTGTCGTAATAATTCAATGCTCGCCAAACGTAGATTGATGGATGAAAGCACTTGTAGTTACAGCCGGGACCAACGGTTTAACGTGCTTTCTGAAACACGGAGTAGAGTGAGATTATAAATTTTTGATTGACCTATCCATTATCATCCATGGCGAAAGTTGCATTGTTTTCATAATCAAAACGAGTGCGTTCAAGCTACTACGCCACCAAGCGCTCCAAAATACATAATATCTTATCTTATCTTACTGTGGGGCCATGACTTAAGTCACAGTTCACTTCGACCCATTGGGATCTTTTGTGCCTTCCCTGCGTTTACTCTTCCTGTGTCCTGAATATAGATGCCATTAGCCTACTATATCTTTAGGCAGAAAGAGCCTCTAGTATTCTGGCTTTGGATATGCCACTTCCAGAAGGCTCATTCTGGTTCATGCCAGGGCATCACAATGACACAAGAGATGCGACATTAATTCCTGGCATTCACCACATGCTCGACCAAGTTGCGTTAGGGAGAGTTGCATTTTATGTAGCATGTGGTTAGTAGCAAAATGGCCTGTGAGCGCCCCAATCAAGAAGCGAGCTTTTGTTCTACCGTTTGCATAGATGTATTTACTTTATCCTCCTACCTCCTCCCCTAGGAAGGATTTGGAGTGTTTTAATCCCGGTAGTTATTCCACTCAGATTAATGGCGTATTAAATTCTAAAAAGGGCTCAGGACCCACGTAAGTGTTTTCTGAGCCAAGTCATCAGTCTTCTCATCATATCTTTATTCTATACAGGCAATGCAAGTTTGAAAACCGCGTCTTGACACAGCGTTTAAATGGCGTAATTCAAAGTAGGTTAAAGTAAAGTGCTAAGCCAGCGCGGAGTTCACTCCAAACTTATATGGATTTACTCGCTGCCAAATCAGGTAAGTTATTAAAACTAATTAACCTCCGGCCTGGAGTTTGTTTCCCTTGTCTTAGCTGAATATGTAAGTTTATCCCAAAACCCAAGCAAGGATCACACATGAGGATCCAATTCACTAATATTTTAGATATCCTTGACCAACTTTTGCTTCTGCATATGTAAAGGTATATATACCTTCGAAATTAGCGCAAAAAGCCTCTCATTAAATTTCAAAGACTGAACCCGGTAAATATCGGGAAATTTTACTTGTTTCTGCTTCTTTCTTCGTGGATTGAAAATTGGGACACAATCATTAATTGGCTATTAAGCAATCATTAATTAGCTATTGAAAATTGAATAACTCTATGAGCATATATACCGACAGGAGTGAAATTTTATTTAATATCACACGTAAGTAACTGGTGGAGAACAGAAAACTATGTTTTTTCTATCACTTTATCATACTAGCTTTTACCCATCAAGCATCACATTCCGGACACAATTGATTTTTCAATTGTCACAAGCCTCGGATAACGCCACTTGAGGGATTAATTATTATAACGTAATATTCGCATAATAGGTATATAAGTATGTAATATTTGATTATGTGTGTTCGTTTCAAATATTTTGACTTGAAAGTTTGTATGAGAAACCTTTTAATATTTGACGGTAACTGTCGTATCATTTGTCGTATCATGGGTTTTTTCAATAGGTTGTGAAAAGGCTATCTATCTAATGGACCTGCAAAGTGGTGGCGGCGAAGACAGTGAGTTCATACTCAACTAGCTGTCTTCGCATTTGGACCTCTTCACGATAGAAAATCTACTGTGTCATAAATAAAGTTATTTCATAGATTAATATGAAACGTTCTAAAATAAAATTAGTACAAGTTTACTGGTTAATTTAACCCCATGAAAATAAAATTACGAGCGTTTATTACGTTGCATCAAAGTTCATCTTACTGGTTCTTAATGAAGTATTGGAATGAATGTCAGCATATTAGGGAGAGAAATCGATGCAACCAACATTGCTAGGATGGCTGGAATTCCTAGCGGGCGTCGCGTCGGTTCGAGTTCCATCGTACATTTCATAGAAGTATATTGAGTTTATTCATAAAATATATTAGCAATTCGCCGCAGCTGGAATTCCGAGATATACATAATTATTATCAGTTCAAAAAGTTTGCGCCCGATGATAAACGGTTACCGTAGCAAATGCCATGTAAAGAAGAAAGATGGTCTAGAGTACCTGTAACACCAAAAGATCTACTCCCACGTTGTATTACCTTTGAAAAACAAGAAAAATTGTTACATAGCACTCTAATTTCATTGTTATTGACATTCGAATTAATAATAATAATAATATTTATACAGAATTATAGTATGTATTTATTTATTCAAGAAAGCTCCGCTCCAATTACTCCTTCAGTGAACAGGCAGCCTTCACTCGAGTGGAAAATACCATTTCCCTTATTTTCTTCTCTCCTGCAGAGTAGAGATATCTGGTTGGTTTATCTACCAAGCAATTCAAAAAAATGTGAAAGGCAGTTGTTGGTCACGGTTGTTACTGCAACCGCTTCAACCTACTAACCTGCATTGGGCCAGCATGGTGGTGTTATGGCCCAAATTTATGTATTTGTCCCATGTAGGAAGGCATGTGCCCAGCAGTAGGATGTATATAGGCTGGTGATGACCAAAAACTTATAGCTTATTGAATTCAGTAAAGAACTAGGTGGTAGTTCCGTATGTAGGGTCGTCTGGGCACCAGCGCCTTTCCTATTTCACCCGTGAAACAGTTAGCTCTGTGTTTCGGATTGAATGAAAAGGTAGCCAGTGTAATTACTTAAGGTCAAACTGTTAAGTTTGATGTGCTATCGACTTTACAAAACACAGTATTTTTTTATTGTGAAGACAAGTTTTATCTGGCGACTGCTTAGACATGTCTGGAGTGGCTATTGTGAGCGTTGTGTGAAGGATATCAGTTTGTGTAAGCAGTGAGACTGAGTCTAGAGGCTTCGATCGTAGCAAGCGTCAATGATAGACGATAGATCTATTATATCTGCCCGCAATGCAGTTAATCTTGGCTCACAGTTTCCGTAGTCTACCCGTGATCATGGCGCATGCAACTAAGCTAAATTTATTGAAAATTCCTTACAAAAATGACGTATTGATCATTCCGAAAATATTGATAATTCCATAGGTTATCAAGAGATCTACACAAAATACGTAACAACTTTCTGCTGAATAGGATTTATGTCATCCAGCCTTAACAAATCAAAACGAACGTTTGAACAAACCCCATCAACAAACAGTGAAAACTGCCCCTAATCTGCGGGCAGCAAACATCAGGATATATAAATAAATCGTTGACGGCCTGCCCAATACGTCAATGATAACCGAACGTGAATAATCACGCGTAGTTGGGAACAATGGCCATTTGCATTTATAAATGATTCATGGGATGCGACGTGTTTCCAGAGAAAACATCCCGGTTGATCGGTGTTGGTGGAATTTTGACGATTGCCAACCCTAGCGAGGGGGTGCAGACATGGTGATGACGGTACGCGACGCGTTATGATATATAAATAATAATATTTTTAGATCCATCCATGACCTATCGGACTTGGTATTAGAAACTAGATTGGACTGAAAACTGAAAAGTCGTATTCGAAGACAAGTTTGGTCGTTTGGTTATTTAAATCACTAGAAATGAGAATGAGTGTTCGACGCCTTCGGTAATCTGGCTCGAAGGACCATTTCAAGCTAAAACTGATCACTATTCAGAACTTGTATTATAGATTATAGATAGCTAAAAACGATTAATTTGGTCGTCATATTGCAGGAATACTTTTTTATATAGAAAAGATGGTAAATGACTCAAAATAAAATTAAGTAAAGCGGTAAAAAGAGTCCTTAAGCGAAGATATCTAGTGCAGATTGAATCACACTGTTCTAGCTGCCTCCACCTTGCCGGCCCATAAGATGCCTTTTTACGCCTTTTTTGAGGGACGCATGAGGGAAGGAGGAAACACATGCAGAAAAGAACTCCAAGTTTTGTAAGTACAACACAAAAAAATCAGTTACTATACTTCTTTGTACGTGATGTTGAGGTGGAGACAGTGTATTGATAACTCCAAAGACCGGAACGAGTGTTCCGTAGGAAGGGAAAGATGGGATACGGTTGAAAAGATCTTCAGAACACTCTCCATAAAAAGCTAATAGAAGGCGCTAAGCGACGCAATGTCACGACGCAATTGTAGAGGCTCTAGGCTTTTCGTTACCTCCACATCACCAATGATAAGCTAAGTCCAAGGAAATTCCTAGAAAGGATGGATAAGAACTGTCATCAAATCCGGTAGAGTTTGCACATATGTAGGACTGCTTTGACTGGGTATTTGTAGGGAAATCAACAAATCTCAATTACCACTAATTGAGATTTGTTGATTTACCTACAGCAGAGTTTAATGGTCTTGCTGAGCTCTTCACAAGTTTAGCAGAGGGTCATGTATTTTTGTAACTGTAGAAAAGATTTTGAGGTCTTAAAGTAGATCATGTGGTCCTGATTGAGCAGATTGTAGCGGTTTAGAAGGATTTCATATCAATGGAACTCTAAATGGATCAAAGAACATTGACGACCGGCTGGTCGAGTGGTCTGTACCCCTTGCTATACGGGCTGCTCGATCAAGAGATCCCGGGTTCGAATCCCGGTAGGGGCAAATGTCTGTATGATGAATACGAGCATTTGTTCACGAGTCATGGATGTTTATATGTTTATTTAGTATATTTCTAATATTTACATACATATTATTATCAATATTTATCCGTTAATCCATAACACAAGCTCTTAATGATGCTTACTTTGGGCTAGATAATAGTAAGTGTATGAATATTATTGTTATTATATTATTAACTATAACCTGAACATTTTTATCAATAGATAAAACATCAAAATCATAAATCGCTACCTCTCATCACTCAGCGGCGAGCCTAGCATCCTAAACAAATAGGAAATCGGACTAGCGCCGATAATAGCGGCCCATTGACTGCGAAAAACAATATTATTGTATCAGTTACAGTTTGATTAAGTTATCACACGTTTTTGTATCGATCTACTACAAATAGAAATACGTTTTACTGTGTTCACATTTTATTATCAGAACATTCATTAAGGGAATTGTTATAGTGTTTGATTAACAAAAATTGTACAACACCTTTTAAAATGGAGACTTGCTTTGTGGACAACATAGAAGATCCAGAAACCGTTCCTCAAAACTGCAACAGGAACACAATATATTAGTTGACTATGGTGTTCTGTAACAAATGTCGCTACCTGTCTCTTCAACTACCAAGATGTACCTCTTCATCTCATAAAAAAAAATGTTTAGTCAGCTTAACTTTTTCTTGTAAATTCTCCCTGTCTAGGGAGACACACACACACACGTACACACACGGCATAAGGTACATCATGATACTATGAAAGCCTTTAAGACCGTGTATTATATTTGTATTTGAACAAAGCCTATACAAGCCATGTCTTAAGTATTTTCTTAAATTCTGCGAATATTGCAATGAAATGCTGGAGCAACACATTTCGATGCATCTTGGGGGTCTTTGTTGATCTCATCTCGGAAGGTGGCGCAAAATACAATATGGTGACAGTCTCCATGATGCGATATTAATGAGGTAAATATACACGATCATATCTTCAACGGCTTTCACATCAAATTGACTTAGATTAGAATGATCTTCCAATTGCACGTCACTAAAAACTCTTTATTTACAAAACTATATCAATTTAAAAAAAATTAACTCCCGACGACATTGAAAAATTCATTGAGGCCAAAGATCTATCAAATATAACAAAAAGAGACCCTCATAGACTGGTCACCTTATAAACAAGTTCCAAAAACCAAACAATTTTTGAATAATAGTTATGCTATGGGTAAATCAATTTATAATAAAATTCCGAATTCTTTTAAGGAACTCCCCTACAGCCGTTTCAAGAACGCATTGCGAAATTGGTTATTGGAAAGGGCATTTTATTCAATTGACGAGTTTTTAACATACAAAAATGTTTGGAGTGGTTGATGCATTAATTTACTTTATATTTGACAAATTAAGTTATATTAAGTAGTAAGTAATTTTAATGACATGACATAAAAAACAAGTTCTTAATTTTATATTGTGACTTGTTACTGTTGATATTTAAAATTTGACATTGTATTGTGAATCTTATTTTAATAATTATTGTTCTTACATTAATAAATATTATTAACTTGTTACAAATTAAATATTTGCATGCTATAATATTGAATGTAGCTAAATAGGTCCAAGCACTAATGAATGTCTAATTATAACTACATAATATACCCTGTTTAAAAGCGAATAAATGATTGAATTGAATTGAGGCGTAGGTGTGATCTGCTTAGCTGAATGAGAGTCTTGGAGAGCCGGGGGTCAACTTGGGGTAGTGCAAGTTTTGCCTGTCTGCAATCCTCCAGACTGTTCCATTGGTTCATGTGAAGGCTGTGTGTAATATATGTTTGCATACTATACCTTAAACCAGCTAGAGGGAAGAGGTATGATTGGTTCCAGGCCAATCGGTTTCCTATCAGATCCTCTTTGATTTGTTTTTTTGTTTGTTTGAAAGCTGACGAGATTAGGATGGTTCTTAGCTATAATTTATGAAGATCAGTTCGGGCGTTTGATGACTATCAGTTCATTTTCTACATGATAAAAGGGTTTTACTAACTTTCACAGATCCAATTGATTTGAAATTTGGTGTACTGTGACTTCGGTGACATTCCCATGACATACTGACCTTGAGCTGATCCTATACCGTCAAAAAGACTGCGGGATCCTAAATTCTTCAGAAACTTACATCAGTTAAAGCGTTTTTGGGCTCTTTTGAATAGTCTCAATAAGATGGTGTTAGATACAAGATAAATGAGGCCGGGGGTTACTTAAAATATTAAATTTTATAACACAACGTGCACTCAGACACAATTTTGTAATTGACACCATTAAATCTGATCCTGTCTCTAAAACTCTTTATTTATTTATTTGTTTAAAAATGCGTATATTTATGGCATAGAATCGAGTTTTTATTTAGATAAACTTTTAGGGTGCCGAACAATATTTTGGTCTATTTAGTTTTTCAAACTAGTAACTTAAAGGTGAGTCCATACTACAAGTAACATCAAAATGGTATGTGAAGGTAGCTAGTGCAGCGAGAATCATGAATTTTCACGCCTCATAAAAGATAAAATATTTCCTTTGCAATAATCAACCAACCAAGGAGCTTAGTGGTGTAGTGGTTTGAACGCTCTGGTTTCAACTACGTAAACAAAGCAACTTTCGCCATGGTCGATCCCGGATGGGTCAATCAAAATCTGCTATCTCGTGCTCTCCTCTATGCTTCGAAAGGCACGTTAAGCCGTTGGTCCCGGTTGTTACTGCCACCGCCTCCACCCATGAATTATTCATGTTTTGTACCATGTATAGAGGCCTGTGCTCAGCATTGGCATATACAATAAGCTGGTGATTATGACCAACTTTTTCTGCTGCTGGATCCTGTAACTAATCATCATCATAACTCATTTATATTTCAGTGTTTATTGAAAGTCAAAGTCAATTTTCCTTGTCACAGTAGACTCTGACGAGACAGAATACAATCAAGCTGTTATAAGGCGAACGCCATCTCGGCTCGCTTGTATCATACAGTCTTCAACGAACTAAGTTACTCGGCAAAAACCGTTCCTTTTACAACGCAATAAGGCTTAGGGTCTTCGGATGATGTGTTGACGACTGTTCGTCAAAAGCGAGGCTCGTCATAAGCGAGCTAACTGCAATGAGCAGCGACTCCGTCATGGATCATGTTTGCATACGAAATTTAATTTGGAATCTTTTACCCGCCGTTTAGACGCAAACAGTAGGTGGGTAATGAATAATACATGTCTCACTCATACGTCGCTTCTAGCCTTTTTGATGGGGCCACGAAAACTGAGTGCTTACTAGCGGAGCGAGTACCGAAAAATAACCTTTGTTTAGAACTGGCAGCCTGATTCAGTGAAAAATAGGTAAAGGTTTGTTGAATATTTTTGAGATATCTTGAATCTTTTGCAGGAATAAAGAGACGTAGAGTGAACTGTATGGAGTTAAACTATTCTTCATTTACAATTTTTACTACAAGAGGACAGCAAAAGAAAACAAAAGATGAACTCAAAACTTCTATTAATTGCGGTCGAAGGAACAATTCAGAAGAAGGAGGAAGGAGATGAGTAAATTAGTATTAAGTTGACTTTTTGATAGTTAAATGAATTTTATTGTACATAAAATAAGCACACGAGATCTCAAAAGTGTAACCTATTATATCTTTTAGCACAATAATCTCTAAAAATATTTTGTCCGCAACTGAGTATATTTTTTTCTGGTTGTTCTATCAAAGTTTATGTTGTAATAGAAATAAGTCGTTGATGTTTAATTTGTTATTTCTTTAAAATTTCTTAAAACTGTATAGAATGAAATAAAAAGACCGACCTATGCTAGCTAGTTTCATGGCCGCATAGACGCAGAGGCAATATAAAGCTTTGACGCTTTTCTTTCAGAATTCCAAGTGACTCTAAAGTCTGTTTCTCGTTGATATATGGAAGATCTGGACCCTCTACATCAAAACGATGCTGGTTTATATGAAATTTCTTATTAAATTTGATACAATAAGAACTATATTTTGTTTGATTTACGCGACATTTTACGACTTAATATAGCTAAATGCTCAGAAAACACAGGTGTGCGCGTTAGCTGCCAAAATATCGCTGTCCTTCCTCTTCCCTCTCTTCAGGGCACAACTTCTTCGGCACAGGGCTCCATTAATTGCTCGGTATGGAGATATGCTGCGATTTGAATCAGAGGAACTGCAGCGAAGCTGTGATTAAACCAGTCTTGAGCTCATCGATTTTTCTCATCTGGCCAAATATGCATGCTTTACAAAACTCAGGTCCGGTTTTGCGTGGAATATTGCTCGCACTTGTGGGATGGCTCCGCCAAGTATCCTGGACAGATTGCAGCATCGTGCTGTCCGTATTATTAACAGCGTAGTGATTAAATCGTCGCTTAGCGTTTTCTATCGCCTATATCACGGAGAGTACTCTAAAGAGCTTTTCCAGCACCTTCCCTCTTCCTACTCAGGAGTACGGGAGCCAGTCTTCAGAGTCATCAATTCACTGTCTCCACCTCAACATCACGTACAAAGAAGTTAAGTAACTCGATTCTTTTTCGTGCTTCCATAACTTGCAATTCATTGCCAGCACATGTGTTTCTTCCTTCCCATAACATGGGACCCTTCAAAAGAGGCGTGAAAGGCACCTTATGGTTGGGCAAGGTGGAGGCGGCTAGAACAGTGTGTTTCAAGCTGCACTAGCTGTCTCCGCATATGGACTCTTCTTACCGCCTTACATCAGGTGGTGTTGAGTTCTTTGCCGTGCTTTGTACAAAAAAAAAATATGAGTTGCTATTTATGGAAAGATAGACCTTAAGAACTTAAATATCTGACTGAAATCTTTTCTTGATTTTATTTCTAATATCATGTTAAATTAATGTTTGCAATTAGAAAATATACTTTCTTAATTTGTTTTCTAACATACTTATTTAATATTTGTAAGATACTTAGAAAAATATTCAAACTAGAAAAATAGATATCCAAGAGCGCCCGAGCCCTCGACCTTTCACAATTCGGATGACTGTTTCAACCATCTAGCTTCCCAGGATTTGGGAGAACCTTATGAACTTCATATACGCTAACTGTTGCTTCTCATACATGCAAACAGGGAAAAGGTCTAACTTATCACGTTTTGATTGAATGCTGCATTCGAATTTAAAATTAAACTGAACTCGCTGGCAGAAGCTAATACACACCTACATATTATTAGCTTCCACCAGCGACTTCGTCTGAGTTACCCCATGGTCACGCACTGCTGGGACAAATAGTAACTTTTATGCTTTTCCAGACTTAAATGAATCACTGTGCCATTTCATTTAGATCAAGCAACAAACATCCATCCAAACTTTCACATTTGTAATTATTAGGATTAGGATAAAGATTATTAGGATTATTGGTATTAGGATTTTTATAAAATAACTAGCTTTTGCTCGCGGATCCGCTCACACGGATGTATCATAAATCCTTCCCAGGGTCTTAAACTATCTTCATAATACCCAATTTAATCTAGATCAGTTTTGTAGTTTGGGCATGAAAGCGTAACAAACAAACAAAATCACTTTCGCATTTATGATGTCAGTTAGGTTAAAAAGTTTCAGACACAATATAAGAACAGAATATAAATAAGAACCACTGCTTTAAAGTGTGGTCACCGCGCAATCGTGCCGCTAGTTGCGCATAAACTGCAGGAAAATACGTGGCGTACTGACCGCAGCCGCATCGCAGCAACGTGCACGAATTACACGATAAAATGTAGCCTGTAGGCACTTCACACGTTTTTAGTGTTATACCAGAGCTTTTAGCTTTGTTAGGTTTAAAAGGTTGGGGCTAGGAAAGAGGTAATTAATGATACCTTTTTTATACAAAGCACGGCAAATTTATCTACACTACGGGGTGAGCGGTTGATGGTTAATAATATATTTTAGGTAATGTAGTGGTCTCTGATAAGGAGAACCATATGGGAAAGAAAGTCACCGACATAGTTCGAAGTGGCAGGACGCAGCGCTCGAAAAACCTTTGTGGCGGAAAGGTTCTATAGTGGCGATACAGTGTGGGCAGGCCTCCAACAAGGAGGCACGACGATCTGGTGAAGATCGCAGGTAGTCTCTGGAGGTGTGCAGCGCAGGTGCGACAGTCCTGGAAATCTTATGGGGAGGCCCAGCACTCGACGTCTTTTGGGGGAACGATGAAGAGAAGGCGCTTAGTGGTGTAGTGGTTTGGTTTTGAGTCATAATAAGTAGATGGCAGGACTTCTCTTGGAGACGGCCAGAGCAAACGACTCAGCTATTCAAAAAGAAAATCATTTATACGAATGACAAATATCACAGATTGTATTTTATCTTATCGCAATACTCTTGCAATCTGTCATCGCAAACTGGAAATATATCGAAAGGTGGTGAAAACCGCGCGCTATTGTCGAGCGCAGCGTGATCTATGACTTTGAATTTATTGTGGAACGGAACATGATAAGTTTCCCTGTTGACTTTACGTCCTGGAGAACAGTGTTTAGATTACTTTTATGGCATGATTACGAGTCAAATAGATTAGGATTAATAAAGAATAAAATTTAAGTAGGTACTTTTATCCCCTATAAACATATTTTCTGGAGACGGTGTTTCACTTTGTATTGGTTCTGGAAACAACTTAGCACCAACTCCAAAAAATAAATGTTTCTAGGGGAAAAATGCCTACTAAAATTCAATTATTATATCCTATTTAGTGTTTTGAAGTCGGTTTTTATTTTTGTAGAATTATTTATTTACAATTTCACAGATAACTTTCTACGGTCAAAGCTAGAAGTGAAACCGTCAGCATGTATTACCTCCTACTATCGCATCGTTTCACTAAAAAAATTGTAAACAAAAATTAAAACCGACTTCAAAAAACTGAAAAGGATGAAATAATTAAATTTATGCAGGTATTCATCCCCTAGAAACATATTTTTGGAGTCGCTGCTTTACTTTCTATTGTTTTTGGAAACCACTTAGCACCAACTCCAAAAATATGTTTCTAGTGGATGAATACCTACTTAAATTTAATTATTTCATCCTTTTCAGTTTTTTGAAGTCGGTTTTAATTTTTGTTTAAAATTTTTTTTTCACAATTTTTAGTGATAACTTTCTACGGTCGAAGCTAGATAGGTGACCGTCAACTTATATTGCTTCCTACTATCGTATCGTTTCACTAAAAAGTCATTGGAAAAGCAAAAATTCGCAATTACGCTTATGTAGACGATTTCATAATTTCAGTTTTTTAAAATTTAAAACTAAAGTACCCAACTGTTTTTGAAAAAAATTTTATGGGACTAAATGGCAGCTATTCCGCATCGAACAAAAAAAGAATCACGTAAATCGGATCAGTAATCTCGGTGTAATCGGTGTACCTACATAGAAAAAAGAAAACTAACCGGCCGAATTGAGAACCTCCTCGTTTTTGAAGTCGGTTAAAAACTCATAGAAAAGCAAAAATCCGCAATTTACATAGACGACCTAATTATTCCAGTTATTTCAATTTAAAATCCAAACTACCCATTCGATTTAAAAGAACAATATGGGACCAAATGGCAATTATTCCGCACCAAACAAAAAAATCACGTAAATCGGATCAAAAATCTCGACGTACAAAAAAAAATACCAACCGAAAAAGGATCGCCATATTTAAGTCAGTTAAAAACAGGGATTTTGATTCTAGGACACCACTGGTTCTGTTTTTTATTCCGCTCTAGGAAATCAGTACACAATAGTTCTATTTTATAGTCCATCTTAATTGATTTAGAAATGGTGTAACAATTTGTTATTGTGTAGATATAATTTATGACCCCTGTAAGGTATGACAATGTGGAACAACAGGCAGACTTATTTGTGTTTCAACTATTTTTACGTGTATAATAATATTAATAAATAATCATTATCATATCAGGCTATGATGTCCAGTGCTGAAGAAAGGCCTCCCCCATCGATCACCAAATAAAACGGTTTTGCGCAGCCTGCATCCAACGCCCCCCCGCGACCCGCATAATGTGACGCGCGTTTCATAATAATAAGACAACAGTGTTTTATCACCAATAATTAATGTAAGTTAAGACTATATTTTTTTTCAACATTGTTAAGATATTTGAAAGACATTTCTTCATTTATAACCATAGCACAAGCTCATAGTGATGCTTCATTTGAGCTGGATAATACGTGTTAGTGGGAAAATATTTGTAAGCTTTTTTTAAATATATAACGGCAGAATTACAGCACGAAAATATACCAAAGAAAACGTGCATAGCCATGATAATGGATAATACGCATATTTTTCATGTTTGCGCTCCATCTATCATTTGAGATTGCAATATCTGTTGGAAACCAATACAGGGCCGTCAATGCACTATAAGTTATTATCAACAAATCGTGCAGCTCAAAATAGGGTTGCTGTTTTAGATATTGTTTCTTTTACAGCACATGTGTTTCACAGCTATTATTACAACAGGATAAAGTTTAAAATCCAGGGTTTTAGTGTGGTGGTGCAATCACCACAAAATCTAAGGAAGAAACAATCTTCTTCCTTCGAATTTAAAGTCACAGTCTGTCTATAAGTATAATAGTGTTATTATACATGTTAGTACGTGTCTCTGCTACCAAAAATTATTATTGAAGCATAAAAAAACACAATATTTGCTGGCAGAAGTACAAGCTAGATTCACCACCACCAGCAGCTTATATACGTCCCACTGCTGGGCACAGGCCTTCCTACATGGGAGAAACACATGAGGAGTTTGTGCCATAACACCACCACGGTGATCCAATGCGGGTTGGTGGGTTAAAGCGGTTGCAGGAACAACCAGGACCAACGCCTTAACGTGCCTTCCGAAGCAGGAGGAGCTCCAGATAAAAAAATTATGATTGACCCACCCCAGGATCGACCATAGCGTAAGTTGCATTGTGTTTTGTATAAAAACCAGAGAGTTCAAACCAACACCACACCGAGCTCCTCAAGCTGGATTATGAACTATGTTTTTTTCATCAGGAATGAATGGAATAACCGGTGAAAGTGATTTTATCATTCATTCCACAAGTAATATAGGTAATATTTTAGTGAAACTAGTGCGTTCACTGACTCGGGCGTAATTGCCGGTAATCTGGTAGCAGTATGTATAAGCCGGGCATGAGTGTGACACGCTGAGTGGTGGCTTGTCCACTCTCTATTATCAATGGTATTTGCTCTATGGTTGTCATCACAACAAAGTCACAGTCAAAGTGATACTTAAAGTTATAGCCACACCATGTATATACATATAAAGGTATACCCATGACAATTAACAGGCTTCTAGTATTAAGAGTCTTTGAACTAAGCATGAACAGACAGACGGTCATTTTTTTATACAACTAGATGACAAACAAGTTAACGACCACCTCGTGGTAATTAGTTACCGCCGCCTTTAGACAACTGCAATAACAAGGAAAAATCATTTGATGTTGCAGGTGCGTTGTCATCCTGAGGCCTAAGATGAAATGCCTTCCATGCCCAGTGGATATGGCGAATGTTGTTGCTCAGCAATGAAAGTTAATTAGCACAGCGAAGTATAAACAAAAATAGCAGTGAATTATCCCACAATCAAATTGATGCATTTCTGTATATCATCATTATCATTAGCCTCTTCACGTCCCACTGCTGGGCACAGGCTTTGCTCCTGGCCTGCTCCCAGAAACAATGGGACGGGCCTCTCTGCGAATTGGTGCGGAACAATCTTTTAAATACGTCAACCAGTTCTGCGGATCGAGCCCGTCTCTTGGCAGTGGGAGAGTGGGAATCTGGTCTATGGCTACAAGCTTTGCCTTCGGCTAAATTAGGTACACTCCTTGACCGCACTGCTTTTCGTTTTGCTATCTGTTTGCGTTTAGGAACCGTCTGCAATGTCCCACACCGTTGCCGTTGTGGTAGTTTGGTTGATGATCTTGGTCACCATGGCCTCTCTTGTGCAAGAAGTGCAGGTCGATTTTCCCGGCATGCTGAAATCAATGAAATCATTCGTCGGGCTCTCGCTACCTCCGGGAACCCTGCTGCTCTGGAGCCGAACGGTTTAGCGCGCGATGATGGGAAGAGGCCTGACGGCATGACTCTTGTGCCCTGGAAGATGAGTAGGTCTTTGGTGTGGGACGCTACTTGTGTCGACACCTTAGCCATGTCCCATCTTCCAAGTACCTCGTCGACACCAGGATCGGCTGCTGCTTCCGCTGAAACTCTTAAACGGCGCAAATATGCTGGCTTATCTAAAGATTATATATTTGAACCGTTTGGAGTTGAGACATTGGGACCTTGGGGTCCAGGTGCTCACCGACTGTTTAGGGACATTGCAGATCGTTTGTGTGAAAGTTTGAGTGACAATAAGGCTGGTATGTATTTCGCACAAAGAATAAGCCTCGCAATTCAGCGAGGTAATGCGACCAGTCTTATTGGTACACTTCCATTTTCAGTAGATTTAGGTGGTGTTTTTTATTTATAAGTTCGGTTAATTTTAGTTTATTTATAGGCCTAAGTTTATTTTAATTTTTATTTCCATTATGTATTTGTTTCTAATATACCCTTTTATGTAAATAGCCCATAAATTGCTATCTAATAACCATCGGCGATTTCGTTTGAAGGCGCTTCTAGCGAGGCTTCATTCCAACGAACCTTATTAAATTTCCACGATGAGGACTCGAGATGCGACGAATTTGCATGCGAAATGCAACTGATTTGATCACTCATGGGACTTCTTAGTATTCAATTTATATCTATCCCGGTTTTGAAGATATAAAATAAATTAGAGGATTCTCTGCTCTGTTTATCGCTTTCGGCTTACAATCTTGTACTTGAAGGTCTGTACATGTTGCTTCTATATGTTGGTCTTCATTAAAATTAGACACACCACACCACACCACTATATACATGATACACACTATTTAATCATGTCCTTATCTACTCTACAAGTGGGTCTCACAATGAACATGGAGAAGAGGAAAATTATGTTGAACTCCCATGTTATAAACCTGAGACAAACAGTCCGGCTAGGTAAGTCCAATTTTGAGAAAAAGCGCACTCGTCGATTCCAACTCAAATGGGCGGCATTTGGGAGGCTACACTATGTCTTCACGTCCCGAATATTGCAGTGTCTCAAGACAAAATCCTCAACTAGTGTGTATTGCCAGTGATGACCTACGGCATTGAGACATGATCGCTCATAATGGGTCTCAACAAGAAGCTTAAAGTCGCTCAAAGGGCGATGGAGCGAGCAATGCTCGGAGTTTCTCTAAGGAATCGAATGACCAATAAGTCATTTTTCCTTGTTACCACCAGGTGGGCCATCAGCTTGCTTGTCTCCTAGTAGTATGTATATAAAAATGGGTGCGTTGCAGAAGTGCAAAAGGATCAAAATTCGGTGGTTGGATTTTGCTAATACCTCGGGATGAGAACAAAACGCTGGTATTCTGCTACAAAATACGATCCAGATTTGTTTTACACGTCAAGAGAAGCTTAAGGCCTATTTGATGCTTAACAGTAACCATAACAACACAATCTAATAACAGTATCTTGGCAGGAATAGCTCAAAGGGTGGACGGGCCAATAATTAGACACTGGATCTCCACTCATCACCTTCAAATCGAGCCGCTAAATAATTAACGAAAGATTAAAATTAATAATAATTTTATTTTACTGCTGACTTTACTAACCGACGTTGAATATTTGTGTTTATTTTGAATTTGTTAATGTAATATAATTTTTGACATGGAATACATTTATGAATGGAGCCTATGTTAGGATGTAAGAAACATTATTACTAACAAAAAATGGAACGATACCCTTCCGAAAGGTCGTAGTACCTTAGATACTACTTACGCATCGCCTGCCTTGTTAATATGAACAAAAAGCGTTATGTTGACACCATAGAAAACCAGTCCCAATGCTCTCAAGCACAGACTTTCACTAGCAATTATGATTTAATTCAAAGGTCCACAAAACACCAATAAATTTTGAAAATAAAACACAATAATTTACATTTTTAATAGGTTGTCATTCACTTTAATAACAATCAAATGCTATCAGTGCGCTTCAAAAATCTTTATCGAATATCTTTAAAAATAATATTTCAATAAGCCTCAAAGGAATTTCGTCAAAGAATATAATTTTAAAAAAAACAATTACAGCTCCACAGCGCTTTGTGTTTTCAATTTTCATGATATTTGTCAACTAAAATTTATGAAACAATATTATTAAAAAATTGAAATGCCAGACTTACTTATTAAAATCGTTTATTGCGAAATCTCAAAGAGCTATGAAGAGGCTTACGTAAAAACAAACAAAAATCATTCTAGAATAATTTATATTATTTAATGGCTCAGTATTGAGCACCTGAAAAATGCGGATGAACACGTTCCGAGGGTCCTTTCACTGTTCTTCCATATGTGCATTCACTCACATCTACAATCTGACCGCATATAAACTATTGTGGTACCCATAGTCAAGAACAGGACAGAAGATTTCTCGAATATAGGAAACTATTGCCCTATCTCCCTTCCCACTGTGGTGGCTAAGGTATTGGACAGTTTGCTTGACTCGAGCTTGAATGAATACTTAAAACTACATGACGCGCTGTTCGGATTTCAGTCCGGACTTTCCATCGAAAGCACAATATTGAGCCTTAAGCACACTGTTCAACATAAAACGAACCGAAGGTTCCAAAGTACGCCGGTCTGAGCTTGTTTTCTAGGTTTCTCCAAAGAATATGATCTCGTTTCATATGACGTGCTCTGAAGAAAGATGGAGGTTATGGGTATTCCGGTAGAAATGCTCAATATCTTTCGTCAAGTGAACCACTTGAACTTCGTCAAATGTTCTGAAAAACTCTCCGAGGCGTACAGATTGGAGTAAGACGTATGACAAGGGAGGTCATCTCCAAAGCTCTTCAACTTGTACGTCAATGACCTCATAGTGGAACTCAGCAGTATGCGTGTCGGATGCAAGGTGGTGTATGTTAGTGTGTACAACATCAGGTACGCAGATGACGTGGTGCTGCTAATTCCCACTGTAAGTGATAACGGCCAGATGATAAGCGTATGCGAGAATTACGTTGCGTCGCATGGTCTGGTTTATAATGTCAGAAAGAGCGAATGTATCGTCTTTAAGGTGGCCGTTCTGAGTCCCGAATATATTTCTGCAATCTACCTCAGTGGAGTGGAACTAAACAGGGCACTCCAATTTAAATAACTTGGGCACATACCTCACCGACGTCCTTAAGGATGATCTAGATATAGGAAGGAAGCGAGGAGTTTCGGCGGTCTGTGGCAAAGTACTGGCCCGTAGATTCGCTCGCTGTACGGATCAAGTCAAAAGAATGCTTTTCAAGCCTTATTGTCAGGGTCTGTACTCGAGTAGTCTGTCGTTCATCCATGCGAAAAGGTCGTTAAGCACTCATCGACACAATACTACAACATCTTCAGGAGGACGCGGCTTTCCTGTTTCTGCAGTGCGTCTGAAATGTTGGCGCAAGTGTTGGCCGATGGCTTTCAGGCTCTCATTAAAGTGGCGTCACTGATGAGGCGGGTGCGGGGCAGTGGCAACAACATCCTGAGGATAGTGACAGTAGCAGATGATCTACATGCGCATATATTGAGGCACTTCGTACAAACGATGACCGAAATTGCGAACGCCTCTTAGGTGCTTCTTAGGTACAGGACACACTGAAATCAAATATATTTTAAGCTTAATATCTTTGTACTAACACATATTGCTAAGCCTTTTTAACCGACTTCAAAAAAGAAGGAGGATATATATTATGTTCCACTGTATGTATTTTTTTTTGTATGTATGTTCACCGATTTCTCTGTCAATTCTGGACCGATTTTCAAAATTCTTTTTTTATTCGATAGAGTATACTCCAGTGGTGGTCCCATTGTCACCAAGTCAGGATCTGATGATGGGATCCCAGGAAAATCGAGGGCAAACCTCAAATTTTATTGGCACGTATGACATATTTTACTTTTTTTCAAAGCTATTCAAGTATTTGCTTCTGTTAGTCATCATCTCATGTTAATGAGCTGATGATGGAAGGTACAACTCACTAACGGTTAAGAGTTGGAAGATAATTCTTTTACTATGTATTTCAACCAAAGACTGAGAGACAGACAAGTCGATAGTGCTTACGGTCACCCATCTTGCTTTGACCTTAGGAAATCACTTAAAAATGTGAAAAAAAAATTTTTTAACAAAAATAAAACCGACTTCCAAACACTAAAAAGGAAAAAATAATTCAATTTCGGTACCGAGGTACTTAATAACTACTAACGTGACTACTTACCTCCTAAAATGTATTTTTTGGAGTTGGTGCTTCACTTATATTGTCTCTGGAAGCATCTTAGCATTTTTAGTGTTTTGAAGTCGCTTTTGTACTATTCAAAATTTGGAACTTTCATATCAAAACTAAAAAAATGAATTTGAAATTTATATTTATACAGCTGATTGCCATGCTTACCTTACCTAATCAAGAAAAATACTAAGTGGGCATCTAAGAAATATAATTTAGTCGTGTATTATACGATTAGATGCCAGTTCATTATTTTTGTCGCCGCCGTATGTTTTAGTTACTCAAATTATTATTATCCAAGAAAAAATACTCGAATAAAAACTCCTAGAGCCGATTCGCATAAACTATTCAAATATCTTTGCCACGTTTGCAGCCGTTCAGGCACGGATCATCAAAACAACTCGTGATCAAGTGGAACTAGTTACAAATTCAAAGTGATTCTCCATTCAGCGGAGCAACCGTCGAGCCCATCTTTGCTCATATTAATATTTCATGAGCGTGTCGCTCGCTTACGCTTGATCAGCTAACGTTTGCCAATTTATTGGTTTCACGTGAGTGCGAGACAATAACAAATGTAAAGGGATGTTGGGCGCGGTTGAAGTGTGATGGGTGACCAGAATAAAAACACTCGGTACTGGAAATGAATGGAGGTGAATATAAGGTTAAAAGGTCACGTGATTCCAACTATTATGCACTCACAACTGTAAAGCTCATTTGGCTCGTTGCTGTCCACTATGGTACCTAATCGTTTATTCTTTGTTAAACGGTTTTCAATAAGGGGCCATTGGAAAATGCGCCACAAATACGAACCAGTCTCTCATTTCTCACTTCTTGTCTTTAGTGTACGATGATTTTCATGTTCGTTGTTGTGGTTGCTTAGCGACAAGAAAATAAGAAAGTTGTAAATTTTTTATGTTTTATAATTTTTCAGTTACAAACACAGATGAATGATTTAAGTATCTACGATAGTTACAAATACAGTTTCCTTTTCTTTGTACTAATCATATTGTATTTAAATATCGGGATCATTTCGGGGCCTAACATGGAACCGGATCCCCAACGTTAGTTTATGTAATCGGTGTGTAGGAGTTGTGTGTAGGTGGGATGCAAGGAAGATAATATTATTGGAAATAAAGAGACCATGTTTAATAAATAAAAAGCTTTGCTTTCATCAAGGTTTGTAGCAGGAAAAAATAAGGAAATAATTTGTAAACATCCATACTAATATTTTTTATTCCAAAATAACTCTGTGTCTATAAGTCTGTTGTTACGCTTTCACTTCGAGTCGCTGATCAGATTAATTTTCAGTATTATTATTTTTTTCTTTTTTTTTACACTCACACCTATTATCTAGCCCAAAGTAAGCATCATTAAGAGCTCGTGTTATGGATACTAGATAACGGATAAATATTAATAGTAATATGTATGTAAAATAATGTATGTAATGTATATTAGGTATATATGTATGTAATTTTTGCATGGATATATAGATAACCAACATTCACGCGAGCGAAGACGCAGGCTACCAATGACATATAAAGTAGACGGGTCTGGTACCTAATCCCGAATAACAAATGCCCGAACACTAAAGCACGAAGAATCACTTGCTCGAACGGTTAAAATCCCGATCGTCCATAAGCCTGAAAACTCTTTAAATAGATAATACAGATAATATCTTACGTAAAGGACAATATTTGTGAGTGCGAGTCGGATTGTACCACCGTACATTAAAATATACTGATTTCAAAGAATAATTTGTATTTTTTTTGTTACCTACGTACATACTTATATACATACAGCTCAAGACCATAAATCCCAAAAATGTGGTCAAAGATATTTTAAAGGCCAGCGCCCGGAATGTCCACAGTTCACCAAAGGAAACAAGCTAATGTGTCGTTTAGTTTGATATTACTATTTATAGAGTTTTCGGGCTTATGAACGATCGGTTTTTTAAGCATTAGTACTAATGATTCTTTGGCGAATAGTGTTCGGGCATTTGTGTGTCGGCCTTTTGAGTTTTCGGGCTCATGAACCATCGAGATTTTAACCGTTCGAGCAAGTGATTCTTCTTGCTTTAATGTTCGGGCATTTGTTATTCGGGCTTTTGTCATTCGGGATTAGATACCAGACCCAAAGTAGACAACAGTCAACTTGTCAAAAACGATTTGTGCAAATGGCGATTCACTGTTTATTTTTGTTTACTTTGCAGTAAACAGTTTAGCACATGATTTATCCCTTCACGTATCATTTACCAGCATCAAAATAATGTTGTTTATGAAATAAACGTTATATTTAGAATTCTCGAAACTTCTTTGAGGCAAATATTGTATGAGCTACATTTGAATACGTTATGGATATTTGAAATTCAACAAAACTTCACGGAAAGTAGAGCGATGGTATATTGAAAGGCTAAGCGGGTATAAAGGCCGTGTCGTCCAATAGGATTGCTATCAAAGGCCCTGTGTACTTGCAAGCTGCTGGATATCCGATTACAATTTACAACGCGTACTGTCCAAATTGTTGAGGATTCCCAGGATTGCACAATACGCTGTAATATAATCTCGCAGAAAAATAACGTCCTTACACTGAAATAAGTTTGGTAAATAAGCGATAATAATACAGACTGACCAAGTGAGATGTAACTGCTTCTTGCGCGAACGATGTTTTGACAAATTCATTGGTAAAGACTGTGATTGTTACTCTACTTTTGTGATTAGTATAACCTCATAATTGCTCCTCATGTGTTTCTCCCATGTAGGAAGGCCTATGCCCAGCAGTGGGACGTATATAGGCTAGTGATGATGATGATGATAACCTCATTAGCAAGTGTACCATCAAGTACCTCTTAGGCATGGGGGACATCGAAAGAGGTAGTTTACATAATGTTTTTTTTATCATAACGGGGTAACTCTTGACCTACTACCTGATCGCAAGTGAAGATAAGGCCGACGATGGAAGCGAGCTACACCCGGAATCCTCAACCACAGAGGAACTGGCTATCTTTCCCCTGACTGCCGGAACACAGCAATGCCGTTAACATTATTGCTATGGCGGCAGACTTAGGTAAGATGGTGGTAGCTAGCCAGGCGGAGAAAAGCCCTACCACCAACCAAACCGAGCAGAAAATTTCTGCCCCCACGGCAATCGAACCCCGGACCTCTAGATCTGATTTCGGTGTTCTCAACCACTAGACCACAGAGGCGGTTAGTACACAGCTTTTTAAACAAAGCACGGCAAATGACTCAACTCCACATGATGTGAAGTGGTAATAAGAGTGCATATACAAAGACTCCAGCCACCGCTGCTTTGTCACGCCTCTTTTCAAGGAACCCTTGTAATAGGAAGTTGGGAACACCATGTGCTGTCAAAGAATTCCAAGTTTTGGTTGTACGTTAAAGAAACGAGTAACAAAATTCGTAGATAAAAAAGGATAGCCAATAATCTCTTTCTGGTAAAGTAGAGACCCAGAAGAGATGTTCAATGCCAAGCATAGAGCAAAGGCTTTTTAATCATTTCTATTTATTTATTTAAATTTGATAACGCATCCATTGTTTTTATCAGGTTCTCCATACAATGTTCTGGAACACCATTTAGGTCGACATTACATTCACGTAGAGTCAAGTCGACTAGTCAGTTCATTTACTACCTATCTATTTATCTATCTTGATATAACCACCTACTTTTAGATTCCCATACTCTACACCATAAACTATCTATGCTAACATACTTCTTCATAAACGTCATTATTTCGTGCATTTGTTCTGTCTAAATCGTAAAAAATATCCTATTATTAAATAAGTAACAAAAGGTACACATATTTAACAGCTCACATGAGCAAATCAACCGTCAGACTGCTGCTCCTCGAGATAATACGCTCAAACGGCGGAGAAATATTATTCGATAATTCCAGCAAAAACAGAGAAAAGGGAAAAACTTTGGCACAATAAACAGGGCGTATTCAAATGAGGGGGCTCCCTGAGGACCGGTGGGGCCGGGCGAGAAAACAATGATAATATTACAAACTTATTTAGGATGCGGCCACAAGAAATGAGATACTATACCCCTGAAATTACATTTACAATCTATGACGCATAATGGCTTCTTAATTTTGCAAACCTTTGATAAAATATTACGGTTCATTTTGTATAAACAGGTATTTTAAAAAAATAGTCTCATTGAAAGCTAGCTTTGCATAATATTTCTTATCTTTTAGGTAACATTTCTTGTCTATTTATCATGAGTGAGCTATATAGTCAACACAATCACATTATTTTATTTTATTCGGGGCAACTTTCAAGTCGTCACTTCTTGTTAACATGGACCATAATCATTTGATAACTAAAGTTTTTCGTGTTTGTCCATAGTTGAGCGAGGCTGTGAAATTATTAAAGAAAAAATCACTTTTCTTCTAGAAAAATATCAAAACTAGAAAAAGTTATGTCCTGGGGCTGGAACCGAACCAACTGCTCCGATTTATAGCCTACCGAGGACATGGAATGATCCCACACGATCAGTCATCACATCAGTTGTCTTCTGAGAAAATAAGCAAAGCCAAAGGTACCTTCACTTCCGCCACTTTTATGGCCTCGACGTCGAGTGTCGAGTAAATTCTGAAAAAATTGTGCTCTAGAATGTAACCTTGAATATTTACGAAGCGTACTCCCAAAAGGGTTAAGTTAAGACGTCTGAGCGTGTCGAATTGTTGCAAATGAAGTAAGCAACACCATCACAGGACGAGTGTTTACCTGACAGTAGTCACGTGTTGGGAAAGAAAGATAGTAATCTTAATAGAGCGGTTAACAACCTAAGGATATTATCGTTCTGAGATTTTGCATCTTCAGGAATCTGGCGTCGATAGTATTACCAAGCACTTTACTGTAGCTGACGAGTTTTAAGGATTTAAGGAAAGTACTCCTAGTATATGTATTCCGGCAGTCAATAAAACTCTTAATCGATAAACTGTGATCATTTTGATCTCCTAAAATGATATTGTGTAAGGTAGGTAGTACCTTTTAAATCTAAATATATTGTTAATAATGTTGTAATTTCATATAGTTTTAGGAAATTAATTGTCTTTTTGTTGCTATACTCGAAAAGGGTAATTAAGTTGTAAGTGCTGTAATAACAATAATATCTTAAGATCTTGTAACACTTAATTTGCAATAAATATTTGAGTTTGAGTTTGAGTTAGGTAACCACTATAACCTACTAAGCCTACTAAGGTATTCAAATAATAGATTTCCTAATAATTAGATAAAGTAATTTATAATGGTTTTAAACAGTATTTTTGTTGCTATACTCGAAAAGGGTAATTAAGTTGTAAGTGCTGTAATAACAATAATATCTTAAGATCTTGTAACACTTAATTTGCAATAAATATTTGAGTTTGAGTTTGAGTTAGGTAACCACTATAACCTACTAAGCCTACTAAGGTATTCAAATAATAGATTTCCTAATAATTAGATAAAGTAATTTATAATGGTTTTAAACAGTATCCAACATTGCTTGAGACTACTGTTGCTTCCTGCTAGAAAGTTTGAGATTAAAATATTAACAGAATGATTAGCTGAAAATTAAAATAAGTAACTGTATTTTTTTATGTTAATCATAGTGCCGTCTCTGTTTATTCATCAGTAAATTCCGTTAATTAAGTTAGTTGATAAAGGATTACTGCACAATTATGAGACAAAAATAGCGGTGCAGTGGCTCGGAATTTAACTTCGAATATCAGAAAATTAAGACCAGAATATTTTAAGAGTAACAATCGTTGCCAATATCTCGTAGCTTCCGTTTTGGTTATATTTCAGAACTTTGCGTAGAACTGTTAAAATCTACGTCCTCATTCAAAATCTGAACACAGTTTGAATTCAAAAACTCATATCTCATCTCGCTTTCACGCACCGCAATAAAAAGCGACAAATGTAGATAACAAAATTGAATTGTTTTCCGTCAGGTGATTATGGGTGCTACCACTCTATAACTTTGTATGAGACTATTATTTGTACGAAAACTGTAACTAATTGAGTGAAACAAAATATTGATGGTGTTGCAGAGTCATCATCGTCATCATCACCAGCCTATATAAGACCCACTGCTGGGCACAGGCCTTCCTACATGGGAAAAACACATGAAGAGCTTGAGCCATAAAACCACCACGCTGGCCCAATGCGGGTTGGTGGGTTAAAGCGGGTGCAGTACCAACGGCTTAACGTGCCTTCCGAGGCACGGAGGAGTTTGAGATGATAAATTTGGTTGACCCATCCCGGGGCCGACCATGGCGAAAGTTGCTTTGTTTTCGTAATCGAAACCATAGCGCTCAAACCACTAGCCACCGAGCTCCTCGTTGCAGAGTAGTTACAAGGAATTCTCAACCCTATTTCTAAGGCATCGCCGTAACAAAGCATGAAGTGCCGTAAGCTCGTCACGCCTCCAGCCTCAAGACAATCAACGCTCCAGATTACACACGTAACTGTGAAAAAATCGCTTGCAATCACACGCTGGTTGCTCCACCAGTCACGTCCGTAACCATGATGTTGGAATGGATTAGGAGGAGGCACCTGATGAGGGAAAAATGTTTGTTTATTGAATTTGAGTACTCGATCTCGTCTCAGGCAATCGCTGGAGACGTGCAGCCATGAATGTAGGTGAAATCTTTGAAAGCCTTTGTCCAGCCGTAGACGTGGCCAAAATGATGATGACACTAGATCAGTTCAGCTCTATTTACCAGAAGATCAGCGTCAAAAGTTAGAAGTAATCTGCGAGGTTGATCAATGACGAACTTGATTAAACTGCTGAGTCCGACAATGTCAATGATTTGTTACTAGTTATACAGGTCAATGGTAAAATGATCTGCGTTATTCGACATAGGCAATATCATTATCACTATCGCCTACTTTTTTAGGTAACTTAGAATGTGACAAGTGATTACAAATCATAAGAAATCATATGGCCTACCTGATGGTAAGTGACTTCCACAACGCCCTCAGTCTATAGACGCTGGTAAACCCATGCAAAAAAATATTTAAAAATGGAAATTGAAAAAATAAACAATTAATAATTTTATCCAATACGAAATTCTGACTGAATGCTCCTCTTTCATAAAGAAGCCCAGTGTGTCGCCACGCGTACTCCGGACAAAATTTATACGTCCTGAGGGAAATTAATATCAGGTGCAGAACTAGTGGGCGTACCGTCTCGAATAGCACACTGTGCGGTCCAGGAAATTGTTAGTTGGGTTGAAACGGTGTACTATGGCTTCTTAATCATTGGCTTGCTTAAGTACCTGTTCATTATGTAATTTTGTAAAATACGATACACTGCTATTTTCCAGGAACAGCATTTCCTTTACTTGACTTGAACATTTATTTTGAGCTGTATTTGTAACTGTGTCTGTTATTTCTTTTACTTATAAGCAGCTTAATATTTAGATGAATACTAAATCCTAGGAAAAAACATAAGCTACCTTTTGATGCGTCAATCGACGTAGGTACAGTCGACAGCACATCAAGCGTAACAGTATGACCTTGAGCTTGCCCTTACTGCGTTCGTAATAGAGGTGGCTTTCGTATTGCAACTGTTACACTTGATGTGCTGTCGTGTGTACATGCGGGCGAAGACTCGTTTTTTTGTGAATTAAAAAGGGTGATATAAATAATAAGTTAAGTACAAATGTAACATCAAACACAGTCGCGCAAATAATATTATGGACGTGGCATGATGAACAATACGCAACAAGTGTCTATGCCTACAGTTACTGCTTACAAAGCAACTATGCCTGTTTAATACCTATAATTATATGATATAAAATGGATAAGAGCATAATTCTCAAGTATATTTATTGTGTATGTAAAACTTTTTCTTTTATGTTATTTTTACACGTACTACCTCACCTACCTATCAAAATGACTCTCTGATCTTAAAGGTTTGCCGGTAGAAAACACAGTTTTTGTGTTAAGCTCGCCTGTGTACATCGTGTTTTAATTTGTAAAGTGTATTTTAAGTTGCTGATGTGTACAATAAAGAATAATAAAAATAAAATTAAAAAAAAGTATTTAAGGCTTAATGAATCCAATTACAAACAAGATTTTAGTATTAAAGCTTATGTCCGTGTCGGAAAAAAATATAAGTGGCATGATCTCAGACCTTACAATAAAAATATCTACTTCAATGAGAACCTATTCAATTATGGCTTTCAATAAATAATCTACCCCGTTCCATTCCAAACTGAAAATTAAGTAATTGCTAAGTAACTTGAAAGAAGTACTATTCACGTGATATAATTCCTATAATCAAAGTACCTAAACAGCGGCCTCGCTTTGTGCCACCCGTGTATCTCAATGGTGTAGCACTAACGGTAGTAGAAAAATTTAAGTATCTAGGCCACATTGTTACTAGTGATTTAAGGGATGACGATGATATAGAGAGGGAGCGTAGGGCTTTGGCGGTAAGAGGTAATATGATTGCCCGCAGATTAAAAATAAAAAAAATAAAAAATGTAAAATAAAAATAGTTTATTTCGATAACATTTGGTACAAAGTATATGCAATCACCAGAACCAACCCAGAAAGCATGTGATAATGCTTGTAGTAGGAGGTTCTGCTCTTCCCGAAATTAATATCTAAATGTAAGTACAATAAGTAGGTAGGTATTAAATTTTAATAAACTATTTTAAGTTTTACTACTAAATGGATACAATTTTACACTTTAAGTGTTTACAGCATCAAAAACTACTGGTTGCCTTATACTATGAGTTTAAGTGTGTGTGTTGTATGCGTGTGTGTATTTGTGTGTGTTTGTGTGTGTGTGTGTTTGTGTGTTGTGTATGTGTGTTTGTGCATGTGTGTGTGCATGTGTGTGTGCATGTGTGTGTAAGATTCGCGCGATGTACTACAGACGTTAAAGTTACCTTGTTCAAGGCGTTCTGTCAGTCTTTCTATACGGGCGGACTGTGGGTGTCATATTCACGGCGAGCCTACAATGTCCTACGTGTACAGTATAACAATACTTTTAGGAAGCTGTTGGGGCTTCCGTGGCGCTGTAGCGCTTCAAAAATGTTTGCCGATGCACGCACTAACGGGTTCCATGCGATTATGCGTATGAAGGCGGCATCTTTATTACAGCGTACACGTGACAGCGGCAACGGCATCCTGAAGGTGACTGCTGCCAGAAACGACTGCCCCATCCAAAGGCACGGTGGAAATAGGCTTAGGAATTAAATCGTAGGAGTAATTTTTTTAAACTAAAAATACTAACTTATAATTCAAGCACAATTGTTACTAACACTGTACTAATAATCTATGGATGTACCCTTACGTCTGAAATAAATGTTTATTATTATTATAATTATTATTATGCCATATACGAACGTCGCTCAAAAACTATACTATTGGTAAATAAGAAAGTAAATGATTATAAATCAAGGAATCTTATAGATGACCATTTCTACTAGAGGTACCTGTTCACAGGTATGACGCATGTGCCAGCCATGGCTCCGCTCAACCATATTATAGGCAATGGAGCGACCTGGCACACTTACATATATTATTAAATTTATAAAAAGAGACAGAAACAACTCAATCTATGAAACACTTTTCTAAATGCAACCATCCACTATAATAAATAAAGCTTTTAGTGCCAATCGAAAAACGGTCACTGACACTTTTACATCGTCCAGAAATACGCAATTTCATTTTTATAAATAATATATATTATGTTTATAAAATAAACAATACACGTCCAATATCATAAGAGAGCCGTCGGAACGCGAAAATGCAGGCGACAAATTATATTTCTCAAGGAAGGTCGCTCTCCTCGGGGATTACCCGAGTAAGCCTACGGAATACACGTAGCGGCTGAGGGAATCCACCGGCGGATCTTTATTTCTATCCTATTATGTGCGGTTATTACTTAGTCAGTGAGGATGAGTGTCGCGCTCGCGATCAGCTCCCTGGCTTTGTGCTTTACCTTTTGTTTTTTTAATTAGAATAATGCTTGTCTGAAGAAAAATAAATGTTTAAGTGTCTTTTTCTGTCATGTCATGTCCTTGTCGGAGCGACGATCTCTCTTTGCTCCGAAGTCAGATACTGTGACGTGTTGTGAAATGCTTAGCATGAAAACATAACGGAAAAAATACTACAGGCCCCGAATCGGTCCACTTAAACAAATTCACACTACGTAGTATCTTAAGATGAAAGTCTTTAATTCGTGTAAGTTGCTAGTGATGACTTACGGAACTGAGACGTGGCCGCTTACAATAGGCCTCAAAGGCTCAATATCACCCAAAGAGCAATGGAGAAGGTTATGCTCGGAGTTTTTTAAGGATAAACCACTTGATATTGCAGATGGGTTGTCATCCTGAGGCCTTAGATGAAATGCCGTGCATGCACAGTAATTACTAGCTACCTTTCCCTTTAATCCGAAACACAACAAACTGCTGAAATAAGAAAGGCGGCGTGATAAACCTCATATGGTGGTAATGATGGTAATTTCGAATACTTACTAAAATAAATCAAAGGATATGAAAACAATGCATTTTATTCAATTTAGATATCATGTTTCATAGTAACGTTTACTGCTTAAGACCTACACAATTGATATCTGAATAGAAATAGTGTTTGGTTTTTTTCAAAACATCCGGGTTCGATTCCCGTGCCGAGTACATTTTTTTTAAATATATGAATGCAGTTTTTCTTATTACTAAAATCGATGACATGGTTCCTAAAAAGAGATTTTCGTATGTCTTATAGTTTCAGACTTTCCCATACTGACCGATCTAAATGTGCCACCCTGTATTGATAAGACCTTTAGTTATTTTTGACTTTCATCATATTAAAATACTTCTACATATCGTTTCGTTACAGTTAAGCTACAATTTCACATCCCGCTCAATTAAAGGAAAAAAAAGGAAAAGGTAGCCAGTGTAATTACTGGGCATGGACGGCATTTCATCTTAGGCCTCAGGATGACAACGCACCTGCAATATCAAGTGATTTTTCCTGTTATTGCAGGTGTCTATAGGCGGCGATAACCGCTTACCGTCAGGTGGACCGTCAGCTTGTTTGTCATCTAGTTGTATAAAAAAAAACTTTTGTATCACACAATTTACTCATGAAAATGTAATTGTTAGCGTATTTACAAACGTCACAAAATTACCTTTTTATTTTTATTTTATAGAATATTACAAGTTAATGCTCAGTAAAACGTTTTCCTTATCACGTACAGATGGCAACATCCTTTCGTTTAGATGCGAGACTGCGAAATCTGCTCTTATTGTGTCTTATTAAGGTCTCTTTTGAACACAAAATGTCTGTTTGATGTGTTCTCGTTGTACAGTGTCTTTATTTGTCACAAGACTTAATAACATTCCATAGCTTATTTCAGATTCATCCTTTTTATGATATTTTTAATATATATTACGTTTTCTTTGAACATTTAATAAATGAAGAGGGGTATTTCCACTATATTTGAAAGTTCATTTGTCTAATTTATAATTATATTGTACAAGCGCTAGCTAATAGCTCAATTTCTTTACCTTGTAATATTAAAAAAGGCGTTCTATTGGTTACAATAAAAAAAGTTTTTTGGCGGGATTTGACGACGTCAGTAAAGAATTTTAAGTAATTACAAAGCTGTGTCTCGGCGAACAGTTTTCTGAAGCAAGTGTTTGTGTTGACGGGAAATTGGAAGATAATTGTAATAAAGTGAATTTGATGTGAAAGACGCCGAGAATTTGATCGTAGCTATTCACCTCATCAAAGAAGCATCATGGAGACATCGGAGTCATCATATATTTCACGACAAACAGTCCTAAGTTGCATTGAAATGTGTTACACCCACAGATAACTATAACTAGTCTAAGAGTTACACCAGCATTTTATTATTCTTTTCTTCTATGGCCAATTTGCAAAAAAATAAAATTAAACTTTAATAAGAAAAGTATAGAGACTAGAAAAGACTTGTCCTCACCTGGAGAGGTATGCGACCCCGTGCCCTTAAAAAATCTAAAAAAATATATTAAAAATCAAAGCTCAATAGAACTGTTGAATTTCACATTAACTGTCTGATTTTGTGCTATTTTATTATAATAATTACAAATAAAGAAAGAAAACGATGAAAAATTATCTCTTATTCTAACTTTCATACTAAAAATTGACATAAATGAAGATATGCTATTAATGTTTACATAAGAAATAATAATAATAAAAATGTCTCCTGTTACACGGTCTAAGTTAAATTTTTTTTTTAAATATGTAATTGAAATATTAATTTTAGATATTTAAGTTATTTGCATGCTGTATCAAAAATATTGTATTTTACACCTGTACTCACATAAAAGCAATAAAGTACTTTGACTTTTAACTTGGCGTCACTAGCAAAGTTTTATTAGAGGGCTACTTTGGGCAGGGCATGAGCGTAATTTTCACAATGTGTTCCACTCATGAATACGAACAACTTTCACTATCTGAAATCATGATAAAAAATCAGCTGTTCCATTCATTTTGGTCGAGTAGGTATTGAACTTTTGTCTGAAGCAGCTGTTTTTTGTGATTTCACAGTTGGTCTCATAGTGAAAGTTGGCAGAACACATCGTAAAACTTTGGTTCTTGCTTCAAAAGTAACCCTGTAAGTCTCATACATAAATTGTCTAACTCAAGTTGATCATATTAAAAAGCTTAATAACATTATGTATAACTACATACTACAAACCGGATAAACATAATACTAAGGCAGGACATTTTTGGCGTTAGGCGAAAAGGTTTTTCAGTGGTGACTACAGTCCGAAAGACGCAGCATGGGCAGGCTTCCAAAAAGGTAGACAGACGTTCCACGAAAACTACTGCCGACAAACTGCTATGCAGTTTGGCAGATTGTGAAAATTATATCAGTGTTTTATATTTGTTCAAATAAATAAAAAAAAGACGATCTAGTGGAGGTCGCAGATAGCCGCTGTGTCAATCGTGGATATCTATGGGAGGCCTTTGTCCAGCAGTGGTTATTTGCGATTTAAATGATAATAAAACAGAAACATAGGTACCTAAATAATCATACAAATGATTCTGTTAACAAAATTTAAACCCGAAATCGCTGATACCTAATCAGATACAGACCATTTCGCTAACCATTTGTCGAAAAATTTCGATTTATCAAAGAGCATTATTGAAACCAGATACTAAACTTGAGTTTCAAGATACCAATCCCGACGTTAACTGCCAGCTACAATGATTGTCATTTTTTAAATTTTATATCACATAAAACCTGTCTGTTAATAACTATTTCAAAATTCTGTTCCGCCACACACACCGCACCACCAGAATTCTATTAACCTGATACGCAATCAAATTCCTAATGATGCAATCAAACTAATTCCCCGAGCTAATAACGCGAGTCGTATAAACCGGAATGAAGTTAAATAATTAGCGGGAGAGGGCGCAAGGGTTGAGGAGGGAGAGCAGCTCGCAGGCTGCATGATTGACAAACTGAGCAGCCGCCGTAATTAGTTCACTGAATACACTTGATGCACGGCGCTGATTTACACCGAAGAGAGCCAAAGCTAGATTATTATTTTAACAACTACATGACAAACAAACCTATGGCCTACCCGCTGGCAAGTGCCTTCTGTTGCAACTGCAATAACAAGGAATAGATCACTTGGTATACCTAGCAGACGCGCTGTCATCCTGAGGCCTTTTTTGTGAAGAAATGAGAAAACCGTTTAGAGGCCGCTGGCTAACGACGAGTATATGGATGCAGGCTGCCGGTGCAGTCACGCCGACTGGGCTATACAAGCCGGACACGCTCTGGTCGTGGTCGGAGCTCCTAGGGTGTTTTAGTACGGGCGAGTGAAGGAACCCATATTGCACCTTTCTTTACCTGCTTCCTGCAAACGTTCCGCCTCCTCCTTTCTGCTCATGACCTCTTCACAGAATGTCATAGCTGCCTGCCACGACATGTCCTTCTCGACCATCTTGGCAATAATGGTCGAGAGGGAGAGTTACCGCGGTTAGCGTCCTCTGCTCATGCATAGCACACCTCAAGCGAATGCTGCGCTCCCTCGTCGGGGCAGACGTCGCAGTGGTGGCAGTTGGCAGTCGGTTGATTCCCTCCTGGCGATCCGACACTCGACACACATTAGGTGCTGACCATACGCCTCCCCCAGAGATCTCCAAACGGATCGGTCCTGCGCTCCCCGCATCCATCGGTTTCATGATGTACTCGCTCAAAATTCTCCACGCTCCACTATGAGTGTCTTTTGTAGTCATCACCAGCCTATACATGTCTCACTGCTGGGCACAAGATTTCCTACATGGGATAAAGACATGAGGAGCTTGGGCCATAACACCACCACGCAGGCCCAATGCGGGTTGGTGGGTTAAAGCCGTTGCAGTTACAACCGGGACTATCGGCTTAAACTGCCTTCTGAAGGACGGAGGAGCTGAAGATTACAAATTTGACTAACCCATCCTTGGATTGACAATGGCGAAAGTTGTTTTGTTTTCATAATCGTACAAAAATAAATTGTTTGTATCCTGGTAAAAATAATATGTAACAGGATTAAAACAGTTGGAATGTTCTGTATAAATAATAAAGTTCGCTACGGTGTAAATGCGACCGAGTGCTGTGTTCGTTGTAGCACTGTGTACACACGGGTGCCGCCACACAAATCGCCCGCTTTGCATACACCGCGGATGCTGAGCGGCTTCTTCGGGAAAATCTAGATTATTGCATAATTGCAACTTTATTTGCTTTTCGGTGTACACCAGATATTTGTTGTGAATATTGTGAGCTTAAAGTTAAATATTATTTCATTCTATGGGTGCATATATCTATGAACATGTTCTAGTATGAATGTTTTAACCGACTTCAAAAAAGGAGGAGGTTATCATTTCGACTATATTTTTGTTTAAAATAAAATAGATTGGTTAGTTTCGTTTTTAAATCAAAATAGCTGAAATGAGTAAGTCCTCTATGTATGCGAAATTACGGATTTTTGCTTTTATGACTTTTTGGTGAAATGATATGATACTAGGAAACAATATAAGCTGGCGGTCACCCATCTAGCTTAGACCTTGGAAAGTAATCAGTAAAAATTGTGAAAAAAAAATTAAAACAAATTAAAACCGACTTCAAAAAGCTGAAAAGGATAAAATAATTAAATTTAAGTAGGTACTTATACCCTAGGAACCATATTTTTTGGAGTTAGTGCTAAGTTATTTCCAGAAACAATAGATAGTGAAGCACTCCTTTTCAGTTTTTTGAAATCGGTTTTAATTTTTGCTTATTAAGTTACTTTATTCAAAACGCTAGTATCTACGTGATATCACTTTTCTAGATTGTACAAAATCAAATACGCGGTCTTTGTTTAAATTGATTTTTTATGAAAGATCTTATAAATAATGAAATATAATAATATTGTTCTAGATTTAGATTTTAATATTTTTCTTTTTACTAAACTTACGTCTTGGACCAGCTTTATGATTTAACTAGCTGTGCCCGCGACTTCGTTCGCGTGGAATATTGACTTTTTCCATACATCCTTCATCCCCCATTTTATCCCCTTGGGGGTAGAATTAATCAAAATCCTTTTTTAGCGGATGCCTACGTCATAACATCTACCTGCATGCCAAAGGAGAATGCCCAAAAATAATCTCGCCTTTTGGGCTTTTGTGCCCTTACAAAATAAAAACCATAAAATTAGTATTTTTTTTATTCCCAACAATGTTTACAAAACTATTGGTCTAAGCCGGGGACTGAATACAGTTTTTATTTGTAGTCAAATGATTAAGAACTTTCAACGAATCATCTTGTCTTGGTTTTATTGTAAATTTTGCCACACAAAAAAAGTACCTACAGATCTAAAATAAGAACCGATTTCTGAGTATACCGAATCCGATTCCTTTTGTTGATGGTCGACTATGTGAAAATAGTTTCATATTCATGTTATAGAATTAGATTTTTGCTTTATATTAGTGTGTTTGAATGCTTTCCACGCAGAAACTTCTTAAGAAAAATAAAATAAACGATCGATTAAATAATCGATTTTAATATAATGGCAACATTACAGTCAGATTGACGGAAGAAAACTGATATCGACTTGTCAAGAACTCTTTCTAATCTGTGGTCGAGATGGTTTTTGGCTTATGTTGTTGTCGTACGTAAACGTATTTGATAAGTTTTCGTTTGTTTTCTGTGAAATTTCCGAGTTGAGCTTTATAGTTCCTTGGTCATTTGTGTTTTGTGAGAGTGAACTAGACACGTTGTATTCTTTTGTGACAAGTTACTAGGTTGAGCTACCTGTTTAAGTACAAAAAACATAACATAAAAAGGTTATAGAAAACTTGTAATAATAATAATACTAGGGTAAGATATCAAAAACTAATTACAGATTTTAATTAAGGAATCTTTCAACTACTAAAATTAATTAAAATTATCAAGGCACAAAAATATTTACAGTGAGATTTTGTGCTCTTAGAAAATGGGCAATCTCCTTTCAGCCCGATCCGTCCAGTGGTTTAGGCTGTGCGTTGATAGATCACTATGTCAGTCAGTGAGTCACCTTTGAGCTATATATATTTAGATTTATTAGGCCGCGTGATAAAAAACGATTATGGTTTTAAATGTGTAACTTGACAGCCATAAAAAAAACAACTAGATTTTTTTATTGGTGACGTGACGTCAGAAACTTAGTCGACTATAAACAGTTTAAATTTTTGAAATATAATTGTATCATTGGCGTTAAATTTTTCATATAAAAGCAAACGTGTTTTACTAGATACGGTGACGATCCAAAATTTAACAATATCAGCATACAACATACATACAACCGTAACCTATCTTAAAAATATGTAAAAAAATAATCAAGAGCCCAGATTTTCTCCCACTCATCCTACATGCCCGGGAAGTTTCAATTACTAACCAACTTACAGAGTCACAATCATACTGGAGTTGATTTCGGCCCCCACCCTTGATCTAATTGAGCTCCGACACGCAAAGTTTTCGCACTCGGCTCGTGTGAACTAGGGAAGTACCAGCTATGAACACGACTCGTCGCAGTCGCAGCTAATTGGTTACACAATCATGTTCGCACTGCCTTCATTGTTTTAATGCGATTAGTTTGGAGATAAGACTTTTTAGCTATCGAGCTTTTCTTAAGGAGCTTGCTGGCGTATTGCACATCTTACTCTGGTTTTAAGACAGCTAGGGGATAGTGAAATAACACTACTTTCAGACAATAATGTCGTAAGTGGCTGCTTCATGAACAATCCCTGTAATCAACGATTATCTATAGCTTGTACACTTTTGTGTCAGCATTGCTAGTTTTGTGTATCACCGGGCCCACTTATTTAATGCATAATATGAAATTGTTGTAATCGGCTATGGCAGAATAACAAAGGCAGTGGGACACCACCTGCAGCCACTGAGTCATAGACCCATTTGTCTTAAATTTATTTAAGACAGAAGGGTCAAATTTATTTGGTTTTAATTTATTTTAAGGTTTATCTTGTCTGTCTGTAACTATTTGTTCTGTTTTTTGAGACAAATAAAACTATTTTTTATTTTATTTTATTTATTTACTTTATAGTGAAACATTATCATCACAATCACCAGCCTATACACCGCTACTGGATGGTGGGCTAAAGAGGTTGCAGAAGCAAGCGGGACCAACGGCATTACGTAACTTCCGAAGCACGAAGGAGCTCGAGATTACAAATGATCCGAGATCAACCATAGCGAAAGAAGCTTTAGTTTCACAATCGAAACTAGCTCAAACCATTACGGTACCTGACGCCTTCAAGCCCCTTGAGTATAGAATTATGTAAGCGCCAAAGGTCACAAAAAACTTCCCAAAATTATCCAAGCGAAAACAGGTACCTAAAAAACTTTTTTACGAAAACTGAAAGAATAGTATTTGAAATAATATGTAATTCCCACTTTAAGACGTTATTAGAACTCTAAAAAGGAAAAATAAAATAAGTTTATAGTACTTGTCTCATAAAAATTTTTTTTGGAGGAGAGCTTCACTTTCTATTGTTTCTGTAAACAGCTTAGCACTAACTCCAAGATTATTTTTTTATGCAATAATTACCTAGGTAAGTACTTCAATTTATTTGTTTTTTCATTTTCAGTGTTTGAAAGTCGATTTTATTTTTGTTTAATATTGTTCACATTTTGGTGATTTTCTAAGGTTAAGGCTAGATGGGTGACCGTCAGCATTATCCTCTAGCCTGTCTATTAGTCTTTGGTAGAAATAGATAATATTGTTTCATTTTATCGTATCGTACAACTGATGAAGTATTATTTAACTCCAAACCGTTACGGTCTTTTACCTTCCAACGTCAGTTCACCAGAATAACCCGATAGAATAGAACAATTGGTCCATGCGTACCCATAATATTAAAAGTATTTTCATCCAACTCCTAACCGTTAAGGAGTTGTCCCTTCCATCACCAGCTCATCAATATGAGATGATGACTAACAGAAGCAACTGCTTGAATATCTCTAGAAAAAAAAACATATCATGTAATAAAGTTTTAGGTTTTCTCTCGATTTCCCTGTGATCCCATCATCAGATCCTGACTTCGTGCCAATGGGATCACTTCAGGAGTATATTATATTGAACGACAAAAGAATTTTGAAAATTGTTTCACAATTGACAGAGAAATCGATGAACAACCGTACAAAAAAATACAAACAGTGGAACATAGAACCTTCTCCTTTTTGAAGTCGGTTAAAAACGAGGCTTGGCGAGTTTTTTAATAGTATCACGCGAGTGTTTAAAACCAAGTAATGTGCTAATACATACACCACTGTATTTACACTTAAACATTATAATAAGACAATACTACCAGCTTGGCCATGACATGACCGTGCTGCTATCAGCGGCAGCTGAGAGCGGTGACGGTGAAAGGTGAGAGAAAATAATAATGTACTAAAATATTAGGAGCATGCCACAAGCCGCTGCTGCCAGAAGTTTTCTGCACGGCAAGGCTAGCGGCCAGAACAAATGTATAGCAGATAAGTGCTATGCCACGTCTCAGAGCAGTGCAGACAGCGGTAGAGAAGACGTGTACTCAGCTGCGACTTTCTAAACAAAATAATTTTCGTCAAAGATTTCGGAACGGTTTTGAAGCGCTGATTTAGCTCACTGTGAAGAAAAGAGTGATAGGTATATAAATATCTTATATAGACTGAAACAATCTATACGGTTATCTCAAGCCTCGGTAGCTCAGTGTTATTACCCGCACCACAATAGGCTCCGTTTCCACTACAGGGTATGAATGTTTGATTCATATACTGGGGCGGGCACCAAACCTACGGCGGACACGGTTTTTTCATTTATTTAAATAAATAAAAATCTCTCGTAAAATATCACTCGTAATTCTTATTGCTTGTCCTTAGATAAGTAAATAAAATTAATAAGATGACGTCACGAATCATCTATCCTTGTCCCATGTTTAACCTACATTTTACGTAATTCGCGAGCTTGTGTATCTTAAATTATGATGTAAACTAAACAGTTTCAACATCCAATAACAGAACTATCTAACTGATGATCGTAAATCAACAAAGTGCTCCCATCAAGTGTTAGCGAGTCGCGATGGGCCTGTAGTTAGGCTTCCAAACTACGATACGTTCCGGTATTCCCCTGTGGCAGTAAGGCCCTGACACAGTAGTAGGAAATGAGCGATTTACTCATCAACATATCAAGCAACTTATTTCTTAATTTAACTAACTTACAACTAGATTGCAGACAAAAGATATAGACATAACGAGTAAAAGCTATGTATTTTTATGTCGGTTAGAAGCAGAGCAAATAAAACATAACAACACCTTTTCTTGAATGAATGAATGTCTATAGGCTACGGTAACCATTTTTCACCAGCCGGCTCGTGGTTGGTTAGCCACCCGTCATAGCTTATTATGTCCACTGCTGAACAAAGGCCTCCCCCATAGATTTCCTGATGGAACGGTTCTACGAAGCCTACATCCAACAGCTCCCTGGGATCATGACTAGGCAGTCTGTCGCATCTAGTGGGAGGCCGTCCTACTTTGTGCTTTCCGGTATCTGGTCGCTGTGCTAGAGCTTTAACGTCCCATCGGCTGTCTGTCCGTTCTGCTTGCTATGTGTCCCGCCCACACCCCTGTAACTTGAGGTAGACCTCACAATGTCAAAACTATTATATTTCACACCTGACTAAAAATTGTGAAATAAAATTACATAAACAAAAATAAAAACCGACTTCAAAACACTAAAAAGGATAGAGTAATTAAATTTAAGTAGTTACACTTATCCACGGGAAATATTTTTTAGAGGGTAAATAACTGCTGAAATTTAATTATTTTATCTTATGTAGTTTTTAGAAGTAGGTTTTTATTATAAATGCTTAACAGATAATAATAATTAAAAAAATATATAGACTACAAAAAAATCATCTGATTTGGGAAAGATCACGGGTGCCTTTCCCCCAGCGCATGAATTATTTCCAGTTTAGGTATTCTTCTCACTGCACCGCTGTTTCTTATTACACAGTATCTAACCTTAGCTACACAATAAATGAATGGCAATCGCGAAGAGATTATAGCAATTGAGAAAGGCCCAAGTTTGGAGCTTAGTAAGAAGTTTTGCGGGAATCAGAGCGATGCGAGAGAGACGTATAGGAACTAGCGATGTGTGCGAGTGGTAATGTAGCGGCCAATCGGCGGGACTTATTGTCGGCGTCTGACTTATGGTTTTCGGTTTGGAATTAAGGATACTTGATACTTATTGGTTGTGGGTTAATTACGTGAACAACGTTTGTTATTTAGGTTGAGTCTTGGGAGTTGATATTACACAGGGAATATAAAATAACGTTATGTATAAAACTTACTTTGTAGTGATTACAAATCATTTGTCGCGAGACTTGAACCTACAACCTTGAGAAAAATGTACCGGTCAGTGGCTATAATATTCATCATCATCATTACCAACCTATACCACTTACCCCACTGCTGGGCACAGGCCCAGGAGTATTAAGTATTTAAGTTGAAACAACAATCTAATAAAAATAAAATAAATTAATAACTTTTAAATCTACGTAAGACTGCAAGATTGAGGAGCTTGGTGGCGTAGTGGCATGAGCGCTCTGGTTCCGATTACGAAAATAAAGCAACTTTTGCCATGGTCGCTCCCGGGATGGGTCAACCAAAATTTGTAATCTCGAGCTCCTGCGTGTTTCGGAAGGCACGTTAATCCGTTGGGCCCGGCTGTTACTGCAACCGTTTTAGTCAATCAACCCTTTTTAGGCTATCGTTTTTTTATAGAACTAGTTTAAAAGCTGACAGCCCAGCTGGTGATAAGTGGTTACCGTTTGCTATAGACATCCGCAATAACAGCGTTATCTCAAAAACGCGAATACAGATTGACTAGAAGAATTTCACAGGGATTTCAGGGATATCCCAAGTCCTGTGTGGCTCAGTTGGCTAGAGCAGTCGCCCGGATTACGAAAGGTCGCGGGTTCGGTTCCCGCCTCAGGACTTGAAATTTTTCTAGTTTTATATTTTAATTACCAAGCATGGTGATGTTATGACCCGAACTCGTCGTGTGCTTTTCCCTTGTAGCAAGGAGTCCAGCAGTGGGACGTTTATGATGGTAATGATGAATGTAGAGTCATTCGGGGCAACTGTGCGCACTTTTGCCTTTCAAGCCTTACTGTATAAAAAATATTAATGCTAGGGAATTAAAAATACTTTTTTTAGATAGAGCATTTATTTGACTATAAATGACAATTGAAATGGGAAAAAATCAAAGGCATTTTTTTTGTAACAGACAATTTAAGACACAAAAACGGGAATGCTTTTACTTCCCCGTATTGCTGGTAACCGTTCGCGCGCCTTTGGGGTAAGTAAACGTATACGGGGCAAGTAAACGCATTCTTCAGTAAAGTACACAAACAGATAAAAGCACAATATTTTTTAAACAACATTTCTTTGGAATGTTCTTAGCGTCAACTTTCATTCATTTACAAAGATTATTTTGCTTGGTAAAAGTTTTTGAAATCAGCCATATTTAGCTAAATCTAATAGGAGATTACAAAGCTATGCCTAATTAAATCTTCTCTCAATACGTCTTCTAAAAAGCGATCATCTGATTTACATCAGTCTGGATAAATCTAGTTTCAACTAATACTAAAAATAAAACATGTCAAAAACAAAAGAACAAAAACACAATCTACGTATTCTCTAATTAGTCTTTTAAAAGTCAACAAATTATCAGCGTAGTTAAGTAAGTGTACGCATGCGCATACTTACCCGCGCACACTTTCCTAATAGACCCAAAAAGCAAATAAATTACTATGCTGTTTTATTAAATAAACATTACCTAAATATTGTATCTCACACATTAGCGAGAATACACCCCTGATCGAAGAAAACATGACTTACCATCATCGGATTCGAAACTGAGACGTGACAAAATTTGCCAAATTGCCAAAAACTATCGATGAAATTAGTGAAATTAAATATCTTTGAATAAATTGTTAACGAAACGCCGCGCGTTGCAGTGTCATGTCACAACTAGATCTCTACTCAGGCGTCCTTGTTTGACCCGAACAAACCACCCCTCCCCGCACCTCATTTCAGAGATATAGGCCTTGCGCTCACTTACCCACTGCGCTCAGTTACCCCGAATGACTCTATGTCAGACATCCATATCAGACACAGTTGTCTAAGGATACATTAGATTGTCTTTTTTTTTGTACAAGGGACGACTCTATGGCCTTACCATTTAATGTATTGCTTTCTAATTTGCTATGGATTATGAATGATGCCATGTTGCCCACCACCTAAGAAAGCAGTATCGATCATCGCGGAAATCATTGGGGGAGGCCTTCGTCCAGCAGTAGACGTTTTCGAATTTATAATGATGATGAAGAAAGCAAAATCGTTTTCACACTGGCCTACAATACGGGCGAAGATATTTTTTTGATGCAATGAATGAAAGCGACATAGTATTTTCGTAGGCGATAAGAAATAACAACAATACTGTAAAGTTGGAAAAATATTTTTCATCCCCTCATCTCGGAAAGAGTATTTTTGCTCTTCGATATCTTAGTGCAAAAGCCGTTTTCAACCGCTAGAGGATAAAGTAAAATTGAATTTAGAACATCGTGTGCACTAAGTTTGTGTATTCCAAACATCATTAAACCTCTTTACTTCTACCTCCATGGTGCCAAATTTATCATACAACCTTTAGTTAAAACTTAATAAAAACTCAGACTCGGCATCTTCTTGGTGTACTTTTTGATTAATTTGCTTTGCGCGCGCCATTTTCTTTTCACGACATAAGTATTTTTTAAAACCATAGGTTTAAAACAAGAAACTTGAAAACAAGTAAAAAACCTAAAATGAATGATTCTAGCGACGAAAAAGTTTTTTGACGCCAACAGAATTGACTGAACCTGTTAATAATGCGCAAATGCTTTTTTTGCATTTGGTCATTTCCTCGTTGAAGTGGGATGAAAAGTTACGTGTTGCACTCGAGTGCAAAGATTTTTCACCTCGTGCTCTTTTGATTCCCTCGCTAACACTCAGGATTCTAATTTGTGAATCACTCGCTGTGCTCGTGATTCAATTTTAGAATCCTTCGCTTGCTCGGTCATCAAAATTGAGCACGCGGTTGTAAAGCAACTTTGCACTCTTGTATAACAAATAACTATTATTTAAAAAAAAACAAAATTTAATTTAAAATAAACAAAATTTACAAAATTAATGCAGTGTGTTTAAGGTTGTTACATAATATGCTAATCGTGATCTAAAGGGATGGTTATATTACCTACTCAAAACCTAATGTTTCAATAAAATACTTTAATATTATTTTCAACACATGTACTCAGAAAATGCATTTACGAAGTCTTTATACATTGTTCGAAAGTTAAATATTACGCACCATGCACCGAAGCGTGCGTTAAAAAGGTACTCACACATAAGTACCTACCTGTTTAATGGCGCCGTGCGCATTCTAAAAAATATTTAAGAATTCTACTAAGAAGTTTCAAATTATGAGAATAAATTGGTTGAATACCTGATCAAACCTGCTTGGAAGCGCTTTAGCTTCATACGATTGTCCCATTTTAATATTAAAGAGAAAATGAGACAAAAGATGTAGTTCTGATTTTCAACACAAGTACGAGGCGCCATTTGCAAATGTGCGCCATTTTTATATTAAAAACGTCAAAAATTGTTGCGCTTTTTGAATGATATTTAAAAAACAAAATTATTGTACTGTTTTCTTGCAACTCTGTTGAAATACGTTACATGACACACTCGACCTCGACACTATGGTAAGCCACTATTCGTCTACTCGTTTGTAAAACCAACTTACCGCACTAGTATCATAAATAACTATTATACGTTATTATAGTATGAGTAGTAGTAGTTTGTTAATGAGCTTAGATAAATTTCAGCTGTGCATTATAACTGTTCCAACTTAAGACTACAAATTACAAAATCTATAAAGATTATAACAGTCTCTGAAGATGCTTAGAATTTTAATATATCTTCTATTGTATTTATAACATATATATCTAGCGTGATAAGGTTATGAATATGCTAATTTAAAGCTTTGTTCACTATTTCACGTTTCTATTGAAATATATAATTTTCTATTACCTAGTACCTAATTAGCTACAAAATTGATGATAGTATAAATAATACGCTACTCAGAGAATTCAATATAAACGTGTGCTCAGGCTTAAGCAATTCACTAACAATTAAGTCAAATGAAATCCCAATACGCCTCCGCAGTATAAATAAATAGGATCCTATTCTCGCAGATCAACAAAATATTTTCACTGGCGTATTGTTAGTAACAATGAAACATTATTATTCTGATTACGATCATGTATTTGCACAAGGGCAATTATACCGCGGCGTAACAATAACACGGGCCAATAACAGTTAATATTGATTACAAACCGTACTATGATGAAACATAAACGGATAAAGGTCACAATTCTGGTACACACGGTAAATCAAATTTGAATACATTTCATTTTTCCTCTCAGCATGGGCGGCGACAGGATCATCCCGGGAACTAATCCGGAACCGTGATTAAAACAGCCTCACGGAAGCTCGGTGTCCTGAAGAAGGTGCGTCGATTTTTATCGTCTAACCAAAATGTCCGGTCTTGCGTGGAATATTAGTTTTGGATGGCTGCGCTGAATACCCCCTCGGTGCGCTGGAGCAGCGTCGGGTTGTCTGTATCATTGGCGATGTGGAAGTCACAAACTTCCTCGCGCCTTTACAATTGCGTAGTCATTACGTCGCTTAATGCCTTTTATAATGGAAAATGATCTGAAGAGTTTTTATCTTCCCGCTTCATACTAAGCATGCCGGTTTTCAGAGCCCTCAACTCCACCTCATCATCTTGAACCAAGAGATTTAGTAACTCGTTTTTTTGTCGCACTTCCGAAACTTTGAAGTTTTGTCGGCATAATTGTGTTCCTTATTCCTATAGCATGGCTTCTCTCAAAAGATGCAAGAAAAGGCACCTCAAAGACCGAGTAAAGGCAGCTGGAACGTATGTTGAAACTATACTTGCTGTATTCGGATATTGATTTTTCTTACCACTGCACATCAGGTGGTGTTGAGACATTTTGTCGTTAAAAAATAAGTTTATAACCGCCTCGGTGGTCTAGTGGTTGAGACCAACGAACTAAGATCTAGAAGTCCGGGGTTCGATTCCCGTGGGGGCAGAAATTTTCTGCTCGGTTTGTGTTGGTGGTAGGGCTTTTCGAAATCCGCCTGGCTAGTTACCACCATCTTACTTAAGTCTGCGGCCATAGCAATAATGTTAACGCATTGTTGTGTTCCGGCAGTTAGACGTAAGATAGACAGTTCCTCTGTGGTTGCGGAATCCGGGTGTAGCTCGCTTCAATGGTCGGCCTTATCTTACTTACCATCAGGTGAGATGAAGGTTAAGAGTTGCCCCGTTAAGATTAAAAAAAAAGTAGTAATTATCTTGTATTCTATAAGTGGAAGTGCTACCCTTGTTTAATAATAACTTTTCATACTGTATTAAACTTCAGATTTCGCTAGTGTAATCCAGAATTGGCACCAATGTGTACCTGTAGATTGGGGTAGGTATATTTTATTTGGTAATTCAGTCCATCCCTGGAAACATATTAATATTATTTGCTATAGTTACGGTTTTATTTTTACAGGAAAATAAAGTGAACTTAGAATTAATATTTAAAATTACTGATCAAAGACTTAGTAGTACTACTAAGCATAGTAATCATCATCACAAGCCTAAGTCCCACTGCTGGGCATAGGCCTACATGGTAAAAAAATGAGTAATTTGGGCTATAGCACCACCACGCTGACCTAATGCGGGTTGTTAGGTTACGCAGGTTGCAGTAACAACCGGGACTAATGGCTTAACAAGTCTTCCGAAGCACGGAGGAGCTCACGATTAGAAATTTAGGTTGACCCATCCCTGGAACGACCATCGGTGATAGTTGTTTTGTTTTCGTAATCGAAATCAGACCGCTCAAATACGCCACTGAGCTCCTCGCACTGAGTACTTGCTTAATGGTTATTGACATTTGAATTGGAATTATATTCGGCATATTTACCATATAATTTGTTTGTAACGAGTTCTCGATATTGCGCGAAAAGGTTTTCGCGACGCAATAGGATTATTATCATCATATCAGCAGAGACACGCCCACTGCTGGGAAAAGGCCACCCCCAAGGATCTCTCGAAACCGATCGGTCCTGTGCTGCCCTCATCCATCGGCTTCCCGCGACCCTGACCAGATCGTCGGTCCAACTTGTGGGAGGCCTACCAACGCTACGTTTTCTGGTACCCGGCCGCCACTTGAGGATCTTTTCGCCCCAGCTGCCATCAGTTCTCCTTGCAAAGTGACTCGTCCACTGCCACTTGAGACTCGCACTCAAGGCCATGTCAGCGATCTTAGTTTTCCAGCCAAGTAACGGAAATGAAAGAGAAAACCTTTCTTTTTTGCTTCATTAATATAGGGTAATACAGGTTTCAACAGTCGAGTGTCTGGAATACGGTGTTACGTATGAATGGGTGACAAAAAACGTCCCGCATCAGTGTCGGGTGAGGATACTGTGAGTGTTGGTTGTGACGAGTTAGTTCGTGAAAGCACTGAGACTAAATCTGATAGTAATATAGTGGTATCGATCGTGGCAAGCGTCAACAAAAGAGGGTATATTACCCGAAATATCGGGAACTCGATTGTAAAAGTTTCATCATCACCAGCCTAAGTACGTCGCACTGCTGGGCACAGGCCTTCTTACACGGAAGCACACCACCACGCTGATCCGGTTGGAGGGTGAAAGCCGACCTGCCTTCCGAAGAATGGAGGAGCTCGAGGTTACAAAATTAAATTTTGATTGACCCATCCTAGGATCGCCCATGGCGAAATCTGCTATTTTTCGTAATCAGACCACTAACACCGATATGCAGAGACGTTTCCTCGAAACCGCCTCCACTCGACCTTAGTCGAAGTCACCTCAAGGAAATCTTAAAAACATCCTTGAAATCGGTATGTTCAGTTACGGCTTCATCCTCCAGCGAGGAAACTCCAGTAAAGTCGAGTTGTGGTTGAGTGAAGGAATGACGTCATGAAATTTCTTATTATTATATTGGCAAAGTGTAGAGAATATGTTTATGGTTCACTTTTTTCATCTGTGGGATGTCGTCTTCCTCTGAGATTGTGTTCTGCTTCTGTGAGGTATCTTTCAGTTCTGTCATTCAACTCAACTGTCGACTGCAATGATTTATTTTAATTTATTTGATTTCATTCGTTTTTCGCGTTCAGTATGAAAATAATTATGGCCGGGAGGCAAGTTTTCAGTGAAATGGTAAAGGCGTGCTTGAGGGAATTTATCATAATGTATAAATTAAACACCACTGTCGGTTGACATAATTATATTTGCATCACAATATCTAGGTAAATTAATAAAGGTGTATCTAGCACATATACTCACTTGAAAGTTAGTCAATAAAATCATAGAAATCAGTCATTATGCTAATAAAACTTGAAATAACCTCAGAAATAACGTGAAAAGCACTGTTAACAACCTTTGAGGAGACCCCAAGGTAGATCGCGACGTACCTTGAGTTTGACAGTTCATTACTCGACTCAACTGAGGAATTTGCTCAAGTCGAGGATAGTTTTTTGAATTCTGCATACCGATTTTATCCTTGAGGCTGAGTCGAGTCACAGTCGAGTGGAGGAAATCTCGAGGAGCCGACAGTGCATATGGGTGTAAGTGCTCAAATCACTAAGCCATCGCCACCGAGCTCCTCCGCAAGCACCACGATGGTCCACCTGGTAGTATGCAAGTGGCTACTGTCACTACGTCAACATAGACAAATGATCACTCGGAATTGTAGGTGCGTAGTCAACCTGAGGCCTAACACAAAATGCCTTCCATGCTGAGTAAATCACACAGGCTGCCTTCGGTCCGAAATACCGCGGACTTCTTTACGGCCTAAATATAGGTGGCGGTACCTACCCACACCACTCTACAAATGGGCCTCCCACCCAGTAAGTTATTTCACCTAAATAGCTCAAAAATAGTCCTAATAATTCTTATTGATAAATTTTCCAGTACCGCCGTGACTCATAAAAGATATTTATGTTTACAGACGTTGGTAACGTCCTAAATTGAGATGAAGACGCCCTAAAACTAAACACAGCAAAATGGAGCGGTGTCGCGAAAAAAATGGTCTATTTCATGGAGATCGCGGGACGACCCACGTCATCGGACGGACAGATGGACAGATTAACGTAAGCCGGCAACTGCTCAACGCGGCAACCACGTATCGGAATTTCACTTGCGAATCTGAGGAGCTCGGCAGTGTAGTGGTTTTAGAAAGAAAGGAATACATTTCAATTCAAGGCCACACAAAGTACACATTCATCATTTAACTAAATCACAATCATAACCATATGTGATATTGAAAGGATCAGAATAATGTCGAGGCACTTGTAGGCATCTCGACGATGGTCTTCCGTGGGTACCAGTACAGGTTGTTTGCATTTAAAAGGAGGAACGTTGGTTTCTATTACGAAAACAAAGAAACTTTCGCCATGGTCGATCCCGGATGGATCAATAACTTCATGTGTAAGTCTGAGTTTCTTGGAAGACACGTTAAGCTGGTGATTCTAGTTACTGCAATCGCAACCCACCAACATTGAATCAGCTTGATGGGGCCCAAAACTTTATAATGACGATGTTTTTCAGCCATGTATGAAGCTCGTAGAACGTATATTATAGGCTGGTAATGGTGATGAAATGACAAGCAAGCAAACGGTAGCACCTGGCAGTAAGTGGCTGCCGTTACCTGTCGATACCTGCTATAAGCAGGCTAAAATCAATTAGTATTGTAGATGCGTTGTCATCCTGACACCTAAGACCCAGTCATTACATTGGCTACAGCTGGCTTGCTATAGTTCTTAAAATAGAGGATGATAATGTAATAAAGCAGGAGATATAATAATGTATGATACAGTTGAATATATCCCATCAAGTGTAACAGTTGCACTACGAAATCCAACTCTATTACTTACGATTTAAGGGCGGTTTCGAGGTCTAGTGGTTACGCTTAATGTGATGTCAGCGGTAGTCAATTACGTAGGTACTATTGGATATTTTTGTATGACTACATATTATTTCCATTGTATTATGTTATTGTAATCGTTGTATTATCCTGTACTGTATTTTGGTTCTGAGCCACCGAACAATAGCACCGAACGTCGGATGGCGTATGATGGCGCAAGGGGAAATTTTTCCTTTGCTCCATTGCCTTTTGAAAGGTATTAAATTTGAAGACTTACGCGCAGGTAGCCCTTTGTCGGAGTGTCCTTTACTGTGTGTGTTTACTAAAAGTATTAGACGTTTATCTATGGAACATTAGATTTTATAATCTACTCGACTTATGAATTTTAATATCCTTTGCTTGAATGTGATTTTCAGTATAATGGAAAGTTGGTGTAATCTCCATCGTCACCAGCCTGTTTTTGTTCCCCTGCCGGGCACAGCCCTTTCTTCGTGGGAGAAACACATAATACCACTACACTGGGCCAATGAGGGCTGGTGGATTAAAGCGGTTGCAGTAATAACTGGCAGTATCAGCCTTGCGTGCCTTTTAGAGCACGGACGAACTTGAGAAATTTTGATTTTGTTAATCCTGTTGTAGTTTCAATGATATAGTAACATAATTGTAAGAGTTACAGTGGAAAGTCGAACAGACAACAAACTGTATGACGTTCCTTAATTTTTAGTTTTATTTACATGCATCACATAGAAAAATGCCAAGAAAGACTGGATTTAACTAAGAATGTATTTTTTCAAATTGGAATTTGAATAAAAGATTTTCAAGCAAGCAAAATAAAATGGTCAGAAGGAAAATTGCTTGTTTTATATCTAAGCACATAATATTCCCTTCTTTTGATTCTTTCACAATTTATTTCCAATGTTCATCGACTTCTATACCGAATAAAGCGACAAAAGATGCAAAGAGAGCTTCTTCATTTTATGTTTTCCAATTTACATTCTCAACTGACTTGTAAAGAAAACGCAAAATAAATAAAACGAATACGTCTTATTTACGTCTCGGAGAACCCAAGCGGCAAAACTCGAGCAAATAAAATGTAACCAAAACTGCGCGGAGCTGTTTGACGCAGCGGGACTCCAGCGAGGCGAGAGCGTTGCAGGTGCGTTATGGTGTGCGTGCGCCAGTTGACTTGCTCCACTAGCAATAAAACTTACCTCTTGGGAAGTGGGAGCTACTTTTGTGTGGTCTAAGTGACAAGACGTTAGAGACAGTAGTTCGAGTGTTTATAAAAGCTCGGAGGTAGGTTTTACAAGGGGATAGACCCGATGTAGATTCCTTATGTGCGTCTTTCTTATTTCAGCCGTGCAACAGTTCGCTGTGTTTCGGATTGAAAGGAAAGGTAGCCAGTGTAATTACTGGGCATAGACGGCATTTCATCTTTGGCCTCAGGGTGACAACGCACCTGCAATATCAAGTGATTTTTCCTTGTTATTGCAGGTGTCTATAGGCGGCGGTAACCGCTTACCATCAGGTGGGCCGTCAGCTTGTTTGTCATCTAGTTGTATAAAAAAGTGTGTAGATTCGTCTGGGAAGGTACCACTGCTTTTTCTATTTCAGCGGCAAATCAGTTCATTGTATTTCGGATTGGAGGGCCACCTTTTCCAGTGTAATTACTGGGTATGAAAGGCCATTCATCTTAGGTCTCAGGTGACGCACCTGCAATTCCTAGTGATCTATTTCTTGTTATTGCAGGTGTCTATAGGCGAAAGCAGCCACTTATCACCAGGTGGGCGTTCTGTAAATATTGTGAATTTAGGAAAATTGAGCTTTAAACTTCGATATTCGTGGAAGGACTTTCTCTACTAAGCATAGTGCACTACTGCAACCCTTATAAGGTCATCACTTTCATATAAAAAGTATCTTGAAGGTCCTTAGTTGAATCCGGCAGGTTGTTTCACAGTAAAGAGTTTTGGTGTTATTGGTAGGTTCAAGGTTATTTTTATGAACACTTATAAAAATAGATTTTGACTCCTGTCAAGCCACATATCCCAGACGCACTTGGTACTAAATTGTCATAAGCCTTCCGAGGGTATTCTGCGGCTTAACATATTAAGTCTTTATTATTACCCCGAACTTAACAATAACTTCGACGTCTTCCTATCAATCACATAAAAAATTCTTCTAGAATCAATCATCAGCCTTCGATATGCTTAAGATAATGTAGAAGGTCACGTAAACAAAAAATATTGTGTACTATTTCGCTCAAAGCCAAAAACTATGCAACCGTGTTCAGTATTTATGCGACTTAGTAAATTGGTAAGAAGACACACATGCAGTTAACTGAACGCGTTACGATGTAGGCGCAGTTGACTCGTTTCAACTTGCCATAAAAGTTGTCTCCAGCTGAGGACAGCGTCTATTGGTGTAGAGTTTAAGTCATAAGAGGACGGAGGCTGTATTTTAGATGAATATTTTCATTTTGATTAGAATTAACATTGATGTCTACCATTTAATTTGTTCCCGATATGGCGGGCATCACGGGTAGACTGCTGAAACTGTGGGTAGAAATTAATTCATTGCGGGCATAGTAATGCTGAAAAGTTAAAGATTAGTTTTTCTCAATATGCACTTTACTTTATGTAGCTTTTTTTTCTTGTTCCCGAACCCAGGGATAACCTAATCTCCGCCCTGGGAGGCTGAATCGCCAGTCTCTGAAAAATCCCTGTGGTAGTTGCCGTGCCGGAGGAGGAGTCAGGAGTAGACTTGGCCACTGACTGGGGACTCTCCCGCCCGCCGCACCAGCAGGCTGCAATCCCTGCGCAGTACCTTGGGAGGATATGCGCATTTTTGTCTATCATGCTGCCGATATAGAGAAACCTCCGAAAGCGTCTTTTCAACTTGTCTTATATTAATTTTTGTAACACCTAAGGTATTTTTTTAACATTGCCTATTCCGAAAAGATCAATACCAGCAGCAACTATCAATCGGACCTTGCTACTAATAAAATGCTTTCTCCATGATTACAATAATAATATGATTTTACATGTCAGTGTCCAACCGTGAGCACCGCACAAAAGTATTATTTTAATATGTCTTTTGAATTCCAAGGTCTCAAATTGTCTTTATACCAAATTTCATCTTTTTTTTTTATACAACTAGATGACAAACAAGCTGACGGCCCACCTGGTGGTAAACGGTTACCGCCGCCTATAGACACATGCAATAGCAAGGAAAAGCACTTGATATTGCAGGTACGTTGTCACCCTGAGGCCTAAGATGAAATGCCGTCCATGCCCAGTAATTACACTGGCTACCTTTCCCTTCAATCCGAAACACAGCGAACTGTTTCACGGCTGAAATAAGAAAGGCGGTGGTACCTACCAGGGCGGCCCTACATATGGGTCTACCACCTAGTAAACCCGTTCAGTGGCTTAAGCGTAAAAAGTTAATAGACAGACAGATAGACAGAGCTTCTTTTGAATGTATAACATTAGTATGAAATTGTTTTATAGCTTCACCTGATGACTATATAAGTGGAAATGACTGAGATACCCGCTCCCGCTAAAGCTCATCAATTATCACATCACACAGAAAGGAGAACTCAAAGCAGGCGCCTCGCAGACGCAAGTTCCCGCGAACTTTCCTAGCGGAGCACACCTCTCTAATTGGGTAAATATAGAGTGGGTAAGTACCCAATTCATAGACAAAATGAACTAACTGATATGGATGCCTTCTCGAACTTTCTTGTGGCGGTTGCCTTTTATGAGATGGGGAATATTGAATATTACGACTTCTACAGACAATATGATAACTTCTTCAATGGGTAATATAAGCGAAGGAGAATGACGAGCTAACAAAAAGTTTAGCGTTGCGAGGCACCGTCAATACGTTTGTCTCACTTTAATACTAAAGAGAAAATGATGTAGTTCTAATTTTCACCACGCGCTCGTGGCGAACAAATATGCGCCATTTCCATATTATGATGGTTAATGATTGTTGCGATTTTCCGGCTGATATAAACTAAAAAATACCTATTGTATTGTTTTCTCGCAAATGTGTTGAATAATGTTGTATGCACACGTGCGGAAATTGGTTTAAACAAAGTCGTGACTAAAGTAAGCCTTCAACTTTGCCTCAGAATTACATTCGTCTGCTCGTTTGTAAAAACGAACTTACCGCAATCGTATCATAAAGAACTTGATTAGCCTACCGGCTAATATATGTCTAGTCCTGTCAACTACGACCTTGTGGTCCCTAAATAGTCACCGGAAGACTACAAATGAACATAATATCCTGTAGGATAGGGAACTGCCATACGTCTCCCTATCTCCTACAGCCCTAACCTACAGTATAAATGTGGATAAACAAATATATGAATAAGTTAAGGACTGTCTGCACCATGAGACCTGAGGTGTCAATCGCAAAGTGAGGAACAGGGTGAGGAGATGATTTTCTCACTGCCAGTCAAGCAGACTCACAAAACTGATCAGGAACTGATGGCTAAGGGTGTCTTGGCCACAGTGACAGGAAGCTTACCAGGAGCAATGATACTCAATGCTATCTGATATAGAAGAGTGTTTATCAATAATTATTCACATCTTATATACTACTTTATTTAATAATAATAATATTCATACACTCACACCTATTATCTAGCCCAAAGTAAGCATCATTAAGAGCTTGTGTTATGGATACTTGATAACGGATAAATATTGATAATAATATGTATATAAATATTAGAAATATACTAAATAAACATATAAACATCCATGACTCGTAAACAAATGCTCGTACTCATCATACAAACATTTGCTCCTACCGGGATTCGAACCCGGGACCTCTTGACCGAGTAGCCTGCATAGCAAGGGGTGCAGACCGCTCGACCAGACGGTCGTCATATTTATATTCACACATACGAATAATTGCGTAGTGTTACGTGGCAACGTGTGTGTAATGTGCAGCCGATGCACAATACTGTGCCGTAGTAGGTTGCTGACTCCATGGTCAAAGTACGTTTGATCAGAACTATTATAGTCTTTTTCTGCGGTAGCGCCACCAGAGCTTAATGAGAAAGCGCGCTGTTTCGGGAGTAGGGGGACTCGTCTCTTGTTATGTTGTCAACATAATGCTCTCCCTTCCCGTAGCCACGAAAATTTAAAAAATATATATTCAAGTAGGCTCCTAAAAAAGCTCTTTCGAATCGACAAAAATCACAAAATATGTATATCTAATTAAGAAATGGTATCACAATGTCATATCGTCTATCTGTCTGTCATACCTGAATTTACACTGGTTCCAAAAGTTAAACTACCGATAAGACTCCGGCAACAAACTCGTGTAGTCACTCTTTTCAAAATATGAAGATACAATATTTGTGGTTACCTTTTTTAAATATTTTGCTGTGCAGTGCCGTACAGAAAAAAAAATTGTAAAAGTATAATAAATTAGAAAAGACATACATACATGTCATACATGTCTGGCTACGTTAACTGTTTGCTACCAAGCAGACCGTATGCTTGCTTGCCATAGCCAGTCATATATAAAAAGGAAGGGTTATATTGACATACAAAAATAACTCTTATCACAGCCCACGAAGGCAACTTTCGTCAGCAAAGTTGTTTACAAGCGTTTTTAATAATGTGCGGGACATGTAAATTCGGGTGAAGTTTTCCAATAAATGTTGCAACGCTATTCGAGAACGGCGCGCGATGCGAGCTACAACGGCGCAGCCACTATTAGTCTTTTCTTTGGATTGCTTTTGTCTCTGGTTATGAAAAAATGTTTATTTATAACCTACAGTAGTACTAACCTATTGGTGCTCATGAAAAAATTTACTGGTTTCAATTCTGGCTACATTCGAATTTCGAAATGTATTCAATATTATACATTTTAAAAAATACGATATTCTTTTTTAGTCAGCAGCTTTATTCCTGCGTGAAGAGTTTACTAATCGTAATTGGTATCGATTTGGTTTAGTAGTTATTAAAATAGTCGTCGTTTCTGCTAAATCGGTGTAACTTGATTGGAAATAAGGAGAAAATTCCACTTGGAAAAGTAGACTTCCTTTATTCTGCGATTACATCGACAATACACGTCTAATCACATTTCTTTTTTATAGAATGCTCTATGGCGTGAGTCAACATCCTCCCAAAACAGGAAAACAAAATAACATTAAACAATTATTAAGTATCTTAATAAAACAAAACCATAAAAACACTTCACTGTTCCATACTGCTTATATCACTCGCCGACACCTCCAAGGGGTACAACCTCTGAAAGGGACGAGCCTTCTTTCCAGAGGCAGTCTGGACTATCGCGGTTCTAGGGTTACCATCCCTACCCTGTCGTATCTCAACTATCTTACCCAAAGGCCATTTCACTCGCTTTTCAGGGGTCTCTATCAAGACAACATCTCCTACCTTAAGCTTTATTAACACTTCTTTGCCCCTTTGAATAAGTGTAGTTAAGTACTCAGTTTTGAAACGGTGCCGAAAATGCGACCTTAACTCACTTAGATAACGTGACCGTGCAGTGAGAACTCTATTATCGATGTCGTCTAAATCCGTTGTGACATCTGCGTGAGTTAAGGGATGTAAAAAACATGCTGGAGTAAGCGGAGATAACTCTTTGCCACTATCATCTCCCACATACGTTAACGGACGTGCGTTAATTGTAGCTTCACAATCGCACAGTATCGTTAATAATTCATCATAATTTACACATGACTTGCCTAAAATCCTACGTAAAATATCTTTGACGGAACGAATAAGGCGTTCCCAAAATCCACCCCACCAAGGGCTAGTGGGAACGTTTAATTTCCAGTTAATACGACCAATTGACGACTGCTGTTGAATTTTATCCCAGTCTAAGGACGCGAGCAAGTTCTTAGCACCCACAAAATTTGTCCCATGATCGGAATACACAGTGTGAACGCGACCTCTACGAGCTATAAATCTACGTAAACACAAGAGAAAGGCTTCGGTGGACAGGGAATTCGTCAGCTCAAGATGTACTGCCCTATAAACTGCGCAAGTGAAAAGAACCACCCAGGCCTTCGAGCCCCCGCGTAACAGAAGTGCTAAGTCCACGCCAGTAATTTGGAACGGTGCGGAAGCCTCTAAGCAGTCTATTGGTAATGGTGCGACAGGCGCAGTCGCCTTCATCCCACTGTATCGCTTGCAAATGACGCAACTAAATATTACCGACTTTATAAGTTTGCGTGCTCCTATAATCCAAAAATCGTTGCGGAGATTCGTCAAAACAATATTAAAACCCGCATGCTGTAGAGCAACGTGGCGCTCTTCCACCAATCTTCTAACGATTGTACTTTTACTCGGCAACACCATTGGCCACTTAATACCCTCTGGAATATCCAACAGAAGCAATTTTGTCTTTAACCTTATCATATTCTGTTTATCAACAAAAGTTGTTAAATTCCTGCTATTAATTAACTCCAAGTTCTGCTGTTGAACCATTTTCAATATAAACTTCTCGGATTCTTCAAACTCTTCATAAGAAATTACTCCGGTCTTCCTATTGTTTTTATCGTGAATTCGACTATTACTATTTAATCTGAAAACGTATGAAACCATTCTAATAATCTTGGAATATTTTGAGAAATATAATATATCATTAAGAAAACTATACGAGTCACTAGAAACGTCTAAACATACCGCTGAGCGCCTAACTTCACTTAAGGCCGCTTTATCCTCTATAAAATCAAAATTCGGCCACTTTTCCTTAGGCTGTCTTAACCATTCTGGACCTTCTATCCATTGAGATGATACAAGCGTTTTAGCATCACAACCACGAGATGGCAAATCGGCTGGGTTAAGATGCCCTGGAACGTAAAACCAATTCGAGGTGCTCGTAGTATCACGGATCTCCTTAACTCGATTCATAACGAAAGTGGCCCATGGCATGTCCTTCTTAATCCAGGTCAACGTTACCATTGAATCAGTCCAACAATAAACTGGACAAGAAAAATCTAAGGATTCAATCACTTGTTGGCCTAATCGTGTAGCAACTAACGCTCCGATTAATTCCAATCGCGGAATAGTTACTTTTTCCTTTGAAGGAGCGACTCTACTCTTTGCCCATATTAGTCTGACTGCGACATGGCCGTTCTGTTCAGATCTCAAGAACACACAGCAACCAAAAGATTTCTTGCTTGCATCACAAAACGTGTGAATGCTCTTTTGACACTGATCTAAAGGAGATGCTGTAAGTCTACGAGGGATGATGTAGTCCTTTAAAAGATGTAGGTGACTTAACCACTCCTCAAACTCTCCGGAAATATCTACAGGTAAAATGTCATCCCATTTCAACTTTATGGCACATGCCTTTTGTAGGAGCAACTTCGGAATTAATGACGTAGGCGATGTGATACCAATGGGGTCAAACACTCTTTGCGCAACTGATAACAGTATTCGCTTCCTATTCTTGTTTACTGACGGCAGATCTATATTGCATGAAATGGTGTCAGTCAAAGTATCCCATAGCACGCCAAGAACTGAAACAGTTTTTTGTTTCCCAGCTGACATGCCCGGCATCGGTGAGATAACCCATTCTCTTAAATTAAATTTACCGTCCTTCATGAGAGATATAGCATTCTTTACAAACGGATTAACATCACTTGGTTCCAAACTGGTAACGCAGTTGTCAACGTAAAATGCTCCTAACAACCTCTTCGCAATAGTAGACATTTCAATGGACGGGTTACACAGATGATATCTAATTGTAGCTCCTAGTAGGAAGGGACTACACGTCAGACCGAAAACTACTCGACAGTGTCTAAAAGTTTTAGTCTCAGTTTTGCTATCATCCTTCCACCAAAGAAATTTCAAAAAATTTCGGTCGTCAGTTTTTATCGAGATTTGTAAAAAGGCTTTCTCGATGTCAGAAGTGACACCAAGAGTACGAAGTCTGAAATGAATGAGCAGTTTCGGGATGAGCTCTAATAAATTTACCCCTTTTTCAAGGCAACTATTAAGAGACCTTCCTGACTTGTCCCGAGCTGACGCGTCGAATACGGGCCTAATCTTAGTCGTAAGACTTGAATTCTTCACTATCGCATGATGACAAAGATAATGCCCGCTTCTATTATCTTCTCGTACCTCTTCGATGATGCCGAGATGAAGCCATTCTTCAAAAACTTCATTATACGCCTGGTAAATATCATAACGGAGCAAACGTTTGGTATTAGACTGCAAGCGCTTGTAAGCCAGGTCATAATTATTAGACAGAGAAGTATCTATAAACTCAATATCCTTCCATGGCAAACACACTTCATATCTGCCTTCCATATTTAAAGTTACCGACTTTTCAAACCTTACCAATGTCTCACTTTCAATCTGTTTTCTACTCTTAGTTTCAGCTGGATCACGAATTCCTAGATGTTCAAGTTCCCACAGGTTATTGATATCGCTCACTACTAAACTATTTAACGCGGAAGAAGAATCTGACACACTTTTCACACCTTGCAATGTCCAACCTAGTATTGTCTCTACCGCAGTTAGTCTATTGTTCAACTGAACAACTTTATTAGTTAGCAATAACCCACAGTAATCCGCTCCTATGAGTAAACCTATATCTAAACAAGACTGTCCTTTATCTGTCAAACGAATGTTGTGACTATGCAATTGTTCCAATATTTCGCGTTCATGCACTCTAGGCAGATAACCGCATATGCGCTCTTCGTCATAAACCGTCATATTAAATATAATAGATTTGCATAAATCAGTAATGGTAATGTTATATAATCTGTGCAATTCTTTTTTTGTTTCAATACCTCCAAAAACAATATGCCCTAATTCCTCCTCTGCAATCACTGGTAAGTTGAGAACTTGCACTACACTACGCTTTATGTAGGATCTCTGTGCGCCGCTGTCAATAAGTGCACGAACTGTCACTTCTTTGTTGTTAAAAACTATTTTTACTAACAACGTCTGTAAAAGGGTGACGTTTTTAAAATGACTTATTGATAGCTGGCTGTCATGAGTCCCTGAATCTGATTTTGACACGACTTTGTTATTCTTATTAATCTGATTTATTTCCGGACAAAATAAAACATTATGTCGTTTGTGACACGCTACGCACTTGATGAATGCTTTGCATTTGAAAGCATTATGTCCTATCTTGAGGCAATTGGAACAACCTCTAACCTTTTTTATGTGTTTTTTCCTATCATCAAGACTTAGACCTACTGCTTTGACACAATTACTACTAGTATGTGAATCCTTGTCACACCAAATGCAATGCTCTATGTGTTTCGTAGCCTTTTGATGGCTCGTAGTGAAACAAGATGTTGTAGGAGTAATGTCTTCCTCATGCGTCTCGATTGATTGAGAATTGTTTCTAACCCCAAATGTAGAATGAGCTAAAGAGACGCGTTGATTACTCTCTACTTCATGTTTTAAAAACGTCAAAATATTATTAAGATTGTTACCTGTTCTAGCCTGAATACCTGCTTGTGAACGTTCCCAAGCCTTTAGTGTCTCCGACGGCAATGCTGACTCGACCAAGGGAAATAACAATAATACGAACTTGTCACTAGTTAGTCCCATAGTTTCTAAAGCTCGAAGCTGAGTCGTCAATTGGTCGTATAACGAACTGAGCGGCAACGCGTATTTATTATTGGCCTGCGAAAGAATAAGGTTTAGTAATTCTCGAATATAAACATTTACTAAAAGGTCTTCGCGACCAAAACGTTGCTTAAGGTGCTCAATGGCAATTGGGTAATTTTCACTAGATGCGGGAAAACTATTAATTAACTCCCTAGCAGTAGTACCCTTGGGGATGGCGGCAACTAAATATTGAAACTTGTCGTGGTTATCAATCGAATCGTCAAAATGAATTTTAGAAAACTGTGCCCAGAACGGAATCCAATTCTTGATCTCCCCGTCGAATTTCACTAGTTCTATCTGTGGAAGCTTGAATTGACGCTTTGATTGAACTGCAGATGCAGGCATCTCCGCCTCTGACTGCCCTTCCTTCAGGACTCGCTCATATTTGCGTGTTATTAATCTAAACTCGTTTTGATACTTATCTGCTACTTCGTATTCAAGCTCTAGATCCATATCCTGTTCCAAATACCAATCTTTCACGGTTAGATCGAGTGCCTGTAAATGCTTTGCTTTTGTTGTCAGATTTTCATACTGTACCAATATTTCATCATTCATCTCGCCATTATGCAATGCTTCCGTTAAGTTTTTGACTATTTTAGTGAAAATCTTTCTGGTATTTGTTCGATCAGCCTTCGCCTTTACAAAATTCTTCTCATCGATTGTCTTTCCTTCCGACGTCATATTGGTGGAAAAAAATATTTCATTCAAATTTCACCACCGACAAAATGAATAGCAGACAAAACTTATATTTTACTGTTATACGGTCGCCAGATATTAAAATAGTCGTCGTTTCTGCTAAATCGGTGTAACTTGATTGGAAATAAGGAGAAAATTCCACTTGGAAAAGTAGACTTCCTTTATTCTGCGATTACATCGACAATACACGTCTAATCACATTTCTTTTTTATAGAATGCTCTATGGCGTGAGTCAACAGTAGTCATGGCAGAATCACTGTAGGAATTGAGCACAATGCTCGTCGACCTATACAGAACTTCCCGACTGGTGGGTCTAAATATGAACAAGCAAACGTTACCTCTAATATCCATGTCGCACCTATGCCAGTTCTGTTCTCGAAGTTGTTGACAAGTAGGATTACCTTGGAAAAATTGTCCCCTTCGGAAAAGAGGTGAATCGACACGTGTGCCGGGTCGCTCCGTTCCCTATAATATGGTTGAGCGGAGCGATGGCTGGCACATGCGTCATACTTGTGAACAGGTGCCACTAGTGGAAATGGTCATCTCTAAGCTTCCTTGATTTTGTAATAATTTACCTACATATTCATCAATAGTATCATTTTTGAGGGATTTTTGAGGTATATGGCATTATATGATATTATATATAAAACAATACAATTATTGTTTTATACAATAATATAATTTAAAAAATAAATAAATAAATAATATAAAAAATAAAAAAGACAGACAGACAGACAGACAGACAGACAGACAGACAGACAGACAGACAGACAGACAGACAGACAGACAGACAGACAGACAGACAGACAGACAGACAGACAGACAGACAGACAGACAGACAGACAGACAGACAGACAGACAGACAGACAGACAGACAGACAGACAGACAGACAGACAGACAGACAGACAGACAGACAGACAGACAGACAGACAGACAGACAGACAGACAGACAGACAGACAGACAGACAGACAGACAGACAGACAGACAGACAGACAGACAGACAGACAGACAGACAGACAGACAGACAGACAGACAGACAGACAGACAGACAGACAGACAGACAGACAGACAGACAGACAGACAGACAGACAGACAGACAGACAGACAGACAGACAGACAGACAGACAGACAGACAGACAGACAGACAGACAGACAGACAGACAGACAGACAGACAGACAGACAGACAGACAGACAGACAGACAGACAGACAGACAGACAGACAGACAGACAGACAGACAGACAGACAGACAGACAGACAGACAGACAGACAGACAGACAGACAGACAGACAGACAGACAGACAGACAGACAGACAGACAGACAGACAGACAGACAGACAGACAGACAGACAGACAGACAGACAGACAGACAGACAGACAGACAGACAGACAGACAGACAGACAGACAGACAGACAGACAGACAGACAGACAGACAGACAGACAGACAGACAGACAGACAGACAGACAGACAGACAGACAGACAGACAGACAGACAGACAGACAGACAGACAGACAGACAGACAGACAGACAGACAGACAGACAGACAGACAGACAGACAGACAGACAGACAGACAGACAGACAGACAGACAGACAGACAGACAGACAGACAGACAGACAGACAGACAGACAGACAGACAGACAGACAGACAGACAGACAGACAGACAGACAGACAGACAGACAGACAGACAGACAGACAGACAGACAGACAGACAGACAGACAGACAGACAGACAGACAGACAGACAGACAGACAGACAGACAGACAGACAGACAGACAGACAGACAGACAGACAGACAGACAGACAGACAGACAGACAGACAGACAGACAGACAGACAGACAGACAGACAGACAGACAGACAGACAGACAGACAGACAGACAGACAGACAGACAGACAGACAGACAGACAGACAGACAGACAGACAGACAGACAGACAGACAGACAGACAGACAGACAGACAGACAGACAGACAGACAGACAGACAGACAGACAGACAGACAGACAGACAGACAGACAGACAGACAGACAGACAGACAGACAGACAGACAGACAGACAGACAGACAGACAGACAGACAGACAGACAGACAGACAGACAGACAGACAGACAGACAGACAGACAGACAGACAGACAGACAGACAGACAGACAGACAGACAGACAGACAGACAGACAGACAGACAGACAGACAGACAGACAGACAGACAGACAGACAGACAGACAGACAGACAGACAGACAGACAGACAGACAGACAGACAGACAGACAGACAGACAGACAGACAGACAGACAGACAGACAGACAGACAGACAGACAGACAGACAGACAGACAGACAGACAGACAGACAGACAGACAGACAGACAGACAGACAGACAGACAGACAGACAGACAGACAGACAGACAGACAGACAGACAGACAGACAGACAGACAGACAGACAGACAGACAGACAGACAGACAGACAGACAGACAGACAGACAGACAGACAGACAGACAGACAGACAGACAGACAGACAGACAGACAGACAGACAGACAGACAGACAGACAGACAGACAGACAGACAGACAGACAGACAGACAGACAGACAGACAGACAGACAGACAGACAGACAGACAGACAGACAGACAGACAGACAGACAGACAGACAGACAGACAGACAGACAGACAGACAGACAGACATTATAACATTTTTAGCTTACGTAGATCCAGATAAGACAGTGAGACAAACATAATGTAATTGTTAGTTAGTTAATATTATTTTTATGTGATAGACATAAGGGTTTTTTTGTTGACGATTCAAAAGTGCTTCTTGGGGGGCCTAATTGAATAAAGATATTTTCATTCATTCATTCATCGACGAATCCAACTCGGATGGGCATCGTTCAGGACATTACGTAAGATCTTCTCGTCCAAAATTCTCTTAGTGCTTGAAGTCTTACGTCTTCGACCAGAGTGCGTGCCAATGATGACATACGGCTGTGAAACATGGTTGCCTACTAAGGGTCTTCTGTGCAAAGTCGCAATCGCAAAATGAGCTATGTTACGTGTTTCTCTGCGAGATATCAGAAATGAAGACATCCGTCAGAAAACAAAGGAAGGTTATATTTTATATTTTTATTTAAAGGTTTACCAACAACTTATGCCTAATACATTTTCAAATATATCTAGTTTATATAATGAGCAAAGTCAATTAGAGGTAAACACCACTTGCATTATTAGTTATGGACATAGCTTGTAGCATTACTATCATTAGCTATTTGAACTGGTAGTGGGCAGTGCACATAGCACGCAAAAGATTATTGAAGTTCTAGAATGGTGACCACGTACCGGTAAGCAAAAAGTAAGACGGCCTCCCACTACATGGACAGACGACCGCTTATGCTTTCTCGCAATATATAAGGTCGAAAATTGAACGCACGTTTCTAAATGCCAAATTATATGACATTTATCCTTTTCGTATTGATTTTGAGAAAAAGAGATGCACTGAACTTAAGGGCCATTGCATGTTGTAACAACACCCAAAGAAGATAGTTCTCGCCTCGAAAATCTTTAATACCCATTGCCCCAACTTTCATTTCTGCTTAGTAAAAGCACATCGTCTATCTAAGCGATGCATTTAGTAGGTATATAAACAGGAGCAGCGATACACCGTAGCTAGCTTTATAATGTCAAAGCTATACTTACGGGCTCAGGTCACGCACTCGCCGCGCCTGTCTCCGCTCGCTTCAAAGTGGCGCGTTGAGACGTCGCATTCACTGGAGACATCCTGGTAAGTAAGACGATTTGCTGACAAGCATAATGTCTATAAAACCGCCGTCCCCGCAGAATAAAATGATAACTGCCAATATCTTATATTTAAGTGTTTTTTTTTTAAAAAAAAAGCACGGCAATTGACTCAACACCACCTGATGTGAAGCGGCAAGGAAACTCTATATATGGCCAATGCACTAGCTGCCTCCACCTTGCCGGCCCAAAAGGTGTTTTTTCATGCCTCTCTTGAAGGAACCCATGTTACAGGAAGGAGAAAACACATGCGCTGGCAAAGAATTCCAAGTTCTGGAAGTACGACAAAGACACGAGGAACTAAATTTCTTTGTGCGCGATGTTGAGGTGGAGACAGTAAATGGACGACTTCGAAGACCGGCACGCGTGCTCCTGAGCAGAAAGGGGGAAGGTGGGATAAGGTCGAAAAGCTCTTTAGAGCACTCTCTGTGATAAAGCCGATAAAAGGCGTTCAGCGATACCACTTTTGGGATCTTTGGGTGGAATACATCTGCTAATTTTTTTTAGAATTTTTATAGAGTTATTTCACGAAGTTACAATTATATTATATTATCGTTAAAATATTCCCACTAGACAATGATAAATGCAGTAGAATAAAATGACAAGTAACGAGTGCAATATTTGACTCGGGTCATGCTGTATGAAGAATAAAATGATAATGGATATTATAGACCATAAACAATGACTAATTTTGAATAGGTATTATTTTATTTCCTGAATACTATATTTTATTAATAAATAACCTATATTCAAAGTTATCAATTAAAAACCTGCGTCCAGTATTTAAGGATACAATACAATAACACGTTTTTTTATTTTTCCTAAAAAAAACATTTTCATTTTATTCTCCGGGGACGGCGATTAACTATCCATAAATGAACGAAAAACTAATTATGAAGCCACAGCTTGAAAGCACAGTCTAAACACACAACATCTTCATACAGATTCAAAGACACACATTTAGAGTACGTGAGAAGCTCGCTGGCGTAGTGGTTCGAGCGCTTTAGCTTCGATATGAAAACAAAGCAACTTTCGCTGTGGTCAATCCTGGGATGGGTCAATCAAAGTTTGTAATCTCAAGCTCTTCCGTGCTTAGAAAGGCACGTTATGTCGTTGGCCATGATCGTTACTGCAATCGATTATACTCACCAATCCGCATTGGGCCAGCATGGTGGTGTTATGGCCCAAACTTCTCATGTGTTTCTCCCATGTAGGAAGGCCTGTGCCCAGCAATGGGTCATTTATAGGCTGGTGAAGATGATGATTACACCAACTGATGATGAAATATAACGATAGGCACAGCTGCATTCCTATTTTTCTAAAAGAAATGATACAGTTAGATATACGTAATATGGGAGGTACGCTTAATTGAATCTGTCAAGACGGATCTTCCAGACAGTTGGTTTTAAGCTAGTCATATGCTTCCGGGAGCCTTCCACCGCTAAGCAAACTAAAGAACGTTTGGTAATAAGGACTGTCATTGTATAAATTCGTGGGAACGATCTAAACGAGCCACCCGCCATAACACGTGCGGTGCAAACGGGGAACTTACTTCTTTAGCCGCTGCAATGTGTCTTACACGAAATGAAATTTTATTCTCATTGTTACAGTCGCTACGTTCGAGTTAACAGTTCGGCAAGTTTGCCAAAGAGTTCCGATTCGCCGTACCCAATGCATAATTACAAATACCTTGATTAAGTTCGAGTACGTTTCGTTTTTATATCTGCTAGCGTGTTTATGATGTTGGAGCTAACGTTGAGAGACGCGGTACTTGAAGTCCAGTTAATGGTGCTGAACTTACTTTAATAAATTGGCTAATAGCTGGTTTCTTAGTTCAGTTTAGAATCACAAACGTCATATTTTTCAATGCCTATCTTTCTATGTCAAATTCTTGACATTTCAAGTAGTATTTAGTACAGATGAGTGCCATCAGCCTACTCGTACACAATGGGCCTTCGACCTAGATATGAATCAGTGACCAATGTATCTAGTTCACTTGAACTGGATAGTAGGCCCGTATAAGTAGGGCCATCTGGGTAGGATTTCCTAATTTGACCGTAATACAGTTCGCTATGTATCGGATTGAAAGGAACGATAGCCAATTACTGGGCATGGAAGGCATTTCATCTTAGGCCTCATGATCACAACGCCCTGCAATACCAAGTGTTTTTTCCTTATCATTGCAGGTGTGTATAGGTGACTGTAGCCACTTACCAACAGGTGGGCGATGGTTTGCTTTTCATCTAGTTGTACAATAAAAACTAATATGTTATTATGCAAAGCAGGTTACAAATTTAGAACAAAATTGTATATAATTTAAAACTGATGCGAAGAATCTAGACTGAAATGAAATATTTTTTTAATCGTTCACCTCGAATTTGGTTCATTTAAAAAGAAACTAAACAGCGAAAAGTAAAAAAAAACCTCTTCAATAGTAATAAGTAGCTCATAACGAAATGTAATTAAAATTAAGGCAGCGCCGGCTTAAAAAATAAACACATAGTTTTAACTTATTCTCAAACTAATAAAACATGCGAAGAAACATTAGGTCTTAGTATGAAAAAAAATACTGATTTAATATATCTATATAAACATACGTAAAATTATACTGCTAAAAGTCAAAACGGAATTGATTTTGGCCACAAAATACCCACGATATTAGAATTAGAAATTGGAGTACCTATTCCTGTCTCTTTCTAAAACAACTTTTTAAATGAAATGTGTATGGCGTGAGTGGAATGTGACATCTAAGTTTATATGGGATCTCCTTGTCTAACACGCAACTTTATGTGGTTGCAAGTCAGGTATTCATAAATATTTTTTCTAAAATTCTTTTTTCGATTGTATTTTTTTGTAAATTGTAACTGTGTACAATTTATTTTAAATCTTAAAAAAGTTTGATACATATTCCCCATTGGTAACCATACCCGTATCATTTTACCTGTCTATGAACACAAGAAGGCTTTTTAGTTAGAAAAGGCGAGGAGTAGTTGGCAAGTGCTGGCCCAAGTTCTGGCCAACTTTCGAGGCACCAACATTGTTCATAATTGGCTATCAGATATTGCAAGCGAGTTGCAACTTTTAATCGACTTTACTAAGGCATCGGCCTAGAGTTTGAATATTTATTGGGTGAACAGTCGGTAAAGTGCCTTTCATATTGTAACATACATTTTATTTAAGGACAGGGACGCCAAAAAGGATTCCCTGTCTAGGGCGAGGAATTCCCTGAGTATAAATAATTATCGTTAGAAAAGCCATCGGATTAAAAAAAGCTTTTGGCCTTCATCACACCTGGTTATTGATGATAAGGCTGGTGATGCAAGCGAGCTACACCCAGATTCCTCAAACCCAGAGGAACTGGCTATCATACCTTCGATTGTCGAAACATAACAGTGCTGATCATATTATTGTTATGGTGACAGACTTAGGTAAGATGATGGAAACTAGCCAGGCGTACATAAGAAAGTCCTACCACCAACGAAAAACTTCATGGGAATTGAACCCAGACCTCTAGATCTTAAGTAAGTTGTCTCAACTGTTAGACCATAGAAACGGTAAAATTTATAAATTTAAAACGCAATTTCTCTATTGAAAGGTACAATTTTATTCGAAGTTTTGGGGAAATAATGAATGCAAGGCTGGTTACACCAGCTGCGGGGCTTAACCCGCATCACGCGACAGACGGATTATGTTATTACAATGCCCGCTTCAGCTGTCAAAAGACTGACCGACAGACTCCAAATGTGCACTGGCAAGAAAGAGTTTCTACTTTTATTGTAATTTTATACCAGACAGCAATCACGTAACTTATAAAACCAGATCTAAACAAATAGTTTAATATGGTGTTACGTGTTGAACGTGAGACTTGACTTCCAATGCAGCCTTTACTTGTTTACACTACTTCATAAATGTATCAGTTCAAGTAATTAATAGATATTTTAAATTATTTGCCATCTTCTGTCGACGGCATCACAGTTTTATAATGGCTACAGTGAGTTAGCTGTAGGAGATAGATACATGGTACTGCGGAAATTTTAGTAAACCTTTTAAAACCCACAAATGGTTATACCTTGTTTTAGTATGTCTTCTAAAGTTTAGTCAGCATTAGCTACAAAGGCCCCTAAAACAATGGCAGAACAACGAAAAACTCTCTTTACGCCACTCACTTTAGACATAACGTGATGGTACGTAACTTGACACGTTCCTGAAAAACCCTTCTATAACATAGTAAAAATTGAAACAGGTAGACAGCTGTTGCATTTGATATGTGTGGAAGGGTAGAAATAAGAGATAACTATAACATATATGGCCACCAGACCTGCACAACAGTGACAGGGTGTTCCAAGAGTTTAAACGAACATACCTAGTATTGATAGCAAAGGAGACAAATCTTTCTACGCCAAGTCAAAACACAATACTCTTGATGAGACCTGGCAACCCCACTCATTACTATTTCAGATGTTTTCTATGATGATGGAAGGGTCTTCTCATTCGAATAGAAAATAGGTCTGCAATATGTACGCAAATTATTATTTCTATAGGCGATGCCTATTTCATGTTTCTTGGCGTGCTCGCTGACCTGTAAATTATCATCCAAAGTTTAGTCCGTAATAATTTAACAAATAAGAGGCCCTTATGCATAACATTGTGTGTTTTATTAATCTATAAATTCAAATGTTATTACATAGATCATAAAAATTTCATATTTTGTAATTATTAGATACTAGCCAGATTTGAGTTAAAAAAATTAAAGAAAAGTTGAAAAAAGCATCAATCTTATGATTGAATGGAAGAATGCATTTAATGCTCTGTCATATTTTGTATTAGGTTCAAATTCCATTACCCAAAAGTTGTTCCAGATCTCTCGATCCAATGCGAACTAGTACAGCATTTCTCCGAAACACACCTTTAATTCCTCGCAATTAGTCAACTCAAATCTTATGCAAATGAAAGTTAATTACAAAGTTCCTTTGTTAATTTCTGTAAAAGGCTTACTTCTTTTTCTTTTTGAACAAATGCGGGGAATCAGTGGAGAGCTCGTACTTCGCGCGGAATTTAAATGAATCTTCACAAAAGCTATAGTCAATTTAGATTAAAATCAATAAGATTTTTTGTATCGCTAAGAGGTGGCACTGCATAGCTTCCATCGTTCTTCGCGTAAGGTTTTTAGGTCATCTATAAACTTAACTGAATAATTTAGTGCTGTTTACATTCGGAAAAGTATTTGATCTGGTTTACGTAATTGTTGAAAGAATGAGGCAGATAGAGTCGATCTTTGCAAGGTATACTCACCACTGAGAACTTTAATGGTACTTAAGGATACTTACTTTTTTCATTTTAAATTTTTTACTGATTTTAAAAATGAAATTTATAATGAAACAAAATTAAAAACAGACTTCAATTCAAACACTTAAAAGGAAAAAAATGTGATCCAAATGAAAAATAATTTTGGAGTTGGTGTTGGTTGCTCTATTATCACGAGGACCTAGATGGCGTAGTGAGCGCTCTGATTTCGATTACGAAAACAAAGCAACTTTCACTATGGCCGATCCCAGGCTGAGTCAACCAAAATTTCTAATCTTCAAGCTCCTCCGTGCTTCGGAAGGCAAGTTAAGCCGTTGGTCCCGGTTGTTACTGCGACCGCTTTAACCCACCAATCCGCATTGAGCTAGCGTTGTGGTGCTTTGGCCCAAATTCCTCATGTGTTATTCCCATGTTGGAAGGTCGGTGCCCAGCTGTGGGATGTATTAGAGTGGTGATCTGATGTGTGTGTGATTGTCACACGATACGACGAAGATACAAATATTCTAAATGTTTGTGCTAGGGGCACTGATCGCGTAACTAAACAGAACAAGACGATACATAATGTTTTTCCACAACTGCATTTATATCTGTAAAAATAAGCATATAAATATTAGATAATATATAATTGGGACGTGGGATTTCTTCTGGTGTTCCACAAGGCTCCCATTTAGGACCAATACTATTTAATTTCTTTATTAACGACATCCCTGTTTCCTTTTCTCAGAGGTCTATGTTTGCCGATGACTTAAAATTTCTAAGAGTAATTAGGTCTCACGAAGATACTATCCTACTGCAAAGTGACTTGGATAGATTAGTGACTCGGTGTGAAAATAATAAAATGTTTTTAAATTCAAAAAAATGTAATAATGTGAAGTTTTCGCGCAATCATAATTTAATTAAGGTTGACTATTACATTGACCAAGACATAATAAAGGAAGTGGACTCTATTCGAGATCTCAGGGTACTTTATGATAAAAAATTAACTTATTTCCCCATATGAATAATATAATAACCAGAGCATCTAAAATGCTAGAATTTGTTATTAGAAACTGTAAATCCTTTTATAACACTAAAGCTAAAATCTTACTTTACAATTGTTTGATACGAAATACATTAGAATATTGTAGTGTGGTATGGAGGCCACACTATGCAACACACTCACTGCGACTCGAACGCGTACAAAAAGATTTCTCTGGCACTTGTTATTCTCCTTGGGCAAGTCTAAAAAAATTAAATCTTACAAAGATATACTAATTTATTTCAAAATGAGTTCACTATCTAAGAGAAGATGTCTCAGTGATGCTAAATTTATTAGTAAACTTCTTAATAATAAGTTAGATTGTCCACAGTTGTTGAGTCTTCTTAACCTGCGTGTTCCTTCTAGAATTCCGCGCAAACCTATTACACCACTTTGTCCGCCACTTAGAAGAACTGTCTTGGGAGCAAACTCTCCATATGTAAGATTTTGCAGAATCGTAAATGGTTTTAGTGATCAAATTGACCCTCATTTTGACACGCCAGGGAAACTGACTTCATCAATCTTTAAAAACTTGTCAGACTTTAATTTCAAGTATTAGGGGATTTTGCTATAATTTATTACTATTTGTACAACTAATTTAAGTTAAGTAGGTATATGTTAAAACCTCTCCACATAACTACTTAATTATTAAATATTTAATTATGTGTTTTTTTTCTCGCATGTGGTGTTCACCTGTAAGTAATTGTTGCACTTACCTATGTAATTGTGAAATGTGTATTTTTTGTCTTATAGTGTACACAATTGTTGGTGAACCAAATAAATAAATAAAAAAAATATACATAATATAATAATAATAGTCTCCTATTAAAATTTCATTGTTTAGAGTTGTATATTTCATATCAAATCTGAAAATGATTATTTCATCACATACTACAGAAACCTGACTCAATCCACTGATTTTAAATGGCAATCAATTTCATATTAAGTTCAAAGCATAACACAAACAACACTTTTAACTATATAAAATGAAAATTACTGATACTATACACTTTTAGTAAAATATATTAAGTGAGTTTGCATGTTAAAGTACTACCAAACTTTAACTAATTAACCACGTAATAAAAATCACAGAAAAGCAATCAAAAATCTGTTTAATACTTTGAAAATATCAAAACTTAAAATTAACAACATGAAAATGTAATAAAAGCTTGATTATGTTTATTACGTTATACTCTTATTACGCCTTGTTACTTTCCTTCCGGACTGGTACGACAATGCCAAAAAATATTAACTCACTTGTAAAGAGCTTAATGCTAGCATATCAAAACGACGTGAAGGGTAATTTTAAAAACAGAGGAAGTGACAGACGTTTAAATAGTCAAACTTACTATGACAAAATATATTATGATGACGGTGAATTTGAAGCTAAATCAGATCTCAATGCAGAGAGTAATTTAGAAAACAAAACCAGTCACAAACCCAAAGAAAACTATTATGATGACATAGATAAAGACCTTCAGGTATTTGATACAAACTTGCAAACTGAAACAACAAAAAACCCAGGAGAAACATATTCGAGTCCTCAATCTTTTGATAAAAACCATAACAATGTAGAAAATGCAGTAAAACTTGATAATAATAAGCATTCTAATAAAGGGAACATTGATAAAGATGATTTGTATGACATTTATCCCAGCGAAAAGTATTTGAAGAATCCTACAACAGATAAACTTGTTTTACTGAAAAATGAAGATGATTATGAGGGAATTTTGTACGGTAAATAATAAGCAGTATTGTTACTTTAACATATCCCCAATTGACAAGTCACAGTTTAATTACCAAGAAACCACTGTCATTACAAGAATCGTAATCACAATTCAAATGAGAAGATTCAAAATTAAAAACATTAATAACTCTGTCTTCCACATATCTTGCATGTGACACTTGCTCTTGTTGCTTGTTTTGGTTCTCTATTTAGTTGTTTACTTAAATATATTTTAATTATTTATTTAATACTTACTGTAATTACTTCAGGTGCAACTCCTGTAACAAAAGAGGAGCATCCTTTAACTTCAAGTACCAGTACCCTTTGGATGGACTACTACCCTCCAGCTGTACAGAAACTACCAGATGAAGCCAAGTATTGTAATCAACACTCAAACTGCAAATTTCCTTTCGACGACGATGGCTTAGTAAAACCGGAGTATTATTAAAATGTAAGATTATATATTTTAAATGTTATATTATTTGAGAGCTTAAAATATTACTTGATTATGGTTAAAAATTATACATAATGTGTTATAAAACTTCATTCACGAGTACTTATATGATATTTTGGCGTTATGACGATTTGGTAAGTTAGGGATAAAGATAGGGTGGTTGGTTAGTGATGGGGTCAAAAATCACCAATATATAATAATCAAAGAGGAGTGAGATGGGACGGGATGTCATTTCCCCGAAACTGTTCTTGGATGTAATGGAATGGATTGGGCATTAATAGCGAGTATCCTACGCACCTCCGCTGGTGTGAATAACAGAATCGCCGCAGGATTTTCCGAGTGCCGATAACTGTCAGCGGCGAGCCTCTCGAGGTTATACAAGAATTCGTTTACCACCTCAGGTAAGTATTGCGATTGGGCAAAGACAACTTCGAGCGAGAAATCGCTAGAAGAGTACAGTTGGAGTGGGCAGCATTTGGGAAGCTGCGTCACATCTTTTCGTCATTGCTACCGCAATGTCTGAAGAGCAGGGCTTACAACTAGTGTGTCCTACCAGTTATGACGTATGGAGCCGAGACGTGGAACATGACAGTGAATCTGGCCCACCGACTTCACGTCGCTCAGCGAGCTACGGAGAAATCAATGTTGGGAGTTCCGCTTAGGGATAAAATCCGGAACGAAGATTTGTGGCAGAAGACCAAAGTTGTTGATATCATCCACAAGTGTAGTAAGCTAAAGTGGCAGTGGGCACATCTCGCAGAACCGCTGGAGTAAAAAAGATTTCGAATAGAGGCCACGCCTCGGCAAACGTAGTGTAGGGCGTACCTCTGCTAGGTGGACCGATGACATAAAGGGGCTGGCAGGTGGTGGCTGGATGAGAAAAGCTGAAGATTGTATTTTGAGGCGCAGCCTGCGGAAGGCTTACGTCCAGCAGTGAAGTACAATAGGCTAATATGATGATATTATTCAAAACTTAATTCATATTCTAATTTACCAGATTCTCTTTCAGTAAAAGAGTTATTAGAAAATTAAAATACATAAATTAGACCTCTTGCTCTGAAACACATTTTGATGTAGTCAACAATTTGCGGTAAACTTGCTGGCTAAGCACAACGTAAGTAAAACTACTCCTTTATGGTATACCAGCAAAAACACCATTCTACAAAATAATACCAATAACAAGGTAATATTAAAAAGTCTGGGAAATATTCGCTTATCGACCCTTGGCTGTGACATTTTTTTTCTATTGTTACACTTAATATTTATTCAAAAACAGGAATTACGGATTGAGATAGCCATTTTCACGTTTATTAGTGAAGATGTTCCGATCATAAATTGTCAGACCATTGAAACAATGTCACGGGAGTCACCTTGTATACAACAATTAGCCTCCCATTCAGCTGCATTTGTTTCAATGACATGGGTCTGTTATACCAAGGGTCTGATAGCAAGTAAAAACTATTGTCATTTACCAAAGCACATTATCGGCGTTGTATCTAGTGTGTATCTCTGTTGCTTTCATCCTAGATGCTCCCAGTTATTACGTCGCCCGTCGGATCCTTGACAAGGGTAAATCCCCTTTCTTCATATTCCGGCGCACGTCCCGAACGCCCCCCGTTTTTATGTCTGTCCAAATAAATATAATATAGCTGAAGGTGGACAATGTTTACAGTTTCGCCAAAAATATAATATACCAAGCGATTTGTTTTCTAACATAAGGTGACTGCAGGTACGTCACACCCGTATCCGTCTTACTTAATAAAGTATCTTGGTTTGTGGAGATGTTTTTTATGGTTTAGACACCGCTTTTAGTGGAACATGAACTGTCTATTTGTGGTTATATAAAATCAATCTTTTTCACTATTTATTAAGAGAATAGAGTGTATGTTTTTTATATTGCATAGTTAGCATATAAATAAATACGTTGATGAACAGTGGTTCAGATTATAATAATAGTATTCTTATAATCAATAATAATGTATAAATATTATAAATAAACTAAATAAATATACTACTTCTGAACTCGTACCCAAAAAATCAAAATCGAATTGCAAGAAAAATATATTCAACGCTTTTGGATTCCTACCTTTCTATTAAACCTTTATACGATGCATTCATTCTATAGTTATTCAATATGAATGCAATGTTAGTATAGGGATCGCTGCCTAAGACCAATGTGGTGAGTCAAAATCATAACAGCCTATGATGTTCACTGTTGAACAAAGGCCTCCCCCCATCGATATCCAAATAGAACGGTACTGCACAGCCTGCATCCAAAGGCTCCCCGCGTCCCTGATCAGGCCGTCTGTCTATCTAGTGCGAGGCCGTCCTGCTCTTCGCTTTTCGGTGCATGGATGCCATTCAAGAACATTAACGCCTCACCGATTGTCTGTTCTGCGTGCTATATTCCCTGCCTTCTGTCACTCCGACTTGCTAATCCTTGCTTGCTATGTCAGTGACTTTGGTTCTCATATGGATGTTTTCATTTCTGATTCTATCTCGCAGAGAAACACCTAACAAATCTCGTTCCGTGGCTCGCTGTGCGACTGCAAACTTGCACACAAGGCCCTTAGTAAGCGACCACGTTTCACTGCCGTATTTCATCACTAGCAACACACTCTGGTAGAATACTTTTGACTTTAAGCACTAAAAAATTTCGGACCATTAGATCTTACACAATTTCTCGAATGCTGCTCAACTGGGTTGGATTCGTCGACTTACCTCTTTCTCGAAGTTGGATCTACTGAACCATTTGTCCGAAGTAGACGTACAACAACTTCCAGGACAGAACTCCCAACTGTAATTGGTACGACGTAGATATTTGACATAATCTTTGTCTTTTATATGTTTATTTTAGACCCACCTGTGGAGAAGTTCTGTCTAGATCATTGAGCATTATGCTCAATTGCTCCAGGGATTCTGCCATTACTACATTCCGTAGGTAAATCGAAGATGAGTGATGTTCTTGCCCAGACAAGATGCCTATTGATAATCGCTATCGCTAAGCAGAAAATGTATGGGATTTGACATAAGCCCAAGAACGACTTTCGATCGCAAAAGTCAAATCTCATATTATTTTATACTAAGCGATGGTCAAATGGCATCTTGTCTAGGCTCTCTGCCCAGTGCAGTAGTTTGAACACATCTTCTAATACATTGGTAAAAAGCCTTAACATTCTGTCTTACCTCTCTCTGCAGTTGGATAGGTTTCGTATATTGATTCTGCACACGGACCGACATAGTGGCGCTCTTATAGAAGCTCCACTTTCAAGCTCGTTGTTCCCGGTCACACTGCAATCACTACTTTTATCCACCAAACTGCATTGAATCAGCAAATTGGTGTTCCAGCCCAAACTCTTCATGTATTTGTCCCATGTAAGAAGGCCTGTGCCCCGCAATGGGACGTATATAGGCCGGTATTGATGATGTATGTGGTAGTAAGCATGGTATAAATTGTGCGACAAGTTCCCAGAAGGACTTACATGGACAAATTGTTTAAAGTCAGTTTTTGGAGCTACGATTCCTTGTTGGCTTCAGTTACTGGAATTTGGATCGTAGGTTCATTAACTTATGGAACTATTTTGAACAATAGCTTGTCAAATATTGAAGCAACTTTATCGCTAGAATATTGTATCAATAACTTAAACTCAATATAGTTTCACGGAAATGAAATCAAATTATTAACGGGGTTGTATTGTAAGCTTGTTCCAAGTGAGATGGTGTCATTGACGGGTGTATTATTAAGAGTTCTGGACTTAATAAATGAAATGATTTATGCGATTAATTTGCGTTTTCTTAATTAGGTCTAATAGCGTCAAAGGTTCTACAGTACATTATATTAGTAGCTCAATATTTATTTTGAAACCTTGCTTTGTTGTATGTGTAGGTACATATACAATACCTGAAAATAAAGTGGTCTCTACCAAATAAAAATTATTAGTATCCAACTGAATATTCATTTCCTAATACTTTGTATTAGACAAAAGAAACCTTATACTTTTAGTTCTTTTAATGTTTAAACTATTTTATGAATGGTAAACCAATAAGATATGAAGAGGTCGTACTATTTCCCCAGAGAATAATACTATAACTCAATTAGGAGTAGGCATACTTATAGTAGGCTACAGTTGCAGTTTTTTGATTTGTGTTCAATTTAAACTTGTACAGTACCGAGCATAAGTAAAGCGTGGTATCGACAATACTATAAGTGCAGGCTGAGAGAGCGCTAGTGAAATTGCTTCTGCAGAGGCCACGTAGTCTATCCTCGCGTAGGGCAGTAGAGTTTATCATCATTATATCAGCCGAGGGACGCCCGCTGCTGGGCATTGGGCTCCCCCAAAGGCCTCCAAAGTGATCGGTCCTGCATAGTGACCCTCGTCGTCCACTTTCTTGGAGCCTACCAATGCTGCGTCTCCCAGTCGGCGGCCGCGACTCGAGGATCGTTCCGCCCCAAAGACCGTCAGTCCTCCTTGCAATGCCGTCTGCCTATTGCCACATAGCATTCTGTGGGAAATGTTAGCGAACTGATTTCTCCTGGGGATCCCATCATGACAGTGGAGTTACCGGGGAGCTTCAATGGACATTTCCAGTGCTGTTAGCAGTGGTAGTCCCCCCAGACGCCCGTCGCTTGGTCGGTCGAACAAAATCGATCTATGCAACTCGGTCTGCCGAAGCCGACTCATACTGCACGCCAGCATTTTTTGGCATCAACAACTCGTATTAATTTTCACTCATGCAATTCTTATTGGCAAAATGCTTTCCGGCAGTGTGACAATTCAAGCGAGAGAAAATAACCTAATTTTTGCAACGATCGATACGTCAAAATTTATGAAATAATAATTCATCATCATCATCATCAGCCTATATATTATGTCCCACTGCTGGGAACAGGCCTTCCTACATGGGAGAAACACATGAGAAGTTTGGGCCATAACACTAGCATGCTGGTCCAATGCGGGTTGGTGGGTTAAAGCGGTTGCAGTAACAACCGGGAGCTCGAGATTATAAAATTTTATTGACCCATCCCGGGACCAACCATGGCGAAAGTTGCTTTGTTTTCGTAATCGAAACCAGAGCGCTCAAACCAATACGCCACATAGCTCCTCAATAAGAATAATTACCTAACATATAATCATTTATTTAGTTTAATCCTTAACTTGACGCTGATGTTGGCGCGAAATCTCATATGGTTAGAACCCTAGTCTTAGTCGACTAGCAAACTTTACTCAAATAATCGAACTTTACTCAACCTAGCAGCATCCATTTAATTTCCCAAAAATCTTGAAACAATCTATCATCCAAGTGAAAAGTGGACAGCAGTAAGAGCGATCAAGGACCCTCGTCCCGTGGGGGTAATGAGTACTCGAATGCGTCTGTCTCACGTCGCGTTACAGGGATTTTGTTCATAAGTGCCCAGTGCCGGCGGCGTAAGTGATGAGTGACTTATGGCTACTGTTTTTTTATACAACTAGATGAATAACAAGCTGACGGCCCGCCTGATGGTAAGCGGTCCATGCCCAGTAATTACACTGTCTACCTTTACCTGTTGCTTTCTATGTGTGGTTTATTCTGGTTATTTTAAAAGTATGGTATTTTAACCTTAAATAATAGTCAGGTAGGGTTTAATAATCAGGATTTGTTCATTTTTGAAAACGGTCTATTTCAGAAGAAGTTATGATTTTCAGAAACAGTAAGCTCCATAACTGGTCTTTTTCATTTATGGTGTATGCCAAATTGGTACAAGTCCACTGAAGCCTTTTCAGCGGTCACGCGCGGTCTGTGAGTCCGCAAAAAAACAAATTTTAGTCATATTACGAATATATATATTATTACGCACTGCGCGTCTGTGATTGCCTCGAGGAGTTGGGGTGGCATCCCTCTATAGTTATTTTACCATTGTAACTGGTGTACGTGAGCAGTAATTACGTTTTGCTGACCGAGACTCCGTGCGCGACCACTCGTGTCCCGGCAAAAAAATTATGGTACGCAAATAAACTTGGTGAGGATTTAATGGTTTTTGTATTTTATTTTCAATAGTAAACTCCATAAAGCTACGAGAGGCTTGATCAGCAGAATAAAACGAGATTCCGTTGTTTCAAGCGTAAAACATTTTTTGTGCCTGGAATATGCGGCACGTAACGTATTACAGAACGTATGTAAAGCTTCTAGATTTTTCGTGCAATGCTATTTTATTTCATTAATAAAATACACAATACCAAAACATTACTCTAAGAGAAATATTAATAAGATGTGATTTACAAATTCCTATAACTTTGTGCCAACTATGGAGGGAAAAAGAATTAAATTTAATAGGTACTTTTTGATAAAAAAATATTTTTTGGAGTCAGCTACACTTTTTATTATTTCTGGAAAAAGCTTAGCACCAACTTTAAAAAATATTTTTAATGAAAAAAGTAATGAAAATATTTTTTTTTTCGTTTTTAGTGTTATACAGTCGGTATTTCTTTTTGTTAGAAAATTCTTCGTGTTATTTGTATTTGTTTTTTATGTGTATAAGATGGGCTGAATAAGTTCACAGAAATGGTTTGCCACTTACAAAAACACCTTATTCATTTGATAATTTGATGACATTCTAGGAAATGATGCACTCAAAGTTATATTATAAGATACAAATGTCATGAAATTATCAAACGAATAAGGTGTTTTTGAAAGTGGCAAACCATTTCTGTGAACTTATTCAGCCCATGTTTTCATTTATTGTCGTTTTGACGGGACCAACCTGTATATTTTATTGACCCTGTAAATTTTTATGTTTTTCTAGACTTTAGTACTATGTGATATTACAATGAATAAATGAATGAAACCCTGAATATTTTCCCTGTTTTTTTGTTTAGATAAAGGACCTCTTATTATACTATAAGTCATAAAATGACAAATTCTTAATAAGCTATCTCAAAACAGGTAGTCAAAGTTGCGGTCTGTCATTCCGCGCGTGACCACTTATGTTTGGCGCAAGGGTGCGACCTCTGGAAGCTAAACATAATGTCTTATTAAGATATAAGGATAGCTCACCATAAAATTAAGAGATATCTTTGTATTAACAATGGTGACCTTACCCGTTCCGAACACAATATAACAATATACTGTGATCTTCTGTCAGATCTTCCTTAGAGAGAAACACTTGACTTAAGATTTCAGATAAAAATCCGAAGACTGTTTCTGTTTCCTCTCGTAACTAGACACCTGTTCTATTACATCAAAATACAATGTAAAACTTCATGCTTATAAAAAATCTATTAAATAAATATCAAAAGTGATCTCCGCTTTCATCTATAACTTAAGCCTGCCCAAAAGCGGATAGCGGTCAAATAAAAGATATGACATGTCATTGTTAGGGTAAAAGTATATTTAGTAATATTGTCTGTGTTTTGTGTTCATTCTTCTAAGATGGCGACTACAATTTTGTTACTTTTCCTTTATTTTTATTGCTTCATAACATCGTTAATTGTTATTTTTTCTCTTGATATTGTCAGAGTTGTTATTAGGTACTATTATTAGGAATTATTTTTAATTCATCGGTGTTCATCGCCATCAACAATCGAGTATATCTCACTGCGACTGCTGGACATGAGATCTTTCTTCTTGATGGGAGCACTTAGGAGTCTGGCAACATATAGGTGGGTGAGAACAGTTGCAGTAAAGCTTAAGGAACAATGTACTAGGTGGTAGGCCCCTATGTAGGATCATCTGGGTAGGTACCGGCGCCTTTCTTATTTCAGCCGTGAAACAGCTCGCTGTGTTTCGGATTGAGGGGAAAGGTAGCCAGTGTTATTACTGGGCATGGACGGCATTTCATCTTAGGCCTTAGGATGATAACGCACCTGCAATATCAAATGATTTTGCCTTGTTATTGCAGGTGTCTATAGGCGGCGGTTACCGCTTACTATCAGGTGGGCCGTCAGCTTGTTTATCATCTAGTAGTATAAAAAATGAAATTGAAAAATTCACGTCTTCCCTATTCGGGTGACGGCTTTCATCATGAACTACCACGAACGTGAGCCTTGGTAGGTCAAAGCAGTCACCTGAATTCAGGACATTTCATTTTAGCTGTAATGTTTCAACTATATTTCGAAATTAAAATAAAGTTAAAAATAAAAAGAAAGACTCCAAAACTGTTTAATAATACGTTTTACGAGTATCTGAAAAGTACATAAAGATAAAATAAAACTACACATCACGTTCTTTCCAAAACTGTTCATCACCAATAATGTTCACGGCAGTTGGCAATTTTGTCACACTTGAGGGTCTCGACAGGTGGCGGAGTATCTACGCTCGAGGTGCTGCCAGCGACAAACGGAGCCATCGTGCTGGTAGTTCGCGGGATCTCTCTTGCGTAGTACATTCTTTGCAGGCCAGCACGCAGCGCCTCGTCCTGTTCGATGGGCATACACGTGGTTTTCACCTGTGATTTTAAATAAGATCGCGGTTAAAGGAAAGTGAGAATCAAGTTTCGAGCATATTATCAAAATCAGAACAAAAATTGACAACGTTACATGAGTGAACAGGCTTGCCCTCGAGAAAACCTCGAATCCATATCAAGCTCTGCCTTCGATTAATATCAAGCTAACAACAACTAATGAGCAACTAGTGTACAACTGATTTAAACACATGACATTATGACAGTACTAGTTTTTGCAAGCATCTCTACCCTCGCGGATGTCGTTTATCGTTCCAAAAAGTATTCTATGTTCTTTTCATAGTCTTAACCTGTTTTCATACCAAATTTTATATAATTCGGTTCAGTGGCGTAGGCGTGAAAGCGCAACAAACTAACAAACTCACTTATACAATAATAGGAAGTATGGATAGTGAAATCTCTTACTGTCAGATAAGGCAGGGAGTAGGAAATTCGACGAGGGGTAATATTGAAGGAGGCCATGTACATAATGATAGTAAGTGATAGTTAAGAATGTACCTATTCCTACTATCTGGGAATTACTGGGCATGGTGAGAATTTCATCTTAGGCCTCTGATTTTTCCTTGTTATTGCAGGAGTCTATAGGAAATAAAATCTGGGGAGAACCATGTTCAATGATAGGCTGGAGTGGCACTGAGTGTGGGTAAGAGAACATGATCAGAAGAAAAAGACAAAGATATCATTTTGTATCATGATATAAATGGCCATACATTAAGTTACCCCGCGTAACCCACTAGATATGAGCACAGCCGAGGCCTGCTCACGCATGACGAAATCGCTTAAGGAACTCGTTATTCGCTTAGACGTAAAGAAAAGATAACAACAGATTCTGAGAATTTGTTCCAATAGTTAAAGATTGTATACCAAAAGCGTGTTTGTAATGTATGTCCATACATATTGTGAGTACTCTCGCAATTCTTTATGTGTCAACCCACCTTGCCAGTAATAAACTAGCTTGGGAGCAAGACGGTTGTTTCATTGTGTACCTATCGATACACCATCTGGCGACGAGGATAATTTAGTATCTACCTGCGTTTTATAGTTTTAAAAAAAATATGTCTAATTTTATCGGAAATTTAAGTGTTTTTGATTATAAAATCCATGAGTGGGACGTTTTCTACGGTCGGTTAACACAATTTATAAAACTGAACAACATTTCGGTTAGTAACCAAAGTGCAGTGTTGTTAACCCATTTATCGGATGAATCATACCGTCTGATTCGGAACCTTGTGCACCCGAATAAGCTCGAAGAGAAAACATACAGTGAGCTAGTAAATGTACTCAACCAGCATTTCTCGCCAAAAAGGTCTACTTTCGCAGACAGGGCAAAATTTTATGAAGCACGTAAATCCGACGGTGAAAGCATCGAGGAATGGGCGGCACGGTTAAGAGGGTTGGCCGTGTATTGTGATTTCGGCTTGGAGTTGGACACGCTACTTCGAGATCGTTTCGTGTTAGGCTTCAAAATGGGCCCAGAGCGGGATCGGCTCTTCGAGCAAGATTGTAAGAAGCTGTCTTTTGCGGAAGCGCTGGATGTGGCGCAGCGTGCAGCGTGTGCGCGGCAAGCGCGCGACATCATCGATAAGGAGGAGCCCATTTTTCACACGGGGGACCGGCGCCGGGCGCGCTCTGCCCGCGCGGTGGATGGCGAGCACTCGCGCTGCACAGTGTGTGGTTTAAAAAATCACATTGCGGCTACGTGTAGGTTTAAAAATTACAAGTGTTTAATTTGTGGGCAGAAAGGCCATTTAAAAAAGTTATGTGATGCTAGGAAGTCCAACTTGCATAATATTGGTGCTGAATCGAGTTCGTGTCAAGAAAGTGACTGTAAGGAATGTGACCTTTTTAATATGAGGTATGTAAACTATAGTCCTATCAAGCTAACTGTGAGTGTAAATGATATTATATTGCGTATGGAGTTAGATTCAGGTTCAGGGAGTACAGTTATCTCGATGAAACTGTATAATCGTCATTTTTCTAACCTTAAATTGTATGACTGTGACATAAAAATGTGTTTGTACAATGGTCACAGAATCACACCCGCAGGGTATTTTATGGCCAATATTTCTTATTCAAACAAAACTGAAAATATTAAATGTTACGTTATAGAAAACGGTGGGCCACCCTTGCTGGGTCGTGATTTTATGACAAAATTTAACATGTACTTTGCAACCTCTAATTATAATTTAGGCGTTATGAATGAGCCCATTGAAGAAGTGCAACGTCTTTTGAACTTGTACCCTGATGTATGGAAAGACGAACTAGGTTGTTTTAACAAATTCGAAGTAGAATTACAGTTAAAAGATAATGTTACCCCTAAATTTTTTAAGGCGCGTTCCGTCCCCTTTGCACTAAAGGATAAGGTAAGCTCAGAACTTGACAGGTTAGTTAATATAGGTATTTTGGTTCCAGTCAATTATTCGGAATACGCAACACCAATAGTGCCGGTTTTAAAAGGTAACGGGGCATTGAAGATTGCAGGTGACTTTTCGTGTACTTTAAATAAAGATTTAAAAATAGAAAAATACCCAATGCCACGTATAGAGGAGGTTTTTTCTAAGTTAGGTGGAGGGGAATGCTATTCGAAAATAGACCTTAGTAACGCGTATAACCAATTTAGGCTGTCTAAAGCATCCCAAAGCCTAACCACTATCAATACACACAGGGGGTTGTTCTCATACACGAGATTAGTGTACGGATTAGCTAACGCACCGGCGATTTTTCAAAAAGCAATGGAAACATTGTTTTCTGGCTTAGACGGGGTCAGTGTATGGCTCGATGACGTCTGTATTACGGGGCCAACAAAAGAACTTCATTTGTCAAGGTTACAAGAGGTTTTATTTCGACTTCAAGATGCAGGATTACGCCTACGTAAGGATAAGTGTTGTTTTTTTAGAAACAGTGTTACATACCTAGGATACGTAATAGATAAAAATGGCTTGAAAACTTGTCCTACTAAAGTAGAGGCAATACTCGATTCCCCCGCGCCAACCAATGTATTAGGAATAAAACGGTTCCTAGGTGTAGTAAACTATTATAGGAATTTTATTCCGAGCGCATCGGCAGCACTGAGTCCGCTGCACGAACTACTTCGCGCGCGAGCAGAGTGGCAATGGGGCCAACGGCAGCAAGCGGCCTTTGAACACGTAAAGCGTGAGTTGGCCAGTGAACGCGTACTAGCTCATTTCGACCCTGAGTCCCCGCTGGTGCTAAGCGTAGACGCCGGGCCGTGCGGGCTCGGCGCCGTCCTCGCGCATCGAGACCGCGACGGTCGCGAGCGTCCGATCGCGTTCGCTTCGCGTTCTTTAACGGCTAGTGAGAAGAACTATAGCCAAATACAAAAAGAGGCAACGGCCATTATTTTCGGGGTGAAACATTTTCACCAGTATTTGTACGGACGACAAGAACCATTTTTGTTGAAAACTGATCATAGGCCATTACTTTCTATATTCGGCAAGAAAAATGGTGTTTCCGTTACGGCCGCTTTACGTTTACAAAGATACGCTATTATTTTATCGGCATATAATTTCACGGTACAGTATATAGATGGCAAAAACAATCAAATAGCAGATTATTTTTCGCGGGCACCCTTGTCAATGTCGATCGATAACACCGAAGAAGATGAAAGAAATACAAAGTACTTCCTTTTCTTAGAAGCTAACACACAACCGGTTACCTTTGCTGATATTAAACACGCAACCGCTGCTGACAAGGTTTTAACGATGGTAATTAAATATTTAAAAAAGGGATGGCCTAGGAAAATAAAATGTAGATCTGTGTCACCGTATTTCCATTGCAAAATAGACTTAGAATGTATCGATGGTTGCTTGTTCCGTGGACATAGGATAGTTATTCCTACAATGTATAGAGAGAAAATGTTAGAAGAATTACATTCATCACATTTCGGAATAATAAAAACTAAGAGTTCGGCTCGCGGTAGAATGTGGTGGCCGGGAATCGACAGTGACATCGAACGGTGGGTCGGCTCATGCGGCGTGTGCGCCGCTGTACGCAGTGCGCCGCCGCGAGCACCGCCCGCGCCGTGGCCGCGCCCGCCGGCGGCTTGGCACCGCATTCATATCGATTACATGTCAATAGAGCAGACTACCTACCTGGTTGTAATAGATGCATTTTCAAAATGGCTGGAGTGTGTTCATATGGACCGGGGCACTTCAACAAATGCGCTCATTCTAAAGCTAAAGGAAATATTTTCTAGATTTGGTGTACCTAATATTATTGTATCAGATAATGATGTAAAAATCAAATCAGAGGAATTTAAATCTTTTTGTCTTGTCAATGGTATACAATACATGACTTCGCCTATATATCATCCGGCTAGCAATGGACAGGCTGAAAATTCAGTCAAAAGTTGTAAAAAAATGATTAAATGTATATTATCAGATACAAAATTAAGTAAAAAAAGTGTACATGAAAAATTACTGAGTTTCCTATTTAATTATAGAAATTGCGTTCATTGTGCTACAGGTGTTACTCCAGCTATGTTAATGCTTGGACGTAACCTGAGGTGTAGGTTAGATTTGATCTTACCGCATAGTAATAGTACCGCGATAGATAGACATACAGAACAATCGAATTTAAGCCAGAATAGATGTTTCCAAGTGGGTGAAACCGTATGGGCTAAATGGTTCATTGCAAGGAAAGGCATATGGAGTTTAGGCACTGTCACGAAAATTAAAGGAAATCGTATGTATGATATTTATTTTAAGGACTACGATACTTGTAGTAGTAGACATGTAGACCAAATAAGAAAGTTTACAAACTCCAGCACTCAAATGAAACAGTCAGACAAGTTAATTATGAATGACTCCTTGCCTTTACCTTCCTCGTCGCGGGCCTTGTCTCCTCCACCGCAGACCATTGAGCAAACAGACGCACTGTCTGTATCTGCATCATTACCACTAGCGCCTACTGTAGAAGAAGGGGGTGATGGGGGGGATAATATAACGAGTGTTACTGGTAACGCGGGGGAGCAGACGGAGGCTTGCGAAGTGGTCACGAATGAAGAACCTCGACCGGCAGGATATTGTTGCGATCCTATCGTGGATAATAATCCAAGTTCTGCTGATACCCTTCCGGTCGGGCGTTCTAGGAGAACCAGAAAGCCGGTTAGTTATAAATTTTAATGTTGATAATTATATTATATCTATGAGTTGTAAGATACATATAAGATCTAGAGAGCTGTTAGTTATAAGAACCATTTATAGAGTATTGTTATGTTTATAGTAATAGGTTTTTATAAGCTATATCGATTGTTACAGATTCCCAAATTAATGTTGGAGGGAGATGTAATGTATGTCCATACATATTGTGAGTACTCTCGCAATTCTTTATGTGTCAACCCACCTTGCCAGTAATAAACTAGCTTGGGAGCAAGACGGTTGTTTCATTGTGTACCTATCGATACACCAGTGTTTCTTCGCGTACGCCCACTGCGCTAGGCCTATTATACAGAAATTCCTGAAAAGACCTCCGTGGGCGATTAAAATACAAACTCAGACCTTGTATGGCTCCTGGTGCCTACCATAATAACGAAATAAATAATTAATGCTCTATGTGACTACCAACATTTCTTGTTGCGATTCTCTTAGATTTACCTAAAAGAAAAAAAGGTGACACTTAACTGTCTAAGAATAGAGACGTCTTTGTAACAAAATTCAGCAAAGGTCGTAAATGTCATAGAAATTATAGAAGACTGTTCTCGAGTCATACGTTGTATGTATGTGGGTATGCCTCAGGCCATGATGGCTTGTGTTAATACGTAATCAACGTGTTCTTGATTAATGACGATATTATACATAGTAATTAAAATATAAAACTAGAAAATTTTCACGTCCTGAGGCGGGAATCGAACCCGCGACCTTTCGCAATCCGGGCGACTGCTCTAACCAACTGAGCCACCCAGGACTTGGGATATCCCTGTGAAATTCTTCTTGTCTATCTGTATTTGCGTTTATGAGCTAACGTCCACCCTACAATGTCGAAATGTTCTATTTAAACATCCGAATCGAGTATTTTTACAAATACCTACGATGGTTTATTTGGGCAGTGCTTTCAAATATTCTTAATTTTTTATTTTAACATTATTACAAATGTTTGAAAAATTACTTAGTAAATAAAATATAAAAGTAGAAAAATTTCACGTCCTGAGGCGGGAATCGAACCCGCGACCGAATTACTAAGTCGAATTACTAAGTAATTTTTCCAACATTCATAATAATGTTAAAATCAAAAATTAAGAATTACGTTTAATTTGTACAAAATCTGTAGGTATTTAAATTTCTGAAACTAATTCAGAAATTTAAATACCTACAGATTTTGTTATACCTTTCTATGAAGAGGTTGATCTCCCGTCTCGTCATCCGCCACAGTCACACATACGGTGACTGCTTCACAGCTGAAGTCAGGAAAGGGTACGGGGCCACACGGCGGTTTTCTGCCATTCCCTGATTCTGACGGATTTCCAGGAATATCGCGAACTGGACTGAATTTAATCACGTCAGCTATATTTATCACTGGACGAAACAGTCGCATCACTGGTTTTGATTCTATTATAATGATTCTGATTACGATCGTCCAAAAATACAACGAATTCATAATTAAAATAGTAGTTAGTTTAATTTACATTTTCTTTTGTTCTGCTTATGTATAAAAAACAATTGGAATAATTGTTATGTAGGTAAGTTAATTAGAATCTTTGTTTGGATACGCCTTGGCCTGGTATTCATAGCGTAGGATTACATAAGGGAAATTATAATTTGGTCAAACATGAATTACTTGACTGTTTGTTTTATTTCATAATAATAACCTTACCCAGTTGAACTCGTCTTATTATTTACTTAGTTTTTTGTTTATTTAAGAAGCTACAATTTTCGGAATAAGCTTGAGTGTGTTTAGGAAGGAATTACATGATGTGATAACTCAGAATCTTCTGGAGTCTTGAATTATACAGACAAAGCGTTAAATAAACTGTTTTATAAGAACAGATAAGGACTGTTGTTATGACTTAAACTTCTTCAGGGCATACCGTGCAAAATCAATTTATAGGTTTCATGAAATTTTATTGGTTTTCCCGGTGTGTCAACTTGGGGCGGCAAATAGAACTGTGGGTCAGACAGTAATTTTTCAATGTTAATGGCAAAAGACTGCTGCTGTAGCTTATAATAAAATATACATGGCCTACATGGGAGAAATGTACATGGTCCACGGGAGAAATAAAATATACATGGCCTACTGCGGTTTCGTAGGGGTATGAGTAGCTCGGTGGCGTATTGGTTTGAGCGCTCTGGTTTCGATCACGAAAACAAAGCAACTTTCGCCATGGTTGGTCCCTGGATGGGTCAATCAAATTTATAATCTTCTAATTGCTGTGCCCGACAGGGTCCATGATGTACAGACAAAATATTTTATTTAGACCTTAAGACCATTGTGGAAAAGCAATAAAGTTGAAATTGAAATTGAAATTGAAATTGAAATCTTGAGCTCCTCCGTGCTTCGGAAGGTACGTTAAGCCGTTGGTCCCGGTTGTTACTGCAACCGCTTTAACCTTAACTTTAACCTTTAGTGGTGGTGTTATGGCCCAAACTCCTCATGTGTTTCTCCCATGTAGGAAGGCCTGTGCCCAGCAGTGGGACGTATATAGGCTGGTGATGATGATGATGATGACATGGGAGAAACACATGAGGAGTTTGGGCCGTAGCGCCACCACGCTGCCCTAACGCGGAATAGTAGGCAGCAATTTAGAAGCAGTTATTGCAACTGCTTACAAAATGTAAAAATAAAAATATCTATATTCAAATAGGCCACCAAGAAGCACTTTAGAATCGTAAAAAATCCCATTTGTTTGACTATCACAAAAAATATGTCATCGTATATCAAGTAACAACGTCATAGTGTCTGTCTGTCTGTCCGTCCGTCTGTCCATCTGTCTCTGAATTTACGTTAACTTACGTTGTACCTGTTCCAAAAGTGTAATCTTGTAGTGTATGCCGCGTCTGCTCATTTAGGTTAGTACATAGGTTTAATATATAGATTGTAATTAGCATAAGTTGAGTAATAAACTAGCTCCTACACCGTTAACACCTTGTCTCATTAACTCCCGTCATTGCAATCTAAACCGGTTCCAAAAGTTGAACTACCGAGAAGATTGCGGCAACAAACTCGTGTAGTCACTCTTTTCAAATATTTAGTTACTTAGTGATAGCTTTTAGCAGTGCAGTGCCGCCCTGAGAAAAAAAAACTAGGAAAGAAGGGGTATCAACGTGCCAACAAAGTAGGTAACCAATGACAAAAGTATTATCATTATTTTCAAGCTGCCTGATAATGCACAATCACAATATACCTATCTAAGAAGGTATCATAATATACAGAGGTTAACAGTTGTAATACTCGTTAATTTATTAGGTTGGAGAAAAAGTCTTTTCGCATTATAGTATGTATGAACTTGTAATAAAATCTCTTTGGCTGTACTATTTGTATCTGGCTGGTTTTGGTATCATGAAAAGTTAAGATTTTAAAAAAGATAATTTCAAATTCAAATTAGGGAAAAGTGTGTTTTTCATTTGTTTTTCGTACTGTCAATATGAGTGAATTAAATGAAGAAATTCGATACATTTTAAAATTTTACTACAAAAAAGGTAAAAATGCAACGCAAGCCGCGAAAAAAATTTGCGATGTTTATGGACCTAGTGCAGTGTCTGTGAGAGTAGCACAAATTTGGTTTACGCGTTTTCAATCCGGAAATTATGATGCCAAAGATGCACGTCGCTCTGGTTGCCCTATTACGGATAAAATAGATGCCATTTTTGAAAAACTGGAGCAAGATCGGCATATCAGTAGTTACGACGTAGCTGAAGAACTGGGAATTGACCACAAAACAGTTTTGGCGCATTTAAAATAAATGGGTACACAAAACAGCTCGATATTTGGGTACCCCACGAGCTCACTGAAAGAAACCTAATGAACCGTGTACTCATTTGTGATTCTTTATTACGACGTAATGAAACCGAACCATTACTGAAGAAGCTGATAACTAGTGATGAACAGTGGATCACGCACGACAAGAACGTGCAAAAAAGGTCGTGGTCAAAGGCCGGTCAGGCTTCACAGACTGTGGCGAAACCCGGGTTAACTCGCAACAAGGTGATGCTGTGTGTGTGGTGGGATTGTAAGGGCATTATTCATTATTAACACCAGGCAGGCCCATCGATTCTGAACTCTACTGCGAACAACTGATGAGATTAAAGCAAGAAGTTGAGAGAAAGCGGCCGGAATTAATCAACAGAAGGGGTTTGGTTTTTTATCACGATAACGATAGACCTCACACATCTTTAGCCACTCAGCAAAAATTAAGACAGTTTGGCTGGGAGGTGTTAATGCATCCGCCGTATAGTCCTGACCTTGCAACTTCAGATTTCCACCTGTTTCGCTCTCTTCAGAATTCTCTAGGCAGTGTCAGATTAACATCACGAGAGGACTGCCAAAACCACTAGTCGCGGTATTTTGATCAGAAGCCCCAAAATTTCTATAGCAATGGGATCATGTCCCTACCTACAAGATGGCAAAAAGATATCGAACAAAATAGTACCTACATACTTTAGTTAAATGTAAATAAACTATATTAAAAAATGTTTTGAATTTTCTTAAAAAATGCGAAGAAACTTTTACCCCAACCTATTACATAAATATGAAATATTTTTAAATTTTAATGTTTCCACGCATTCTTATCATCTAAATATTCTTGGACCTTATAGTAGCCTTTTTTCATGAGTATGTTTGACATATACTTAGCTTAAGTTTGTGAAAAGACGGTTCAGTTACATTTGTTGAGACTTTGTTTTAAATGTGTATACATTTCCCCATGAATAAGTGACTTGTCTTGTGAAGTCTAAAACTTGAAACAACAAGTTTATTTTTATACATATATAGTAGGTATTAAAATTATGAATATCGTTGTGTTTTGAAAAAGTATATTTATATTTGTGAACACAAATTACATTCTCATATATTATATGTATTTAGAAGCAGCTGTAATTTAGAAGCATGGAGGAGCTCAGAAATAAATATTTACCATTTTATTATACCAATACATCATCCCAAAAACATATTAAAGCGAGTGAATAAAGTACAAGCGATGGAAAAAATATTTTCGCCACCCAAAAGTCTAGTAGCTAGATTGCAAATCGTGATCGGAATTGGTATCGTGTAAAAAACAAGCTGCTCCCGAAGGGAAAAATATGATATTGCTTTTAAATATGAAATATTACGCCGAAAGTGTTCATGTATTATGAAGAAAAAGGGTCCACCCATGTCAGGGTTATGCGTTTACAGATGGCGCGATGTGTCTTCATTGCGAAAACAATGAATTGGTGGAGCCCACTTTGTTATATTGTATTTTGGAAACTAACAATTTATGTGCGTACGAAGTAACTTGCCCGCTTCCTTTGGGCGAATAAATTTTATTACTTGCTTGAATAAACAGGGAACGTACGTTATTTTGGTACTAAAATAAGATGTAAGCCCGTGTGTTATGGAAATGTAAATAAATGGTTAGTATTAAAACATGTACGTGTTATATGTTGTCACTTTCAGCGCGGGAATTGTTGTGTTTATATCCTAAGAAGTACACTAATGGATACAAAGATCATTAATGTATGTAGAAACAGAAGTTGCATTTACTACCGTTATTAGCACAGCTAGGTATTTATTAGGCTAGAAATTTTGACATAATTTAGAGGATGTTTTTCTACCTAATGTTAATCTATACAGACGACATCAAGTCCAGTATTTTTTAACCGACTTCAAAAACGAGGAGGTTCTCAATTCGGTAGATTTGTTTTTTTTATGTATGTACACCGATTACGCCGAGGTTTCTGATCCGATTCACGTGATTGTTTTTTTTGTTCGATGCAGAATAGTTGCCATTTTGTCCCATATTTCTTTAAATTTAACTTAAAGAAGAAAGTCGAATTAATAATTCGACTTTTTTTTAATCATAACGGGGTAACTCTTGGCCTTCATCTCATCTCATGTTAAGTAAAGATAAGGTCGACGATGGAAGCGAGTTACACCCGGATTCCTCAACCACAGAGGAGCTCCAACTACCGGGACATAACAATGCAAACATTATTGTTATGGCGGCAGCCTTAGATAAGATGGTGGTAGCTAGCGAGGCGAACTTAGAAAAGCCCTACCACCAACCAAAAATCGGCTGTATTTTATTTATGTTTGTTACCTTAAAACTCCATTATTTATGAACCGTTAAAATAAAAAGTCAATGAGATAGTATGCTTTTGGATTGATCCCATAGAAATTTTATTGAAATCGATACGGTAGCTTGGTTTTGAAATCAAAATGATGGGAATGATTAAGTCGTCCATATATGCCATATTGCGGATTTTTGCTTCCCTGTTACTTTTTTTTTCTTTTTAGTGGTACGATACGATGGTATGTTTTTTTTACTAGGTGGTAGACCCATATGTAGGGTCGCCTGGATAGGTACCACCGCCTTTATTATTTCAGCCGTGAAACAGTTCGCTGTGTTTCGGATTGAAGGGAAAGGTAGCCAGTGTAATTACTGGGCATGGACGGCGTTTCATCTTAGGCCTCAGGATGACAACGCACCTGCAATATCAAGTGCTTTTCCTTGTTATTGCAGGTGTCTATAGGCGGCGGTAACCGCTTACCACCAGGTGGGCCGTCAGCTTGTTTGTCATCTAGTTGTATAAAAAAAAAAAAATGTGTTATCAATTAAAAGTGTGAAAATGAATTAGAAAAAAAAATAAAAACCGACTTAAAAACACTCAAAAGCAGAAAACAATTCAATTAAGTAGGTTTTTATCCACAACATTAATTTTGAAGTTGCAATGAATAGAAATTAGAGCGTTGACTTATAAAATATCCTACTTGAATTTTGTTATTTTATCATTTTCTGTGTTCTAAAATCTGTTTTTATTTAAAAAGTTTTAAAACGGCTTCATTCGGAGCTACCCCGCGTCCTTGATCTCCCCACTATCCTTTAGTATTTTTCGGCAGCAATCTGCTCTATGTTACTTCTTTTTTTGTTGATAAAACTAGATGACAAGAAATCTGACGGCCCACCTCGTGGTAAGTGGCAGTCGACGCCTATAGACATCTGCAATAACAAGGAAAATATCACTTGTATTGCAGGTGCGTTGGCGTTCTGGGGCCAAGATAAAATGCCATTCAAGCCCAGTAATTGCACTTACTTAATCAGGTACGCAAAACTCGCGAATAACGTATAGTCGACAACACATTAAACGTAACAGTCTGACCTTGAGACCTGCGTTCGTAATAGAGGCGGCTTTCGTATTGCAACTGTTACACTTGATGTACTGTCGTCTGTACACGACCGTAACGGTGTGTAGAGTTGAAGTTTTAACATATTTGATTCTATGAAGCTAAATATTCTTGAGCTGTCTATATAAATAAGTACTTTATTCTTGCCACAGAACTACAGACACACACAATACAGACATATATTACAATACAATGCAAGATTTCAGCGACAACAATATATGTATAAGCTTTGCAGTGAACACTTTTACTCGCATCACAAGGCATTTTAAAATCGGAGCTGGCTTAAAAAAACCAATACTGAATCTGTGGGCTCTTAGTCTTTCTGCTTTTATTTTTTAAATCAATTTCGGATTTTTTGTTATTGTTTCCGTCTTACGGTAGATTAAAACTATTTTGGTCCGACTGCAATAAAAACTAAGATCTCACTTGCGCGTTGCAAACCCTCAAAAAGCATTTCATGACATTTTTGGAACAGCATGCTGCCAGCTGTCACTGTCAATTGTTTATTTAGGAAACCCCGATAGAACTGCACGTTTTGGCAATGTAAATATAATTTTAACAATGACAAGTTATGTTTCGTTTGCTTGGAGCAGTTATAATTGTACCCCGGCATAGTTTGAGTTGTGAGTTAGGCGCGTACTACATTTATAATGCGTAGCAGCCAAACTAAATAGAGGTACTTTATAAACTGCTACAAATCAATGGCATATTAACAAGTCTCGGCCTACAGCGAGGCATTAGCTGCCGGTTTGACTAAGGGATTTGTAACTTATACCAGACGATAAATTCTGGTACACCCAAAGGAGTTTGGTGACACTGCCTTTAAGTTCGAATACCGTTGACTTTTAACCGGGCGGCTATCACGCTAGGGTTGATACCTAAAACAAATTTAGACTGATAAAGAAGATAAGTAATGTACACATGAGCAAGAAAATAGTAGGTAAGAATTTATGAATTGCGTTGTCATTACTCTTATTAATAATGATCATGATAATTTGATTTTCATTCATTATATTTGATAAAAAAATGGCTTTATTATTTTCATTTCGTTTCTAAGTGTTACACATTTGTTGGGCTTGTATTAGTAAAATACTTAAAAACTTAATTTTCTGTTTGTTAAATGTGGGTTCAATATGATTGGTATTGTTTAGCTTGTAGGAAATAAGTCGTGATAGCAATTATAATAATATTATTCTTCTGTAATATTTGTGCTAAGGTACTTTGTCCGAAAAAGCATTGATAAGTAAATACCCTCTGAATTTCTTCTTGTCTTTTTGTTATTACGTGTAAGCTAACATCTCCTTCCTTATACAATTACAAAATAATTATATTCCAAAACCCGAACGAGTAAATAACACAAATATATGTAAAACATTTATTAAAGTGAAAAACAAAATAAAACATCCTCTCCGATCTATTTTTTCAAATAAAATCGTCGTCGTATGTAAATTGCCTCAAACTAACCCAAAACTGGATATGCGGTCGAGGAGCTGTGATTATCTGCCGACTAAATCAACTAGGAGTCAACACCAGCTTACAGTTGATACTGAAACAAAATAATAATAATAAAATAATAATGTTAATTAAATAACAAATATAATAATAATAATAAAATAATAAATAATAATAATAAATAAATAAAATAATAATAAAAAATAAAATACATATATATATTTAATAATAAAATTTAATAATAATAAATACATATTAAAAAAAAAATGTAAATAAAAAAATGTAAAAGTGTGTAGTGTGTATGTAATGTAAATGTTTTTTTTTTGTATATATATTTAATATAATTTAATAATAATGTTAATTAATGTTAATTTAATTTATGACCAATGACTACAGTGTAAAGAGAAGAAAATGTAAGAGAAGAGAAGAAGAGAGTAGCACCTGAGCAGTTTCAGGCCATAGCAGCATTATTTGTGGATTAGTGAGTTAAAGCAGCTGCAGAACAGGTACCAATTGGCTTAACGTGCTTTTTCCAATGCACTAAGGATCTCTTTTTTCACCGACTTCAAAAGAAGGAGGACGTTATCAATTCGCCTGTATGTTTTTTTATGTTTGTTACCTCAGAACTTTCGACTGGGTGAACCGATATTGATGATTCTTGTTCGATGCGGAATAGTTTCCATTTGGTCCTATAATTTTTTTTTGTAAATCCATTGGATAGTTTGGTTTTTAAATAAAAAAAACTGGAAAAATTAAGTCATTTACGTATGCGAAATTGCGGATTTTTGCTTTCCTATGAATTTTTAGTGAAATAATACGATAGTAGAAAACAATATAAGCTCACGGTCACCCATCTAGCTGTGACCTTAAAAAGTTAACACTAGAAATAAAATTGAAAGAAAAATTAAAACCGACTCCAAAAACCTGAAAAAGAAAAAATCATTAAATTTTAGCAGGTACCTGAACCTAGAACTCATCTCCTAGTAACATATTTTTGGAGTTGGTGCTAAGTTGTTTCCAGAAACAATAGATAGTGATGCACCGACTCCAAAAATATGTTTCTAAGGGATAAGTAGCTACTAAAATTTAATTATTTTACCCTTTTCAGGTTTTTGGGCCTGGACTTATAGACACCTGCAATAACAAGGGAAAATCACTTGATATTGCAGGTGCGTTGTCATCCTGAGGCCTAAGATGAAATGCCGTCAATGCCCAGTAATTACTCTGGCTACCTTTCCCTTCAATCCGAAACACAGCAGTGGTTCAGCAAGGCGGTGGTACCTACTCAGATGACCCTACCTACGGGCCTACGACCTATTCGAAATTTCTTGCACATAAATATTTTTTTTAGACAACTTCCATTTGTAAACAATTTATACCAAAGGAAGCAGCAACAGCAGCAGCAACGTAAATCTAAACATTGCTATCTTTTCCTGTTACATACTGCGAGAAAGAGAAATACTGCATGTACAGTCTACAGCACATTAAGCGTAACAGTTTGACCTTGAGACCGCCCTTACTCCATTCGTAATAGAGGCGGCTTTTGCAGTGCAACTGTTACACTGGATGTACTGTCGTCTGTACTTAAATTTAAATGTGTCTTCTAAATTAGGCTCAATAATATTTGTCAAACCAAGCAACACATGTAATATCTATTTGCAATATCATGCGCGAATCGGAGGTCGACATTTGTAAAACTTCACGGCCCGCTGGCTCTGTTATCTGAAAGGGTTACCGGTTACACAATTTACTATACTAAAACATTACATTGAAGATAGTTATTTCTCCACTTGTATTTACACTCTTTTCAGTTAAGGCGAACAGTGTGCACTTTGTTTGGGCAAAGACAGACAGGGATAGAGATATGCGCACGCGTCTGTAAAGTAAGTGCGAAAATTATTGATTGATTAAAACTCTAAATATTTTAAAGAAATACTGCTTGAAGAACAATAGTCTATTGCCTTTCTAGTAACTTAGTGTGGGTTTGAAATATGAAAAGTAGCATCTTTTGGTTTTTATCTGTCAAACAATAATAATGCATTTATGATTGTGTTTATTTACTTTTATTATGATGGCCTTTTTATAAAACTTTAATAATTTTTTTTTAATACAAATTAACTGACTGTAATTATAAAGGTCGGCACAACTATTATGTGATTCAATTAATTAATTAATTTTGATATTAGAATTCACAACAGCATTACACTGGCTTCACTAAAATATTAAAACATGAATGTTATTTCGTTAAATAAATGAAACAATCATAATAATTTTCAAACGGTAAAGCCTGCCTAGCTGTTATGAATATATTCAGAATATCAGATGCCACATTACCTCCTCCGTTCAGACGAGCAGTATTCTCCAGAGATGAAATGTTCCAGTTTGATAATAATATTTGATTTCTATTATATTCCGTACATTGTGCAGAAATAGAACTCAGTGCTAATTGGGATGTTGCCTAAGTTTGAACATGGCGCTATTTTTCATAAATTCGAAAAATATACGCAAAAGTGACCCATAAAAACAATTCAAACTTAAAATATATAAAATATTGTTGAATTGGGACTGTTTTAAAAAAAAAAAAAAAAAATAATTTTTTTCTTCAAAATTTATCAAAAATTTTAATGATATTAGATTGCTGACATCAATTAAAGCAACTATTATTATGACAAATATCAATAAAAATCTACTTAATACATAGTTATTATCAATTTTGTCAGTATGCCCATACATTTCTTACTCATAAAGGAACATGTGACGTCACCTGTTCCGTAGATTTTCTATGGAGCGTTTTTGGACGAAGCGCCGCAACACATCAAACATACCACTATATCTGTGAAACTATTGATCTTAGACATACTATTTCTTTTGCAATATTTCTTGATGAGTTATAAACTTATAAACTTATAACATAAAGTTGAAATTGAAATTGAAATTGAAACTTCTTATTTATGAAATAAAATTAAAATTGTCAACTACCCTATTTTATGTTAATCTTTAAAATATTAATGATTTTAGCTCTTAGCTAATCTAGAAGTATAAAAAATATAAATGTTATTGAATTGTTCTGAATTTTAATACAAACCAACATGAAAACACAAAACGCAGCACATACATGCTAATTTTTAGTATGATCTGATCATTAGTCATCTAACTATTGCACATACCTGCATAAATAGTGTGTACTTATTAGTCATCTGACCATTGCACATCCCTGCATAAATAAGGTTTTTTTTATACCACTAAGGTGGCAATCAAGCATACGGCCCACCTGATGGTAAGCGGTAACCGTAGCCTATGGACGCTTGCAACACCAGGTGTATCACTTGCGCGTTGCCGGGTGTACTTATTAGTCATTTAACTATTGCAAAGCTCTGCATAAAAATAGTGTATCTACTTATTAGTCATATACACATTGCACAGCCCTCCACAAATAGGGTGTACTTATTAATCAGGAAACCATTGCACTGCCCTGCATAAATAGGGTGTACATTGACGGGCCTAAACTCTTGTCACAGTTTTATTCTAATGAGCTTTAGGAATCAAAGGATTTTTTTGCAGTGGCTACCACGAACCGGAATACACAGGCTCAGCACGCCTCTTACAAGGTAGACCGACCATCTGATGCAGGACACACGTAACCACTAGGTGGGAATCTGTCCCGCAGATGATGATGTCTTTCGGCTGTAATGATGATGATGATGAGCATTTGGAATCTGTTGGTGAGTAAATAGGGCTATAAGGTACGATTACAAAACCATCCTCACCCGTCAATCATCAGATTCCAGACACAATTGATTTTTCAACTGTCATAGATCTCCGGAGGTATAACGCCGCTTGACAGATAAAGCTGTATCAATGCAGCTGTAGAACCGTTGATTATATTATTATAAATTATGGTAAGCGATGTTTGTACAACATAGACTCAACGTAATAAGAAAGGACCGGCTTCGCTTCAGCTGTAAGTCTTCTGAGTGTGTACTGACCGGTAGAAGATTCATAGCTGCGGGTCAGCTCCATTTAGTTCCTATAAAAAAAAATAAGATTTCTATGCCATAATTCAGAGAAGAATTGCCTCGTTCGTGCACTGAGTCCGCTATGGCATCATCAGTTTTTTGGTGATACTGAGACATTGAGTCGCTGTACAGTCAAGAGCAATATGTACTCACCTCTCACTGTTCGTGAGTCATGTTCTATTTATGATAGGAGTCACAAACGGTTTGGCTGGTGGTAAGGCTTTTTATATCCTCCTGGCTAGCTACCACTATCTCACCCAAGTCTGCCGCCATAACAATACTTAATGTTAATAGTGGTGGAGGTGGAGGTAAGATAGCCAGTTCCTCTTTGGGTATGGAGTCCGGGTGTGGCTTGCTTCCATCTTCAGCTTTGTCGTCATTTGCCATCAGGTGAGATGAAGGCTGAAAGATTCTCTTAGGTTTAGGTGCTTCACCTAAAATGCTATCCTGAAATTTATATTTAAACTAACTTTTAATTTCCAAGTAGCAAAGAAATAAAACCAATAGAATCATATATCTTCTAATATAACGTCAGGAAGTGTGGCTTAATTGAAACAAAACATCCCAGAGAGTCCCGGAGAGACCGGTCCGAGGGGAGCGATACGGTCTCTTATAATGTACTAAATTGTCCGGCAATATCTCTCTTGATACAATGTTTATTTTATCTCTTTTTCATTAGTCTATTGGTCTTTTATCAGATATAAATATGCTTTAGGGATTATTCACAGAATATCAATCATTTTCTGATGTTTAAGATTGAAATTCATACCCTGACACCTTTTATTTTGAAAAGGAAATGATGTTAACTCACGTTTGTTCGAAATAAGGAATTCGTTTCCTTCCGAGTGCTTTTAATTTGAGTGGACACAATCATGCTCCTCTTTTCTTAATGACCTGAATACGCCAGCAGGAGGCTGTTCTATTGCGACATCGTGTAGCTCATTTCTCTATGGTGTAGCTTAAGCGGCTTGGCTGACTTTGATTAGCGAGTGAGTGTCGTAAAATTCGTATTCTTCCCCGGAGTGTCAAAGATTACATAGTTTTAATAAAATCCAATGTGGTGCATTTTCACTATCGTTCTAGTTCTTCTTTAATTTTTTAATTGACTGCGAATACGAGAAGGTACTCAATTCGGTTAGTATGTTTTTAATTGTTTTTTCATGTATGTACTATACACCGATTGCACCGAGATTTCTGATCCTATTTACGTGATTCTATTTTTGTTCGACGAATATTTTTTTAGGTATTAATTTAGATTTTACTAGGTGGTAGGCCCATATGTAGGGTCGCCTGGGTAGGTACCACCGCCTTTCTTATTTCAGCCGTGAAACAGTTCGCTGTGTTTCGGATTGAAGGGAAAGGTAGCCAGTGTAATTACTGAGCATGGACGGCATTTCATCTTAGGCCTCAGGATGACAACGCACCTGCAATATCAAGTGACTTTTCCTTGTTATTGTAGGTCTCTATAGGCGGCGGTAACCGCTTACCACCAGGTGGGCCGTCAGCTTGTTTGTCATCTAGTTGTATAAAAAAAATAGTTTTTTTTGTGAATGGAAACAGCACATCAATTTAATTGGCTCAAAATTAAATAAATTTGTGTTCGCACTTAGTCGCATTAGCCAGATTGTTTCAAAACATGCTGCAATTACTGCATATAATGGCTATGCTATTTCTACTCTACGTTACGGAGTTTTAATCTGGGGTAACTCCGTGCATAGAGACAAGGCATTTATTATGCAAAAGAAATGTATTCGTGCTATATTTGAATTTAAACAAATTGATTCTAGTCGCCCATTTTTTAAAAATTGCCGAATACTTACCATAGCTTATCTGTATATTTTAGACATTTGCTTGTTTGTGTATCGAAATAAGGATCTGTTGAAGAAAAACTTCCAGGTTTCTAATCGAAATCTTTGCTCTGTCCACAGAAACAGGCTCTATAGACCAGCAACAGGCTCCAGACCAGCAATTAAACTTACAGTACCATCCAATAACACGTTTGTAATGTGTATTAAAATAAATTTCCATAAGAGTTCAAAGATTTTAAGTTTTGTAAGTTCCCGCGAGTAGTTAGAGATTTGCTTGTAAAACTTTGTTTCTATAGCATTCAAGAATATTTGAACTACTTATAAATAGATATATTGTTATGGAATAGCTTGTGTATACGCCTGAAAAGGTAGGATTAAGTGATACTATTATTCATATTTTTTTCATACACAATAAAGAACTTAACTGAACTGAAATTTAATTATTTTATCCTTTTTAGTGTTTTGAAATTGGTTTTATTTTTGTTTAAATTTTTTTGGTAATTATCTTAATACGTTTTGCAAATAGTAGGATTTACTTATGATGCTTCATTTAAATTAAACCAAGGAAACTAGTTAAAATTGTGGACGATGCTGCGGTTGCTCCCGTCAATTTCTCTCGTTTCTTTCAGTTACAGTTCGGTCAGTTCAATTTAATTTGCCAGGAAATTGCAGCTAAAAGGCGCGTAGTGTAATTTTGCAGCATTTAGAATATACTAAAAAAAGAGTTGGACTTTAAACTTTAACTTTAGCCTGGGCATACGAACAATACAACTGGTTTTTTCAGGACAACTGTTTGTAGCATAAAATTTGAAGGAAGCTCCGGCCTCGATCATCATCTATCTAACAACTCCTCCTTGTTCTCCTCATCCTCGGTTGCTCAGTTGGTTTAGGTAGCCTCCCGAAATGTGAAAGGGGCCGGGTTCACTTCTCGCCAGAGGTCATAATTTATTAGTTAAAAAGCTTATCACATTGCTCAAAAAAAAAATGAGCCCAAACACACTATATCTGCTATGAGTATCTGAAGAATTGAGCATACCGCAGACTATTTGACGACCGGCTGGTCGAGTGGTCTGTACCCTTTGCTATACGGGCGGCTCGAGAAAGAAGTCACGAGTCATGGATGTTTATATGTTTATTTAGTATATTTCTAGTATTTATTTATACATATTACTGTCATATATTTATCCGTTAGGTATCTAGAATCCATAACGCAGGCTCTTAATGATGCGATTAATGAAATGATGAAATATTATTATTATATTATTTTTATTATTTAATGTTACAGGATCAACTCAAGGTTATCATGTCCTGAAATACCATCGAAGTAACAGTACACCAAATTGCAAATCAATCGGATCTATGAGAGCTGGTAACACCCCTCTGTTAAGTAGGAAATGAATTAATGGTCATTAAAAGCCTTTAGATAGGGCGACCTCTCACAAGATGACTAGAGGACCTGGTGGCGGGAAGATGATGGATGCAGGCTGCGTAGAACCGGGACTCTGTTCAGCATTGGTGATATGATTATGATGATGAGAATTATTTTTATATTGTTCTCAAAATCAGAAAATCTTAAATATTCACATAAAAAGTATCTAAACTAGAAAAATTTCACGTCTTGGGGCGGGGATCGAACCCGCGACCTTTCACAATCCGGGTAACTGCTCTAGCCGTCTGGGCTACCGAGGACGAGAACATGGAGGAGGCGGTTACTTCACTATTAACTTAACTATTTTTCTCAATTATTGTTCTTGCGTAGATCAAACTCATATACTCCTGATACGCTAATCCAGTTGCAATGATATCTGAAACTTCGGTTCGGTGGTTTAGTAAACGTTGCAATATTATAAATGCAGAAAGTAAGCCTGTAGTTTCTTTTGTACATAATTAATATTAGTATGAATTTCTAGATGGAGCCATATGTAAAATAAAGATTTATTTATTATTAGTATAATAAAGATCGCTTTCTATTACTAACACCACTGCCAGCGGTAACACAATAAGACTGAGATTCTGCCATTAAAAAAACAAATAAGTAGTCACCTTTTTAAATATTATAAAACGACAAAACCGTACATTTGGAGACCACACTGACCAACAAAGCTCACCTATGTCAGCTTATAGCATAAACACATTTCAGACACTACTTCTCTCACTAGGTGTAAGATGTAATTGAACTGCTTTACCAATTAATCCGTCAAGCGGCGTTATACCTCCGGAGGGCATGAAAATTGAAAAATCAATTATGTCTGGAATCTGATGCTTGACGGGATAAACTTACCAATCTATGTTACCTATTGAACGGATGTGATCGGTCCTTATAGTTTGGAGATCCTTGGGGCGTGGGCGTCTCTTGGCTGATATGACGGTGATGATCATGACTATAACTTTAAGGAATATGTGGTATGGAGAGGTATCTTAAGCGCCCGACTGGGGTACCTTCAACTTACAGAAGAATAAAACTAAACAGTACCAATTTGTAGTTTTGTATTTCTGCGGTTAGCAAGGTCACCAGAGCTTTCCATGCTGTAAATAAAACGTTGTCTCTTGACTTTAATAGGTGAGCCAGAGCGTGAGATGTGCCCAAGCATCTACGAGTCTATAGGCTCTGGCAACTGTTTACCATCACACAGACGTTTGTTTGCCAGCCGTAAAGTATAAAATAACTATAGGCTATTTCAAAACAACCTCGGTTATTCCTCATTCCGTCTGTTCCCGAAATCTATTGGACGCTTTTAAGAAAAATCTGTTAGCACCGCCCCTACTCAGACTGAATTCCGATTAGAAAAAGACAAAGAGCCGATTGTAGAACGTCCGTTGAAAGTGGGAAATCAATTAAAGAGAACCATCGATTCTCCCGAGCGATAATGTCTGTCAGGACTTCAGGAGTAAGTGAAAATAGCTGATAAGATTGTCTGCCCGCCGTCGACCTCCTTTTAATTATTTTTAAAAGCGCTTATCGTATTTTACCTAGCGCTCCATTAAACAGAGTAGGGTCCACCAAACACCAATGTAATTTTATACTAATTTATTTAATATCATTTATTTACATCTCCAAAATCACATAATAATCTGTACATTAAACCGGTAACCTAATGATAAATCTCTTATTTTCAATAAAAGATACAATTTTATACATTATTAATAATATATATAACTATTAGGTCGATTAATAAATACATATTAATATGAAGGTATATCTTTAAAACCTTTTCGTTATTGTGCAATAATTTCTTTATTTACATTTCACCAACAAGCGTGAGGGGCAAGCCTGGATAGTAATTTACACTAAAAACTTCTTATAAATAAGTTTATCATCAAAAATTATATTCTAAAAGAAAATCAACAAAACTTAAACGTTAAAAAATGTTTTAACATTTTAATAATTACACATAGTTATCGAAGTAATACACTTAAATTTAAAACATAAATGGTAACTTTCAATTGTAAATATGAATTATGTTTGGCACATACAGTTTACGAGGTTATTAATTCTATGCAAAGCGTGGCATCACAATGAATATATGTTACTACACTAACTTGGAAGGACTATGCATTGAGTAGGTACTGTCAATTCATGATGATTTAAAATGGATGTGGTTTAAGGAAACTGTAAACTGGAAAAGGTAGAATTACCTAGAACTATCGTTAAGGTTCATCTTAAGCCCGAAGATTACGTAATCATTGTACTTTTAATTATGAAAAAGGACGTTACTAGGCTTAAGTAAGATTTATAAAAAATATATATCGCTCGTAAAAGTTGATGGAAACAAATTATGGTGGGAGTACATGGAATCGGCTTTAGCTCTGGATCTATTACTTACAACTATCCGTATTTTACTTGAATTGTTCATAATTGATCACATATAAATATAAATTTCTCACTCTCTATCTTTCTTCAGATACAGGATATGACACAACGAATTTTGGATGATATGTTTCTTTTTATTCATAATAAATCAGCCAATACAGTTTCAAACAATGAAATAGATCTAATCTAAGATATTATTATAGAAACTGATAAAACAGAACATAACGTGGTAGCACGGAATAAGACTAACAAGACCGATAAGATATTAAATAAACCAAATCAAACTATCAGGTCCATTTGGACTATAACTACTATTGCCAAGAAGGATTTTCGCCAGCACTGTAGATTCTTTGAACCTGAAACAAAGAGAAAAACCACTATTAATATACAAATTACAGAAGCTTGCAACAATAATAAATGGGGCGGAGAAAATAAAGGTAGTTTAGTTTTACAAATGAGATGCCACTCTGAGATAAACGACTGGTGTGAGCGTGAATGCGCACCGCTAGCTTGCAAGAAAGTAATGAATGAACGTGCAAAATAAAGTGGAAGTCTGCTCTGCATCACTGTCTTCAATTTTTAAATAAAATCTCTAGTTGTTGTAACCAACAATTGATTAAGCAAGCGTGCGGTATTGATTTTGCTAAAATCTCCTGTGCAGTGTTTAAACTTGCGCTGTTTTGGTTTACGGCCTCGCTTTCACTCTTGTTCAGTAACAAGAAAAGGATTGACGAAAATTTACGCCACTTCGCGTTTCTTAATTTTGATTTTTATCTTGATTTGAATTATATAAATGTGTTTTGCCTCATGTTCTGCTTTGTTTATTTTAGGTTACTTCTAGAAACTTCCCGCCAAAATTCCATGGATTGATTACTGGTCATCTTGTCTTTACTCGGAATCATTTTATACCTTTTTTATTGTATGGCAATGAAAAAGTTTTACCTACTTAACTGTTATCATTCAAACACACCCTTCTGATTTAACTTAGTGAAGTGTCAACCTTGATAGACTCGTCAAGAACATACAGACATATCCACCAACAGTATATATTATTAATACGGTAAATACTGTTCTAACGAAAAGTTTTATACAACCTGCTTGGGTGGCAACTCACCCAAAATCGACATTCACATTTAAGGTTTTTTTGCTGTCAAAGTTTTAAGCTAACCTTCTAACCCAATTTAATTGCGTGGCTTTTTATTAATTCACGAAACAAAACTTCTCATAATTGTTTTTTAACTGTGACCGGAAAAATAATATAACATTTTTCATTTGTTTCATTTAGTTGAATTGCCGCGGAAGCCTAGAACTTTATAATCATCATCATTGAAGCCGAGAGATGCCCACAGCTGGGCGCCCACGCCTACCTGACTTTAAAATAAATTAATAATTATCCAGTTATATTGTATGATGAATTACCTAAGATACGAGATCTAATTTCACATACATGATTGAAGGTAATAAACATGTGTTTATCATTAGTAAAAACTTTGTTGAAGATGCTTTTAGATTTATTTCGCTGACTCAATTAATCTATTGTACTAAATTTTGCATGCCAGTTTTTGTTTGTAATCAAACACCAAATAACATGAAATTCTCGCTAAATCAATTTCTTGGCTCTTGAAGAAATGAATTATTTATGAAAAGGTAATAATACTACCAGACATTTTATTTAAAAAGTCTCAATAAGAAGCCACAAAAATCATTGAGCTGTAGTGAGGTAAGCGGCAAGTTATCACTGCCGCTCGAACGCCCTCTCGTCTTTCAAATACTCGATTCTTTCTCAGTAAATGTTCTGTATTTTTGTTTCTATTAGCCTACACCCACACGATAAGACTAGCAAGGGCTTACAACTGGGTCTTCGTAAATAAACGCCTCTGTTCCCCCTATATTTACTTGTTACCACGACATATACGTATCTTCAGCATAATTTCCAGATCAATAAAACTATGTAGATAAGCAGACGCAAACAGTCCAAAAACACTTTGAGCCACATTTAACCTAATATTTATTCAAACGCTTGCTCTGGTCTATTTGATATCATATTATTTGACTATTCAAACACTTTTTTCTTGGACCCCGCAAGAATTGATTGTATGCGGCCTGCGCTGAATATTTATGAGAGTTAAGTGTGTATGTGAAATCGTTGAATGTTTAATCTCTTTTAGCGGTTTAAGTACACTGAGAACGACCCAGGACGGATTTTAGGCACACACTGATACACAGCCCCAAATCTGCGAAATTCCGAGACAATGTTAACCGCTTTCAAATTCACCACTATACAGTCGAAGCGGATATTTAAAGCTGATTAAACATTAATACGAGATCTTGCCATTCTATTTTGGTTCTTGGTATTTTTGCGAGAAGTTCTCAATATAATCTACCGGTTATTTTAACTTAAATTTGTCTGTTATAAATAATGTAATAGGATACGAAATTTTATCTTCGAAATGATTTTAAAGTCATTTTGTTGTCTTCTTCCAACTTTGTGAGAGGACCTACTGTAACAATGTAGGAAATTTTGTTTAAAGTGGAATGTTACTTTGAAATAAAAACAAACGTATAAGTTACACCATAAAGTGATGTTGCGTAACAGTAAGGAATGTAGTAGGACTAACAAAATAGCAATGCAAGTGCCGTCTAAAAAATTAAAATACCTTCCCGTTTTTCCATCAAGATAAAAGCTCGAATGCTAAGAACGTCTCGGTACTCAAACAATTGCCACATCCAGGCGTCGTCACATATTCCGCTCAACCCATTTCACCGCGACTCTCCGAGCACATTTATTTTTTACCATCCAAGGGGAAAGAGACGTTTTTAATAATGCAGTATATTGTTACAAAGAATACAAAGCGAGTAAAGCCTCCTGTGGCTTCAAACTCTTTGTAGACGCAGCATTATGGGCTTTATGTATTAAGTTTTGGTTCTGTAATGGCGTGTAATTAGGTTAGGGTTAGTCAACGACTTAACTCGGATTAGGATCGCTTGCTGGCTTATTCTAAAATTCAGAAGTAGGAGCCAAATAAAACAACAAAAGGAACATTTAATCAACTAATGGAGTGTATTGAATGCGAACAAAAATTTTGAAGGTCGTTACGATATTAAGAGCAAAACAAAACACCTAATAATAAATGAGGTAATTCCCCTGGATAATCTAAAGGAAAATATTATATTTACTAATGTCAAAAGCAAACTCGTTTTGCAAAGTCGATGTGATATTACATTTGTTTTTGAAATAAAATGAATATACATAAATAAAGGCATGTAGGTTTTAATTTGTTACGGTAAAGTTATTGTTGAGAGGACACTGGCGGGCTGTTATGGTACGAAAAGACGTAAAAGGTTTTTTAATATGAAAAGTAGCCAAAAGCGCGTATGTAGTGTGCATTCATAAATATGCATGGACTAGTGCTTAATAAGGTACTTGATTTTATGATTCAATATAAACTATTATACAGAATGGTGCTGTCAATCACTAAATAGTATAAAACAAAGTCTCTATCCGCCGTCTGTCTGTCTTTATGTATGCTTAGATCTTTAAAACTACGCAACGGATTTTGATGTGGTTTTTTTTAGTAGATAGAGTGATTCTTAAGGAAGGTTTCTTTTATACAACTAGATGACAAACAAGCTGACGGCCCACCTGGTGGTAAGCGGTTACCGCCGCCTATATACACCTGCAATAACAAGGAAAAGCACTTGATATTGCAGGTGCGTTGTCATCCTGAGGCCTAAGATGAAATGCCGTCCATGCCCAGTAATTACACTGGCTACCTTTCCCTTCAATCCGAAACACAGCGAACTGTTTCACGGCTGAAATAAGAAAGGCGGTGGTACCTACCCAGGCGACCCTACATATGGGTCTACCACCTAGTAAAATGTTATATGTTTATATGTATAATACATGTTTATATGTATAATACCCGTGCAAAGCCGGGGCGGGTCTCTAGTACGACATTAAATTAAAAATGGTCTATTATTAAATGGGCTAATGGGTTCATAGAAATGGTTTCCCACTTTCAAGAACATCTTATTTATTTGATAATTTCAGGACATTTCTATGAAATAATGCAGGCAATGTTATATTGATGTTTTTGAAAGTGGAAAACCATTTCTATGAACATGTTTGAATTTATTGTCGTATTGACAGCACCACCCTGTATATGTTTTTGTTTGTAATTTGTGAACAGCAATCCTATCAATCAGTTTTAAACTAAGTGCTTTCAAAACTACAATCAATTAACGTAATCAAATTGCTTGACAACCGAGCGTGAAAATATTATTGAAGAGGATAGGTTCATTATGAATTATGAAATTATTTGTCAAAGTCAAACATTCGCCATTGTTGAACCCGGATGGATTAAACAAAACTTTTAGTTTTCTCGGTACACTAATATTTTCCCTTATTTTAAATGCGATAATTAGTATACTTTCACTTTGCATTTTCATTTGCCATGACTTCATACAAAATAACGTTTTATTCTCCTTATGTGTCACATAAAATTATTTTTAATAATTTCATTGGTCATAATCGAATGACATAGTTTATGAATACATTCTTTTATTTCTCACACATTTCATTGTACATAATTTTATAAGCCCTACAATTACTAATTCAGTTTCCAATATTAAAAATTATAATACAGGTATTAACATAAGTAGCATGCAAGCATGCATGCGGGGAATCATGCAAGCAGGCATGCAGTATGCAAGCATGTAAGCAGGTATACATGCATGGCTTCCGTCACGGCTCTGGCGCTAGGGAGTCACACCGGCCCACGCGTGCTATTAGTCATAGATGGCTTTTACTCACCCTCCCAGACTCGGCTTATTGTTATGGCATGCGCTTCTAGTATAAATGACAGTGGTGAAAACAACGAGGATCATTATGGAAAATGAAATTATTGCAAATAATATAATGGAAGACAAGACATCACCCAACAATCCACATTGGGCCAGCGTGGTAGTGCTGTGGGCTTAACTCTTCATGTGTTTCTCCCATGTTGAAAGGCCTGTTCCTAGCTGTAGGACCTATATAGGCTGGTGATGACGTATTCGAGAGCACGATATATGTATAGCATGTCTGGCCTTAGCTTATCGGTTGAATGATACGAATTCATATTCATATTACAATTTTAAAGTGTGCTAAAAGTCTTGAGGCCATTCGAAGATTCTGTATCTTAAGCGCACACAAACTGCTACATGAAATGAAAAACGCACTGTCGATGAGCATTTGTTTCAATACAAACGCCACATTTGCACCGTTGAATTTCTTCCAGTGCGTCTAACGCGAGTTTATGGCGTGTTTGTGGTCAATACCAGTGCTGTGATTCTGTAACGAATCTCGCACCTCACATCGCAAGTCACTTCGAATTCAACTGTCAAATAGAGCAAAAAATGTATAAAAAATTGCTCTATTTGACAGTTGAATTCGAAGTGACTTGCGAAGTGAGGTGCGAGATTCGTTACAGAATCACTAGGCTGGGCCCCGATCGCGCTAATTTACAACGGACTTACCAAAGCTAATCCAAAAACGTTACGTTGCGCACAATTTGTTGCGCTAAACGTTTGAACGTCCACAAATTTGCTTTATTTTCGGAACATACGTTGATTTTCTTTGACTATAAGTTTATTTCACATTTATTTAGTGTATACTACAAAAAATAATAAAATTAAAACTTTCTTAAATGTGTAAATATATCGACCGGTTTTTGACGGCATTTAAATACAAAGACGTTGCTATGGGAACCACCTATAGGAACGTTTTTTCCCAAACGTTTAACAGAAGTTGCTAAGGCACCAACTAAATCAAAATCGTTCGTCCGACAGCGGTTAATGCATTCCCATAGACTTGTTTATTGCATTGTATCTAAATCCTGTCAGAAACCGCTCGATATATTTACACAATTAAAGTTTTTTTTTATTATTTTATGCAATTTATACTAGCTTTTTATTTAAAAAAAAAAAAAAATGTGTCAAATGACGATTGCACTATGTCCCCAATTTAGAAAATGTTTTAAAATTTAATAACAAAGTCATTTTGGGAGTGAAAGCGTTAAAAGTATTGGTTGGTTATCAGTTTAGTCGCACAAGTGTGCGCAGTGCTGTAGTCTCTATCTCGTCTGCAAAGCCCTAAAGTTTTCGGGAAAGCTGATTTTCCGCAGTGACATTGTCTGAAAGGCCACCTTCGGTTGCCTGGACGACGCATTACGTTGCCCTGGTGATGTCTCCAAGTACCCAATAGCAGCTACTAATTATTCGGCGTGCACTTCGTTGACATCTCTGTTCGCCAATCCCACCGTCCGTCATCGTGTGATTACTGTTTATTGTTTTATAAGTGTCATTTATTGTTTATTTATTTTTTACTTTTTAGTTTAAAGTGTTATTAAGTTTTAAATAATAATATAGGTAATTATTTTAAATATTTATAAATGCAAAACGTGACTGCAGTGCGTCATAATATTAGTCAGCCACTAGAGTCTCTTGAAAACAGCCTTGTACAGTGTCATCTTTGTGTTCAGCCTCGCTTTTTTAAGGGGCAGAGAGGCTTAAACATTCACCGTGGTAAATGCCACAAACCTCAGGATCAGAGTGTTTTCGTCTGCTCTGCCCCATCCATAAACTATGATGCTCCCGCTATCGCACCCATTACGTTTTCGGAAACTCTTGCAAAATATAAATTTTCAACTCCCATTTTAAAGCGTGTTCCTCGTGCGCGCATCTCGGTTGCGAGGAAACTTGCAGAAGAGATACGTGCTACCGTCTTAGAAAATTCAAAATCTGCCTGGGAGCATCTTCTTACTTTCCCATTCCGTGTGCTGCATGTCGTTAAAAATCCATCCAGCCGTGCATCACTTACTTCACGCATCAAAGAAAACTGTGTATCCAGTAGCCTACCGCCTAAAGATCCCATTCATTCACATACTATTTTAATCATAATTTATACAAATCAGTAGAAAATAAGATCAATGATGGTGATATCAAGGGTGCCACTCGCCTTCTGTTTTCAAGTGACTCTATAGCACCAGATTCTGCCGACACTCTGTCTACATTGAAAAGCAAGCACCCGAATTCATCTACTACCCTTATTTTGCCCGAACAACCTTGCAATAGTGATAATTTTCTTCAGGTCTCCAGTGATGTGATTTGCTTGGCGATCAATTTCTTTAACAGCGGCTCTGCTGGTGGTCTCGACGGCCTCACGCCTCAGCATTTAAAAGATTTAACTTCTGTTGGCTGCGGTGAGGCTGGTGAGTCGTTGTTGAAGGATCTGACTGTGCTTGGTAACCTTATGCTTAAAGGTAATGTTAATCCTGATATCATTAGCGTCCTCTATGGGGCCAACCTTTGCGCACTTAAGAAAATAGATGGTGAAATTAGGCCAATTGCGGTCGGTACGTGTTACCGTCGCCTTGTCGCTAAAACCTGTTGCAGAGCGGTGACAGAAAGCCTCTCAGATTATTTTCAGCCAACTCAACTAGGTTTTGGTTCGAGGGGTGGTTGTGAGGCTGCTGTACACGTTCTGCGCACTTTCTTGGACAATGAGTGCGGGGAGGTTGTCCTTAGGGTGGACGTTAAAAACGCTTTTAATTCTGTGGACAGGGCTGATCTATTGAATCAAGTGCGATGTAAAACCCCATCTTTATACGGTTTTCTTTGGCAATGCTATAGTTGTCCTTCTAACCTACAATACAGAGGTAACTTGATCTCTTCTTCTGTAGGCTGTCAGCAAGGTGATCCCCTCGGTCCAGCCATTTTCAGTTTAGCTATTCATCCTATTCTCCAAAAACTAAATTCAAAATTAAACGTATGGTATCTTGACGATGGTACCTTAGGTGGCTGTACTGATTCAGTTCTTGGCGATTTGCGTACACTCATTCAAGATTTTCATTCGATAGGTCTCGATTTAAATTTCTCGAAGTGTGAATTATTTATTTCAGATAAAATCACTTGCTTGCATCGGGACGAAATCATTTCTAAATTTAATTCTTTGGCTCCTAATATTACGACTGTTGATAAGAAATCGCTCCGTCTTCTCGGTTCACCCATTTTAGACGATTCTGTACCTTTTTTTGTAAATGATAAAATTCTAACCTTCAAGGATTTATGTGACCGGCTTCTCAAAATTAATACTCATATGGCATATGTAATTCTCCGCTATTGCCTTTTTGTTCCAAAATTTATGTATACTTTTCGTTCTTGTCAACTTTGGAAATTTCCTGACCTTCTTTCGGAACTAGATGGAAAAATGAGAGAAACTCTTTCAACAGTGCTAAATATTAATCTTTGTGACCGTTCTTGGTCACAAGCTTCATTACCAATACGTTTCGGTGATTTAGGTATAAGAAAAATATCAAGTGTTTCTTTACCGGCCTTTTTATCCTCCATCTATAGTACGCGTCCTTTAGTTGAAAAAATTTTGAGTGAATGTTTAATTACTTCTGAAGTGTCCTACTTGACCGAAGCCAAATCTAGCTGGTCAGTGGCCTGCCCTAACTCAGACTTTCCTATTTCCCCCTGCTCCCAGAAACAATGGGATGGGCCTCTCTGCGAATTGGTGCGGGATAATCTTTTAAACACGTCAACCAGTTCAGCGGATCGAGCCCGTCTCTTGGCTGTGAGACAGTGGGAATCTGGTTTATGGTTACAGGCTTTGCCTTCATCTCATTTAGGTACACTTCTTGATCGCACTGCATTTCGTATTGCTACCAGCTTGCGTTTAGGAACCATCTGCAATGTCCCTCAGCATTGCCGTTGTGGTACTATGGTCGATGATCTTGGTCACCATGGCCTCTCTTGTGCAAGAAGTGCAGGTCGGTTTACGAGGCATGCCGATATAAATGATATCATTCGTCGGGCTCTTGCTACCTCCGGGGCTCCCGCTGCTCTGGAGCCTAATGGCTTAGCACGCGATGATGGGAAGAGGCCTGACGGAATGACTCTTGTTCCTTGGAAGATGGGTAAGTCTTTGGTGTGGGACGCTACTTGTGTCAACACCTTAGCCATGTCCCATCTTTTAAATACTTCATCGACACCAGGATCAGCTGCTGCTTCTGCTGAATCCCTCAAACGGCGCAAATATGCTGGTTTATCTGGGGACTACATATTTGAGCCATTTGGGGTCGAGACTTTGGGACCTTGGGGGCCAGGAGCTCATCGACTTTTTCGGGACATTGCAGGTCGTCTTTGTAAAACTTTAGGTGACAATAAGGCTGGTATATATTTCGCACAAAGATTAAGCATCGCAATTCAGCGAGGTAATGCGACCAGCCTTGTTGGTACACTTCCTGTTTCGCAAGATTTAGGGGGTGTTTATTATTTGTAAGTTCCTTTTTTTTTCTAATGTCACGTTGTAATATATTTAGGTATATAGTCCTTTATTAATTATATTAAGTACATATAAATTTTTAATCACGATAATAGAATATAGTATATTGTAAGAAATTAACAAAATTAAAATAAGATCTTAATTTATACTAAATAAATATGTAATATAATTATTATCAACGTATGTTTCGATGAAAAGCTATAATTGGTGGTCGTTTAAATATTTAGCGCAACGCATATGGTGCGCAACGTAACGTTTTGGTTTTGCTTTGTTAAATACGTTAAAAGACGCAACGAGGCCCAGCACAAACAATCAGCTATTGCGGTATGCTAGGCTTAGGGACCTCCCACACTGGCGTCTTTTGAACGTCGGCATCGGGCAGGCGCCGGCGCGGCGTCGACGCAGCGTCGATGCAACGCCGGCGCTGAGTGGCTGCCTAACGCCGTAATTGCGCGACGCGAGCGTCGTGTTGTTTTAGCCTTGACAGAAAACGCCGCGCGGGCACCCGCTCGACGCCGACGTTCAAAAGACACCAGCGTGGGGGTCCCTTATATAAGCGAGTGTACCTGAGACGTGGTGCGGGTGAGGCGCCCTGTACACGTGGTGCGCGGCGTCTCGCTCCGGCGCTCGGTCGAGCTGCGCGCGCACAACGCTCGGCCGTTCGGTGCCCGCGAGCTCGGCGCGTTGCACCGCTCGGCTAACGTTCGCGCGGCGCACGCCTGCAACACGCCTCGACGGTTAATAGCTGACTCAAAGCATGGTAGTTACTATCCAATTCGGTAATTTGAATCAGAAGAAACGTACTTTGAACGACGACAGCAAGAAACTTTTATTTAAAACATTTGAAGCGCCAGGTGTTCCCGTAGATTACGTATCGTCTCAATTTCAATTCATTTGTTGTATCGAACAAAGTCATTTCAATTTTATTTTTCAGTCTTTAATGGTAATCATGCAATGAATTAGGAAAAAGCAAATTCAATTTGTCGAATGTTGATACATTTTGATACAACAAGGACTGAACTATATGCTATGAGTAATAAAGCCGATGAAGCTGTCGAATGAGAGTTTTAAGATATGATGAGCTTATAAGTCTAATTACCTAGATAATACACGTGCAAGTTTACCTACTTTATTGGTATATTATAATAAAATATACCTCAAGCTTTTATTGAAAAATACAAATTAAACAACAAACTTGACTAAACGTGAATAAAGAGGTCCCGGGTTCGAACTCCGGTAGGAGCAAATGTTCGTATGGCGAGTACGACCTTTTGTTTACGAGTCATGGATGTTTATATATTTATTTATTACATTTCTAATATTTATATAAGTACATATTATTATCCGTTATCTAGTATCCATAACATAAGCTCTTAATAATGCTTACTTTGGGCTAGGTAATAGGTGTGAGTGTATGAATATTACATTATTTTCCTTTTTTATTATTTGATATGTTTTCATGATATTTAATGAAAGTAATTAAATTATAATAGAGAAATAACAAAAAAAGGTCGTTTTAATTAATAAAGTCTTATTGGTAAAGTACTTATGGGAAAAAGGTAATACCTACAGCTATAAATGTAACAGTAAAATATTAAATAAGGACATAGTCAAAGTCATGCGTGTTGCTGCTCGACTTTAGATTAATAATTCAAATATTCTTAATTTTTGATTTTAACATTATTATAAATGTTTGAAAAATTACTTAGTAATTAAAATATAATAAAACTAGAAAAATTTCACGTCCTGAGGCAGGAATCGAAGCCGCGACCTTTCACAATCCGGGCGACTGCTCTGACCACTGAGCTTTTAACATTATTATAAATGTTTTTAATTTTCAAACATTTATAATGTTAAAATCAAAAATTAAGAATATTTGAAAGCACTGCCCCAACTTAACCGAATCGTAGGTATTTGTAAAAATACTCGTTTCGGATGTTGAAATAGAATATTTCGACATTGTAGGGTGGACGTTAGCTCATAAACGCAAATACAGATGGACTAGAAGAATTTCACAGGGATATCCCAAGTCCTGGGCGGCTCAGTGGTCAGAGCAGTCGCCCGGATTGCGAAAGGTCGCGGGTTCGATTCCTGCCTCAGGACGTGAAATTTTTCTAGTTTTATTATATTTTAATTATTTATAATTCAAATTCCGCATAAGCTTTAAAAAAGTACTTTATTTTTTATTACTGATCCATGAAACACTATTGGAGCGATTATCAAACAGAATGTATAGGTATTTTATCGAATTTAGCATCGATAACTATTTTTTTTGTAATTGTTGCAATATCAAACTTTATTAAAATCGTTGTCCCTTACCGACCCAACAGGCTTGCAATCAAGAAAGAAAAAACAGTTTAGGTACAGCTTTGCAATTTTATAAAGTAAGTGGCAGCGCTGTCACACCTTTCGGCGTTTGTTTGACAACCGTCGGCGACACTAGCGTTTAAATGACGATTACGGCGTGAACCGAAACTAAAAAGGTTGTTTATTTTCATATATTTACGTAAAAGTCAATCATATATTGAAAGAAGTCATTACGATACATTTTAAACACTAAGAATAACTAAATCGAAAATATTGATTGTACTTCATGTCGTATATCTAAAACTGCGACATACATACAGCCCAGAGATCGACGTAGAGATTAGTGAATACGCTTACGCGCAGCGCTGTGCTCAAACGTCAAAATCAATGGCGGCTCGTCGTCTTATCAGTCGTAAAGCTCGTTGTCGAATATTTCTGTTAGTGAATCCAGCCCGCCTAGCATGACCACCGAAACGCGATATGATAAAGCCATTTATCGCTTTGAACTGTCAAAAATCATTGGATATAACCGCTATCTTGAAATTTTATCGTAACTGCGAACATGTATATATACAATACAAGTTCGCTGTTTCGATAAAATTTCAATTTCGTTAGTCGCCTTGTGGTTAGAGGATACCGTAGCTCATAGACGCTAGTAGTATTATTATTATTATTATGTCACCGAAGTAACAAACCACTAAATTTCAAATAATTCGGATCTGTGAAAGTCAATAAAACCCTTTAATCATGTAGAAAATGAGCTGATAGTCATAAAACGCCTGCACTGATCTTCATAAATTATAGCCACAAATCATCCTAATTACGTCAGCTTTCAAACAAAAAAAAAAACAAATCAAAATCGATCCATCCGTTTAGGTGTTACGATGCCACGGACAGACACACAGATACACAGACAGACACGGCAAAGTTGTAACACTCCTCTTTTTTCGTCAGGGGCTAAAAATAGCAAAACATAACAATATTTTTGAAAAAAAAAACACAATAGTTATGAAAATAAGCGAAGTAACATGACAGCATTAAGTAATAAGCTTCGCGACAAATTGGCAAAGCCACAATTTTCTGTTCCTTCACGACTTTTAACCGGTTAAAAATTCAAGCGCCCGCAGAATCGAAATGCATAAAATACGCTCCTGGTCGTCGAAAACGACAAAGGGGCGGAATTAAAGAGAGGATTCCAGTGGTAATGTGAAAGTTTAATAACTGCATAGAAGTTGTTCTGACTCGGCTTCGGAACCTGTTACACAAAATTGTATGGGGGCTAAGCCGCGCTACTTTTCATGCAAAATTTCAAGTGGAAACTATTGGAAAGGAACAAGCCGAATCTAATAAAACTTTACACGCATAAGCAAGTCAGGCTAGACTCATTAGATATAACTAACTAAGAGGACTTTCGAAATCTAATAATTAACCCCCCTTAACTATTAATATTTTTATGTCACAAAATCCGAGTCTGCTTCTGGCCTTCGTTTGCAAAATTGTTTAAGGTTTATATTGTATCAGACTGCTTGTCTGTTTTGAGTTTAAGTTAATTCATTTATCATAAAATATAGGGTAGAGTCGTTATTACGAATGCGGTGTAATTTTGAACTAGGTCGTTTATGACGTGATGAAAAAAATATATTTTTGAACCAAAAGATAATGAGCTCTGTGTCTGGCATGAACGTGACAGAGATTATCAAATATCTCTTTCAATCATCATAATATATTTTTTCTTAATTTACACTGAATTCGTATTTTTTAAAATATTTGTTGCATAACTGTGCACCCGCGTAAGACTCCTGGGAGCATATCATTATAATAACAAATAGAACTCTCTTATATTTGTTAAAAGAAAGACAGTGATGGCATCGGTTTTAGACCATTACTAACATTAGTCTGCGTGAATAAATGGGAATATGTCTGGATGTGTGGCGTGATAGATTAAATAAATAGAGCATTTGACCAAACCTATGACTATGTACTTGTTTTAAGCTACATCCTATTGTAATAATAATAATAATCATACACTAACACCTATTATCTAGCCTAAAGTAAGCATATTGATGCTTATGTTATGGATACTAGATTACGGAGAAATTATGATAATAATATATTATGTATATAAATATTTGAAATATACTAAATAAACATATAATCATCCATGACTCGTAAACAAAAGCTCGTACTCATCATACAAACATTTGCTCCGACCGGGATTCGAACCCGGGACCTCTTGGCCGAGTAGCCTGTATAGGGGTACAGACCGCTCGACCAGCCGGTCATAATGAATGACAGTAAAGGACCTTTTAACATGGATCTAACCAATTTCCCAGTGGTCTCTGGGAAAATGGCCACCAATCCTGCAAAGGGTTTGACAAGCCAACTGTATCAGAACCACATTTTATTTCAGAGGGATACTTATAATTTATTCACGATAAAGTTCGTTTCTTTATTTCGTTCGTCTATGTAGTCAATATATTATTTGTTCTGTATAGGAAAAAAGTTTTATTATCCAATTCGGAGCTGCTTCAATATTCAGAAATTCTATAGACAGACTATTACTTTATCCAACAGAAGATTGAAAACTATATTACCTGCTATATTTTATATCCCTACGATGATTTGTTGCCAAGGGCTGAGCTCTTTAATACTATTTTAAAAGGAAAATCTATGAGTTATGGTATCGAAATTAATCGATTATTACTTTTACATTTTGTAATGTGTTTTGTTTTTGTTACTAAGTATATTAAGGTAAGTTAATATTATTTATAAATACGAAAGTAACTGAACGGATTCAGATAAAAAATTCGGTATGAAGATAAATTACTTCCTAAATAGAAAAATATGGGAAAATTACGTAAAACATATATTTTTATTTTTTTTCTAGTTTAGATATTTTCATAAGAAAATATATTTTTCAAATATTTATAAAATTTAAAATAGAATCAATGAATATAGGAAAATTGATTATATTTAATATGTTAGCTATCAATAAACGAAGCTTCTATTAAGTAGGTATGGGTATCAGATAACTTTGAGTATTTAAAAAAAAAAAAATATATATTGGTGCTCATAATTTTTAAAAGTTTAAATGATGATACTTTTTGCATTTGTAAATATTTATGTGAGTTTATGTAAATAATACAGGTATATTATATTCATTATATATAAGTACAAACGATTTGTACCTATAATCTTTATTCTTCTAGTCGTAGGCCTGCTGGAAGAGTTTTCTTTCAGGACTCAGCAGTTCATTTGTATCATTATAGTTGTTTAAATTTTCATTGTTGCTATCTTTTGCGTGTAGGTACGTACATAAATTGTTAAATAAATAAATAAAGTAATACGACAGAAAATATCAAAAATAGATTACGATTTAGCTCATGATAATAATAATTCAACTACATTGCTCTACTTTATTCAATTACATTATTTAGGAACTTACTTTCTTTGTTAGCGTTGCTTTTCATTTCCGTCGCTTTTGGAGAAGTTGATGGCATGGGAATTTCTGTAGAAATAAATGATGATCAGAATAAAATATAACATTAGTCAAACGTAGGCAATCGTTACGAAGTTATTTAACATATCTCCACCTACTTGACCTTATTATACACCTGAGCGAATGATATTTATGGAAATGAGTAGTGAAAGTTCTCCTATAGCTACAATAGTTCTTACAGTAAAAAATAAATATGCTTAAGACGCACAGCTTAATACGAACTTACAACACGCAAACTTTTTAGTGCAAAATATTGAAAAAGAACAAAAAAGCCTAAATGGTGTTTGGCGGGATTTTGTGATGTCAGTCAAGATTTTTATTACAATAATTAAAAATTGTGTCGGAGCGAACTTAAGGTTAAAAAAGTGGCGTAAAATAAGTGTTTGTGTTGACGTGCAACTAAAAGATTATTATAATAAATGTGATTATGGTGTGAATTACGATGAGAATTTTTGGTGGTTATTCACCTCATCAAGTAGCATAATATGGATCACTGTCATCATATATCCGTGTCAAACACTCCCAAGATGCATTAAAATGTGTTAGGCCAGCATTATAATGCAATAAATGAAGAAATAACAAATACTGAAGATATGGCTGTATGGGCATTAATACCCTTTGCCTTCCCATTACAGGCAGAATGAATTAAAAGAGAACAAGCCATATTATATTAGTTATCTGAGGATTTTTCGAAAATAGTATTATAGTTTGTTGTATTAACTATAAATACTCGTTGGTAATCAAAACTGTGTGTCAAATTTAAATATTTAAATAGAGTTATAATTGACTTCACTTCAAAAATATATCGTGTCATGATCTAACGTTTTTCAGAGGTTTACTTCTATATCACAAAATACAAATATTTCAACACGTTATCAGCACGAGATAGTCGTGAAAAGCTGTGAAAAATATATTAGAGTGGTATGTATTTTTTGAAGTCGACAGGTACGTGAGATTTTTAGTGAAATGCCGAACGATAGTGGAGATTTTTCAAGAAGATGCCTTCTTTTTCTCTTCGCAATAGAGATGGCTATAGCATTTGGAAATTCAAAATGCGTAACTATTTAATGCATGAAGATCTGTGGGAAGCAGTAGATGGTTACCCAAGTGGTAACAACACCCCAGATCCTATAAAGGTAAGGAATGACCGAATAGCTCTCACTAAAATTTGTTTAACGTTGGAAGATTCTGCTATTACCCATGTTAGAAATGCTAAGACCTCTTCTGAAGCATGGAGATCCCTTCAAAATGCTTACGAAGATAGAGGTATGGGACGTAGACTAGCATTAGAAAGGAAGTTATACAGATTGACATTAGATAACTTTAATGATATTGAGGCTTATATTAATGCTGTTGTGAGTACTGCTCAGGACTTAGCAGACATTGGCAAAGTCATTGAAGATTCCTCACTAGCTGCTATTTTATTAGGAGGCTTATCTTCTAAATATGACCCACTGATTATGGCATTAGAGAACAGCAATATCGAAGTTACTACTGAGTTAGTAAAGGCTAAGTTATTAAACGAAATGTCTAAATGCGATAATATGCCATCAGAATCTGTATTACGTACTTCTAATGAAACCCATAGAAAGAAGAAATCAAAGAAACAGAAGCCCATAATCTGGTATGACTGTAAGGGGCCCGGACACAAGAGACCAGAATGTCCTTTGAAGAAAAAGAAATCTAAAGAGGAGAAATCTTTGTATGCTTTAGGCATTAGTGATGATAACTCTTCGGACAATTGGTTTATTGATTCTGGAGCAACTAAACATATGTCATCGCGGCGAGACTGGTTCGTAAATATGGAGAAATTAGATACTGGTACTGTAACTGTAGCAAATGGAGATAAGATAAATAGTGGTGGTATAGGTGATGTTTCGATCTGTACTAAATCTGATGTAAATAGAATTTCTAATGTTGTATTTGTACCTAATTTAAAAACCAATTTGATATCTGTATATAAGGCTGTACAAAGTGGTTTTACTATTTTATTTGATAAAAATGGTTGCACCTTTTTTGGAAGCGATACTTTTTCTTTTTCAGGTAATCCAATTTTACGTGGTTCTGTATATAACGGGCTGTACAAGTTGGAATGTACTGTCAATACTCCGTACAATGGAACTCGTGATGTGGCAATGGCCGAATCTTTGTCGAATACATACCAGTTGTGGCATAGACGTCTCGGCCATTTATGCCGTTTTGGGATGAACCTTTTAAGAAATAGTCAAGTAGGTGTAGATTATAAGGTTGTAGATAAAAGTAGTTGTGTCGCTTGTGTAGAAGGTAAGCAAGCGCGTAAACCTTTTAAAAGAATAATTTACAAAAAAGCAACTTCTTTGCTTGAATTGATACATTGTGATCTATTTGGACCAATATCAACCAATTCTTTTCAAGGCAATAGATATGCTTTATTATTTATTGATGATTATTCGCGTAAGATTTTTGTTTATTTTCTAGCTGCAAAGTCTGAAGTAAATAAAAAATTTAAGATTTTTCATTTACTTGTAGAGCGACAAACTGATAAGAAAATCAAAACTGTTAGGACCGATAATGGGACAGAATTTGTTAACACAGAATTGTTGCATTATTTTTCTATGAACGGGATAGTACACGAAACTACGGTGCCTCATTCTCCTCAACAGAATGGCGTAGCTGAGCGTACTATACGTTCTGTTACTGAAAAAGCACGTTCTATGTTAGCAGGTAGTTCACTTCCTATGGCATATTGGGAGGACGCTGTACAGACGGCTGTTTATTTGAAAAACTGTTCCCCACATCGTAGTCTGGTAGGTTCTCAAACACCATTTGAAATATGGTATGGAAAGAAACCAGATTTGTCACACCTAAAAGTGTTTGGTTGTCGTGCTCTTGTACATATTCCATCATGTCAAAGAAAGAAATTTGACGTGAAAGCAGAGGAATTTATTTTTGTAGGATATTCTGATAATGCACATAGTTATTATTTCAGAAATACCGCGTCTCCTAGAAAAAATATAAAAGCTAGAGATGTTACCTTTTTTGAGAATTGTTTTAAAAGTCTGAAGAATAATGATAAGTCAGATACAGGTCAAAATAATTCTATTTTAACCTTGACAAATATATTGGAAACTGAGGATGTCGTTGACATTCCAGAGGATGCCAGTAGAACTGCAACATCTGAATCTTCTACTATTGAGAATGAAAACATGGAACCATCTAGTTCGTGTCCACTAAAGGGGGAGGTTGGGATTGGTTCAGAGCTTGAATCAGATATTATACCAGATATTGATTCTCCCATTGTGCAAGATATTAGTTCTTCAGAAAACTCAGAGAGAAGATATCCTTCTAGAGTTCGTAAACCACCTGATTATTATTCTTACAGTGTTTTGCCGAACGAGTTCTTTGAACCTCAGAACTATATTCAGGCTTTAAAATCTGATACTGCAGATAAATGGCAGGCAGCAATGGAAAGTGAATATCAATCTCTTCTTAAGTTAAATACATGGAAGTTAGTGGACAAACCAGATAAGAAAGTAATTCCATGTAGATGGATTTATAGAGTTAAAACGGATGCTCATGGGAATATTATAAAGTACAAGGCCAGACTTGTCATAAAAGGATATAGTCAAGTTGAAGGCATTGACTACCATGAAACGTTTGCTCCGGTTGTAAGAAATTCTTCTTTACGGACGCTTATTGCTTTAGCCTCAGAATATGACCTCAAAATGCGTCACTTAGACGTCGAAACTGCCTTTCTAAATGGCGATCTCTTAGAAGAAGTATATATGACTCAACCACAAGGGTTTGTGAAAAAGGGACAAGAAGACAAAGTTTGTTTACTGCAAAGGTCATTATACGGGCTTAAACAAGCACCCAGAGCTTGGTACTGTAAGTTGAATGAAACTCTTACACAAATAGGTTTCAATAAATTACCATCGGAACCATGTGTTTATAAAAAACTTTTTGGTTCAGAAATGGTTATACTGGCCGTATATGTGGATGACATAATTGTCTTTTATAAAAGTGACAAATTATTTGACACTGTCATAAGTGACTTAGACAAATATTTTGTGATAAAAGATTTGGGTAAACTAAGTTATTATTTAGGTATAAATATTTCGCAAAAGGACAATGAAATATGTATTAATCAAAAAACGTACATTGAAAACTTACTGGAGAAATTTGGTTTGGAATCATGTAAAGGCTATTCCACACCTTTAAATAACATTAAGTTGGAAATTTGCACTGATAACGGTGAGAAATTATATCCATATCAAAATCTAATAGGATCTTTGATGTTCTTGGCTCTTAACACACACCCTGATATAGCATTTGCCACAAGTTATCTTAGTCAATTTAATACGTGTTTTACTAAGATTCATTGGGAAGCTGCAAAGCGAGTACTCCAATATTTAAAGCAGACTATAGACTATAGTATTGTTTATAGGAGCACGGGAAATCCTTTAATAGGATATGCAGACGTAGATTGGGCGAATTGCACTCGAGATCGACGCTCATACACAGTATTTTACTTCAAGTTAGCGAATGGTCCTGTTTCGTGGGCATCAAGAAAGCAACCTACCGTTGCTTTATCATCAGCTGAAGCTGAGTATATACCCCTTACAGACGCTGCTAAAGAAGCCATATACTTACGCCGCTTCATAAGTGAGGTATGTGGTCAGAAATATGACTCTGTAACTATCTATAGCGACAGTCAAAGTGCACAGAGTATAGCAAATAATCCCGTTTACCATAACAGAACGAAACATATCGATACGAAATACCACTTTATAAGAGAAAAAGTATCGGAAAACGTTATAGGTTTAAAATATATTAAGAGTAGCGAAATGTCAGCAGATATATTGACAAAACCTTTAGGTCGTGTAGCGCATAATAAGTGTGTAACATCAATTGGAATAACTTGATGTATGTTAATATATTTTTCTAGCCTATATTAATATGTTTTACCGAATCTTATTCTGTTTTGGTTAATACGTTTTTAGAATTTAATTAGGGGTTTATTTATTGTTATTTCTATACTTATGTTGTGTATTTTATTTGTTAATTTTAGCTTTATATCTAGTTTTGATTAAGGGGGAATGTTGTATTAACTATAAATACTCGTTGGTAATCAAAACTGTGTGTCAAATTTAAATATTTAAATAGAGTTATAATTGACTTCACTTCAAAAATATATCGTGTCATGATCTAACGTTTTTCAGAGTTTTCCTTCTATATCACAAAATACAAATATTTCAACATAGTTCAGTAAGAGCAATTTTTAGCTTTTCATACAAACCACGAATCGCCAACATCCTCAACTTTTTGGACTAGTCTGACTTGCACTGCAAGTTTATTTATTATTTATTTAATTAAAAAAGGCACTGCTACAGAACACAATTTAAAACATCGTAATAATTTCTTAGTTTAGATATTACATTAAAATTGAATTCCGATAACTGCTGCGCACAGCATTAAAATCTAAAAGTTTAAGTTTAGTTAAAATCTTTTTTTCGTATGAAAAGCCGTGCGTCGTAAATGCTCTTAAAATAAACAAAACCGACTTCAAAAAACTGAAAAGGATAAAATAATTAAATTTAAGTAGGTATTCATCCCCTAGAAACATATTTTTGGAGTCGGTGCTTCACTTTCTATTGTTTTTGGAAACCACTTAGCACCAACTCCAAAAATATGTTTCTAGGGGATGAATACCTACTTAAATTTAATTATTTTATCCTTTTCAGTTTTTTGAAGTCGGTTTTAATTTTTGTTTAAAATTTTTTTTTCACAATTTTTAGTGGTAACTTTCTACGGTCGAAGCTAGATGGGTTATATGGGTAAACTTATATTGTTTCCTACTATCGTATCGTTTCACTAAAAAGTCATTTGAAAATCAAAACTTCGCAATTTCGCATATGTAGACGACTTCATAATTTAAGTTTTTTTAAATTTAAAACCAAAGTACCCTACTGTTTTTGAAAAAAAATTTATGGGACCAAATGGCAGCTGTTCCGCATCGAACAAAAAAAGAATCACGTAAATCGGATCAGTAATCTCGGCGTAATCGGTGTACATACATAGAAAAAAAAAAAAAAAACATACCGGCCGAATTGAGAACCTCCTCGTTTTTGAAGTCGGTTAAAAAAATAGGTCACTCCGATCCCAGAGTAATTTCAAATGAGGATGGAAGCCCTTCAGGATAGAAGAGGATAGTCAAATAGGCACTGAGGGTGAGACCTTTTTTAACCGACTTCAAAAAAGGGGAAGTTATCAATTCGTCTGTATGTTTTTTTATGTTTGTTACCTCAGAACTTTTGACTGGGTGAACCGATATTGATGATTCTTTTTTTGTTCGTTCCCATTTGGTCCCATAAAATTTTTTTGAAAATCCAATGGGTAGTTTGGTTCTTAAATCAAAAAAACTGGAAAAATTAAGTCGTCTACATATGTGAAATTGCGGATTTTTGATTTCCTATGAATTTTTAGTGAAATGATACGATAGTAGAAATCAATTTAAGCTCACGGTCACCCATCTAGCTTTGACCTTCAAAAGTTATCACTAAAAATTGTGAAAAACAAAATTTAAACAAAAATTAAAACCGACTCCAAAAAACCGAAAAGGATAAAATAATTAAATTTTAGTAGGTACTCATCCCCTAGGAACATATTTTTGGACTTGGTGCTAAGTTGTTTCCAGAAACCATGGATAGTGAAGCACCAACTCCAAAAATATGTTCCTAGGGGATGAGTACCTACTAAAATTTCATTACTTTATCCTTTCCAGTTTTTTGGAGTCGGTTTTAATTTTTGTTTAAATATTTTTTCTATGACATGATATAATCGGCCTCGTCCAGAGTTACCTGAATCTCACTAAGCCCAACAAGTTAAATAAAACCACATTAATAATGAAAACGGTGAAAAAATATCAGCTCCGGGCGGGAATCGAACCCGCGTCTCCTGATTTCTGGCCAGAAACATTAAAATTTGATGAAAAAAGTTTTCTCACCTTAACTGGAAGATTAAAAATACTTGAAAAACTACTCTTTCGGATCTCCAGAGGTGTTAACTGCAATCAGTGGTGCGATAAACGTTAGAAAGGGAACTTTCTTTCCCTTCCGGCGAAGAAATTAGCTGGTTATACCTAGTGCTCCGGTGGCGTAGTAGTAATCGCGTCTGGCCGGAAATCAGGAGACGCGGGTTTGATTCCCGCCTGGAGCATATATTTTTTCATAGTTTTCTTTTTTTATTTGTAATTGTTAAATGAAACCCTTAGAAATCCTGTTTAAGTATTCATACCAGTGAGCGGTGGTCTTCAAAACATTAACGAAATCATAAATAACAGATAAGGAAAGATACGAAGGTAAAAATAAAAGAGTCTTCAAAAAATCTTAGAAGCTAGAATCTTTGTGAAATCAAATACTCACCGTATAACCTGATAGACCCCTCAGTTTCCCCGAGGGAGTTTTTAGAAATGCACCGGTAGTTGCCGAAGTCACCGGTTTGCAGGTTTCTTACCGTCAGCTTCATGTGTGCTCTGTAAAGAACAAAGTGAGTTAATTCAGCACTTTGAATCGTGTGCGCTAAGTTTTTACAATCACATAAACGGTGGTCTAAAAGTTTTTACAATCACATAAACAAAGGTTTAATCTCAATCATACATCTGAAACCTGCTATTGACTTTACAATAAACGAAATGAACCAAATTACAATGTATTTTATTCCAAATATAATTCTGTGAACTTTGGAATTGAAATTTTCTTAAATAAACATTTTTCTGTTAAACAAAAATCACAATTCCCTGAGCGCCATAACTTGGGTTTTTTGTATACAAGTAGCTCTGGTAAGCAAACGACGAATTGGCTTAGTAGGTTAGTTGGTTTAGTTAGATGATGAAAACCATTTACGATTAGATGAGTCGTCTACCTATTTGCTTACTTTAGTAAAAAAACATAATCTTTACGATGCAGCGTAGAGATATGAAATTTATATAATATCACTTCAGTTTACATTTCAATGTTTTGATATATATATACTTATTATTATTTGACGACCGGCTGGCCCAGTGGTCTGTGCACCTTGCTATACAGGCTACTTGGTCGGGAGGTCCCGGGTTCAAATTCCGGTAGGAGCAAATGTTTGTATGATGAGTACGAGCATTATTTCACGAGTCATGGATGTTTAGATATTTATTAAGTATATTTCTTAAATTTATATACATATTATTATCATTGTTTATCCGTTATCTAGTATCCTTAACACCAACTCTTAATGATGCTTACTTTAGCCTAGATAATAGGTGTGAGTGTATGAATATTATTTAAAATGCTTACTTTACTGTAATAATTACAAATTAAAGAAAAATTATATGCTCCAGGCGGGAATCGAGCCCGCGTCTACTGATGTATGTAGGGTATGTAGGGTCGTCTGGGTAGGTACCACCGCCTTTCTTATTTCAGCCGTGAAACAGTTCGCTGTGTTTCGGATTGAAGGGAAAGGGAGCCAGTTATAGTTACTGGGCATGGACGGCATTTCATCTTAGGCCCCAGGATGACAACGCACCTGCAATATCAAGTGACTTTTCCTTGTTATTGCAGATGTCTATAGGCGGCGGTAGCCGCTTACCATCAGGTGGGCCCTCAGCTTGTTTGTCATCCAGTTGTATAAAAAAAAACTACTAATTTCTTCACCGCTTTCTACCCTTTTTTTAAATGTTATTATAGCAACGTTTATCTCACCACTCATTAAAGTTAACACCTCTAGTGATCCGAAAGAATACTTTTACAAGCATTTTTAAACTTCCAGCTAAGGTGAGAAAAGTTATTATAATCACATTTTAATGTTGAAAAAAAGGTAGAAAGCGGTAAAGAAATTTGTAGGTTAGACCTAGTGCTCTGTTGGCGTCGTGGTAATCGCGTCTGGCCGGACCCCAGGAGACGCGGATTCAATTCCCGCCTGCAATTTGTAAATATCACTTCAGTTGAAATGATCTAGTTTTTATGGAGATACTGCAAAGGTTTATTGATAATAAGATAAAATATTGTGATTATAAAACTGTCACAATCATCAACAACCCTATTTATGTGTCTAGACCGAATAATATCAATAACAAACGCAATATGCGCGCGTTACGCTTTCAGTTGGCACTACGGAAGACCAGCGCTGTGGCCCTCCAGGTTGCAGCATACGCTGAGTGGTGACCATTTGGTTATAAGAGATTTTATATTAAAATTCCCTCTGTTTGGTTTTTACCTTTTATTTATAAACAATGTTTTTCATTTTCATTTTTTTTTTCAATATGTGGATATGTAAACTTGTCATTAAACATATCGTTGGGCAAGTTTAATCAAAGTTTGCGACTGTCAACGTTATAAATAGAAGTAATACTAATTAATTTGTAAAGCCTCGATTCAACCATCGATCGTCTGTATTCAGCTGTCAAGGGACGTATCCTTTGAAATTTACTTGTAATAACTTGTCCGCGCTTACTTTGTCTTGTTTGTATTCTCTATTTTACTTAGATCAATTTGTGTGTGGTTTTCTACAAAGCCTATTAGCTATAATACCGTTTTAAACATTATGGCTTTTGAAAGTTCAATTTAAATATTTATGTTATTGTCGTCAACGATAATGTTCTCTTTACGTTCGAACGAGATCAATAAAGTTCGAAAAGTTTCAAGAGATGGTTGAATTTCATCGTTCTTCTTAACCGATTTCAACAAAGTAGGAGATTTTATAAAAAATAGCTTTTAAAAAAGCAAAGTAGCTTTTTATAAAAAATATAATACTGAAAATGCATAAGAGTTTACCGTATGTTGCATGTCAAAAAGGTAGAAGAAAATGTAATGTGGCCAAAATTCCTTCAACAAAAACAATGTTTGCCACTGCTCAATTCAGTAGTATTTCAGCGAGAATTTATAATAAAATCAATAAGAAATTAAATATTTATTCAAAAAATTTAACGGAATGTAAAAAGCTTGTACTGACATGGCTAGAATCTCTTGATTATGAGAAAACAGAGCTGTTTTTACAACAAATTAAATGATTGTTTTCATATACTCAAATATGTACATACACACAAAACACATCTCACACACACTACGCACACGCACGCACACACACACACACACGCAAGCACGCACACGCACACACACACACATACACACACACATGCGCTTGCACACCGACAATGTACTACACTCTTATAAATACATATTATTATAATATAGTACCTATAAAAAAAAATATGTTAAGCCGGTAACTGCTGATAGTTATATTTGTAATATTAATATGTAACATAAAATGATTTAATGGAAGAGCGGAGTCCCCTGGTACAAGCACTATTTTGCTTAAAAGGAGGCTCCGGCCACTAATTACTGTAACAAAAAACTTTTATTGAAATAAATTTAATTATTATTAAAAAATTTATTTATTATTATTATTATTATTTTCGATTGCGTTGTATGTTGTTTTTCAATGTTTGTTGCCTTAGAACTCTGACTTTCTAAACGGATTTGGAAAACTATTTCTTAATTGAAAGAGTATACTTTCAGATTGGTACCATTGAAATTTTATCAAAATCAATTCAGCAGTTTGGGTTTGAAATCAAAACAACTAGAATGATTAAATCATGAAATGTAAGCGGAATTGCAGATTTTTGCTTTCCTGTGATTTTTAGTAGTGCTGGATAATTCCATTGCGTTGCAATAAGTATGCTACAGGTTGGTCTGCGGTCACCTGTCTAGCTTTGACCTTTGAAACTTAACACTAAAAATTGTAAAAAAAAATCAAAAACAATAGAATGACAAAAAACAGAGGTACTTATATATATAGGTATATTATATAGAGGTAATATTAGACTATTGGAAATAGCACACATACTTTCCCATCGTTCAATATACCACACATCACTATTTGTTATCCCAAGTAATGAACCTACCACCTCAGTGTTCCGGGTTTGATGTCATCAATTACCACGGTTCACCGCTAACAATTAATTGTTCAAATCAACAGGGTATAAGATCTTGACTCAAGGCAGATTTATTGTGACAAGGCACGTCCAAATAATAATTAACCGCTTGCCTTGGATCGCCGAAGGATTCCGTGGTTTAGCTGCACTTGGGAGATATTGGTTAAGCTTCTATCAAGGTATGGAATATTGGGATTACGGTATTGTCGGAAAGTGATATCCATATAAAAACCTTTGTGAATATTTTCTTGATATTGTAAAAAACAGAATTGTGCGTGAAGAGTTCTGTTGGGATATTGGAGATTTTATATGAAGACATTTGTGAGTACTAGTAAGTATTAAAATCTAAAATCTGTTTGTTTCTTCTTTTGAAAAAAAAATTATTACTATTATCAAATATATTAATACCCCTTCTTATAAGACGAATTCCTAAAATAGACAGCTAAAACAATGTGTAAGTACTTGCCACACTAGCTGTCTTTATGGACTCTTCTAGCTCCCTCCTCATGAGGTGTTAAGTCATTTGTCAGGCTTCGAATAAAATGTGTCTAATATGAGAGAGATCAGCTTACCTATAAGAGTTTTCTTCTGTATTGATAGCGTACTTCTTAGTGGGCAGCACCATCACGTTGTCATAGACCCAGTAGGATATAGCCCTCGGATGGGCCTCCGTGTGACAGTCCACTGTCACGTCAGTACCAGCCGGAGCACCCACTAATTGGTTCGGGACCCAGATCATTGGGGAAACTGAAACAATGTAAAATATTTTGATATTGGTACTTTTCACTCTAGGGAGTCACTAGTGTGGATCAGTTGATTTTAGGAGTTCAGCAACAGATTATATATGTCCCACTGCTGGGCACAAGCCTTCCCACAAGGAAAAACCAAATATGGAATGTTGGGCCAATAACACCACCACAGCCTAATGCGGGTTAGTGGGTAAAAGCGGGTGTGCTTCTAACCGGGACCAACGGCTTGACGTTTCTTTCAAAACACAGGGGAGGTCGAGATGACAAATTTTTGGTGGAACTATAGCAAAAGTAGCTTTGTTTTCGAAATCGATACCAGAGCGCTTAAACCACTACGCCACCGCGTTCTCCTTCCAGTTTTAAGGAGATTAATGTCAGATAACACTACTTTTGAAGGATTCAGTTCCTGCAGTGAGTAAAGGAGAGGACCACAAATGTATGAAGGCTGGGCTTAAAATAATTTTAATTTTGAACAGCAATTATAAGGGGTGATATGGTATAATTATTTAGAAATTTTAGTGCATTTGAAAATATTTTATAGCCCCCCGTTTTGAAAATTCCATACTATAGTTGCTTTTTGTTATTGCATTATTTTAACTAGCATTATTTTTTACTTTTGAAAAAATGGAGCTGCAGCTAAAAGTACAGTAAAAACTTTAAATATTTAATAGACAAAGCAATAACAGCTACATTTGACGCATATTACGACTTGAAAAACGTGGAAAAAAGACAAATTGCATTTAGTTTCTGCTGGAACATTTTTTACTTTTTTAGACAAACGGGCAGCTCAAAAAATCCGTTTGATATAAAATCGAGTAGCTTATTTAATTAGCTTTGTGAAGAGGTGTATCACATTACTGTTCAAAATTATTCGGAATGAAAGCCCATAATAGAACGTGTCCTTTGCCAAGAGCTCCTTGAGACGTTGGTTGGCAACCAAACTAATAAAAATCAAGGGAAATTTTGACTGCTTAGGAGACGAGGACAACATAAAGCTTCCTCAATGAACACTGGCGACCTTACTCAAAGAGGAACACCTCACTACAAAGTACTGTTATTTAGTCGCGATCCTCTGTAAGGTGCTAAGGGTAACACTGCGTTACTAAAGATTATCATTATCACATTACGACCAGCCTATATACGTCCCAGTGCTGGGCATAGAGGAGTTTGGGCCATAACGCCACCACTCTCGCCCAATGCGGTGCTGGTGGGTTAAAGCGGTCGCAGGAGGAGCTCGAGATAACAATTTTGATTGACCCATTTCGGGATCGCCCATAGCGAAACTTGCTTTGTTTCTGTAATCAAACACAGAGCGTTCAAACCACTCCGCCACCGAGCTCCGGTATAAACATGTTTGTAACAAATAAGACCAAAATAATATAACATTACATGTTTAGTATACACAGTCTACATACTTTAGAATTTAATATCCGGACTTCGACACAATATCAAACAAATTTGTATTCCTTTCTCCTCGTAAGCAAAACTTTCAAGTATGCTTGAATCTACAAACATTTACCACTGATTTTCAATTAAAAGAATACGCCTACTTTCGTAGCCTTAAAAAGATAACTTCAAACCAAATAGGTTTTAAAATAAGGTAAGAAAAATAAATGAAGACAAGCAAGGCACGGTAATATATCAGGATCGGTTAATCAATATTTGTTATTACGAGCTCCTCCGTGCTTCGGTATTACTGCAACTGATTCAACCCGGCAAACCGCATGGGGCCAGCGTGGTGGTGTCCTGGCCCCAAACTCCTCATGTATTTCTTCCTTGGAAGGAACTGTTCCCGGCAGTGGAACATAAATTGATGATTATGAACGTTTTAAGAAGGAAGAATCAATGTCAAATTTAAAGTACCGTACTTTTAATTTGTGTACATATCTTTTTTATATTTTTATCGTTTGTTTTTAAATTAAATCAGAGTTGATTTTTTAGCATCAGAGAAAGAAAATAAATTTTATCTGACAGCCAGCGTATGCTTTTATATTAAATTACATATCTGGTGGTAAAGACTGACAGCGTATTGTATACTCTAAAACTCTAACTGATATATCTAGTGGTCCAAGTATAAACAACAAGAGTGCAAAGCAGCCAGCACCTATTATACAACCTTTACTTCCATTTATAAAATTCTTCTATTGGCATGGGAATCAGTAAAATTTAAATCGACCAAATAATATACCTTTCTTAGTAATATAGGAACACGTGACGTCACATGTTCCGTACATTTTCTATGGAGCGTTTTTGGACGATGCACCACAACAAATCAAACATACCACTATATCTGTGAAACTATTGATCTTAGGTAGGTACATGAAAGTAAAAAATATCCAAACTAGAAAAAGAATGAACCTAAATATAATTCAAACAATTAACCATTTTTATTTATTCAAACATCTCAAAAATTATAAAAAAAGAATTCAGAATAAGTATACAATACAATGTATTATTTATATTATTTTTATGGTCAGACATATGCAGATTTATATTTATAGGTTATTATTTTTATTATTTTATTTATTTTCTACACAGTATCTGAAATCTGATGCTTGGCGGGTTAACGAATTAATATGTAATTGAGATTTAAGTTCCCTTTATTACTGATGGATTTAAATGGACTCCGCGATTCTGACCAGTTTCTTAGAGACACTCTACATGAGTCCACTTCATCATCATCACCAGCCTATATGCGTCCCACTGCTGGGCACAGGCCTTCCTACATGGGAGAAACACATGAGGAGTTTGGGCCATAACACCACCACGCTGGCCCAATGCGGGTTGGTGGGTTAAAGCGGTTGCAGGAACAACCGGGACCAACGGCTTAACGTGCCCTTCCGAAGCACGGAGGAGCTCGAGATTATAAATTTGATTGACCCATCCCAGGACCAACCATGGCGAAAGTTGCTTTGTTTTCGTAATCGAAATCAGAGCGCTCAAACCACTACGCCACCAAGCTCCTCCACGAGTCCACTTGCCTTAGCTCAATTAAAATGCATAAAAAACGTATAAATGCAACATTGTCTTGAAGAAGAAATTACTCAGTGAGTAAACTTAGCCCATTATGGTAAGGTGAGAAACTTCAGTTAAAAATACAATGATGAAACTGAGGCTAAACGTCTTTAATTGATCAACGCCTACTTATTGTAACGCCAATTTAAAATGGTTTTGCTTGTTTCTTTACATTAATTTATAATTATATAGATTTCATATTCATTAACCGGTAATAATAATAATATTCTTACACTCTCACCTATATCTATAACCCAAATTAATTTATCATCATGAGCTTGTGTACTGGATACTAGATAACGGAAAAATATCGATAATCATTACATGCTACACAAAATACATCTCTCCTCAACACAACTTTGTTGAGCATCTAGCGAGTGCCAGAAATCAATGACGCATCCTCTTGTTTTAGTGTGATGCTTAAACTAGAACTAGAAATTAGAGTGGCATATTCAAAGCCAAAGACCTCAGGCTCATTTCACCCAGATAATATAGTAAGGGTTATGGTATGAAGAGTTAAAAGCAGGGGAGTACAAAAAATCCAAACAGGTCGAAGTGCACTGTGGTTTTGTCATGGACCCACTATAAGATAAGGTTATAAGACGCTAACTATAGTGCTAATAAAACTTTTCCGATTCAACTTCTTTCAAATAGTTATGTTACAGCATAAATCTTTTGTTTTATTTTTTACTACGGACAGAGTCTATTTGCGATGTGGCTGTGTTGTTATTCCCATTGTAGATATTTGTATTTTTTTCCATGAGAAAAAAATAGTTCTAACGCAGCGCAGATAGCGTTCGAAAAAATATCTGCGATAAATAAAAATTCGCTGTTTTAATACTTAAAAGTTTTGGTTTTACAATTTTATTTTACCGTAGCATACGGGTGCTCAAAACAGAGCTCTCGTGACCTTACTCACCGCGGTGGTGTAATTTAGCTGCTATCTATCGTAGGGCGAAAATCCCAAAAAAATAAAGCAATCCTTATCTAATATATTCTTCACTAGCTTTTGCCTGCAGCTTCATCCACGTAAATGTCGGCTACCGCTCTAAAAAGTATTTCTTGCTCTTTCGACGGCATCAAACTATCTTCATATCAAATTTCATCTCAATCAGTTCAGTAGTTAACGCGTGAAAGAGTAACAAACATACTCACTTTCGCATTTAAATAATTAGTTAAGATTCCGCATTGATAAGGATCAAATGAAAATTGTGTTTTGTGACTTTGTAAATAGTGTCTTTCTTAAGTAAGCTAAAATCTTCTCGCCTAAGTACCGTGATCTCCGACTAAAGACCTGAGCTTTGTTCCAGCCAAGAACTTGAATAAAAACGGACTCCTCATTTGCATTAAATGTTAAACATGGAATTATAGCATTCAGTCGAGAGTATTTTACGTTTAAAGAAACTTTGACGTCCAACCAACATTATTTCCTCTGTGCTATTGAAAACTTGACATGTAAGACGAAAAAGACAAGAGTAAAAAAACCGGCCAAGTGCGAGTCTATAAACAAGCTTCTACCTGTCGCCGTTATCAATATCGAGCAAAAATAAGCAAAAAAATCACATTCGTTGTATGGGAGCCCCCTTAAATATTTATTTTATTCTGTTTATTAGTATTTGTTGTTATAGCGGCAATAGATATACACCATTTTTTAAAATTTCAACTGTCTAACTATCACGGTTCATAAGATACAGCCTTGTGATAGACGGACGGACGGACAGCGGAGTCTTAGTAATAGGGTCCCATTTTACCCTTGGGTGCGGAACCCTAAAAATGGATTTCAAAGCACTTTTATATGGAAAAACAATAAAATTTAAGTTATCTATGTATCGCCAAGCTCTTAATGATGCTTCGGCTAGATAAAAGGTGTGGGTGTAATATTATTATTATTATTATTATACAGACAGACTGACTGACTGACAGACAGATAGACAAATAGACTGTTAGACAGACAAACTGACACCGTGGCGTTGTTGGTTATCATTATTTTTTGTGATAGTCATACAAATAGGATTTTTGAACATTTCGAAAGTGTTTCGTACCTATTTGAATACAAATATTTTCATTTCATTTGATTAAAAATCCAATAGGAATTTTTTCCCGGTCCCTGAAAACTCAAGGGAGCGAAGGACACACCAGAGGAGACCAGACGGCCGAGGGTGAGGGCGACAGAGAAAGAAATCGGCGGAGAATCATGGCGTTATCGAGCAAGACCGCCCGCTGAAGCCCTACTTTATACACTTACGTATTGATAAGGAAGAGCGGAGTTTCTTATCAAAAGCAATGATGACACGATTTATTCTAAAGTCACTTTAGTTTACCAAATAAAATTATGATTTTAGATTTTTTTCAAACTTGGCAACACTTTATCGTTGTGTACGTTATTTAAAGTGCAAAATAACATCCTACAACCATATCCCGGACCATCGAAGTTGCCGTCAATATAGAATTTTCTGACTAATTTCGATACTTTCGCCCAATTAATTATCAAGTACAACCAGTGTGAACACTGGAATATGCAACGTGGAATACACGGTGTATCAAAAGGCTACTGGACGTAAATTGAAAACTGGGTGCATGTCTTTTTGCTGCCTCGTCACGAATGTTCGATGAAATACGGAATTCAATATAGAATCTTGCTAATGATTGCTCTGAAAAAGCTGTTCTCTATTTACTAGTGAAATGCATAACAGAGAAATTTCAAAGTGAACAATGATAAAACATTAATGATCTAATTTACAAACCGTCAGTAGTCGGTCACTATGCTTGTATATAATATCAAGAGAACCGATTCTAGCCCAGCCTTTGTATGGTTAGCAACCCCCCCATATGGCCACGCCGCTCTTATACCCGCGGCAGCGGGCAGCCGCCCAAGAGGTGGACAGCAGATGACATCCGGTAGCAAGCTGGAGTCAACTGGATGTGTGTGGCTGCATAAAGGTATGAATGGAAATTTAGAGAGAACGGATCAAGGGCTGCGTCACTCAGTGTTTATACAAATTGTCAAGAGCTTCCATACAGCTGTAGTAAAAAGGTACTGAAGTTTTAATCGACTTCTGTTGGCTGTACCACGAAAAGAAGAACAAAGCCTTTGAGGTTAATTGGAAATTTTGGCGGAGATTGTAAAGCTTTAGTCCTCAATAAACACAATAGCAGAGCTTGTAGATACTATGAAATCTTATAATGATCCATGGTCTGGTGACTTTGGAGTACTATTCGAAGCCAGACAATTCCTCGTGTTCGAATTCCAAGTTTTTAATGTTGCTGATGACTATAGCTAAGATATACTAAGCGAAGTAGGAGGTGTTACTAGGAATAGTAAGAGTGCTACCAAAGATCCAAATCATTGAAAACTTATAATAAAAGTAATTACGTCGATTTGTTTAATAAGTCCCGTGATTCATTATAATTTTATCTAAAACACTGCACAACTAAGCCAAACACACTTGCCGCGTTGGATCTTTATAAATATTTTAAAAGGCTGTAGAATATTAAATCGCATTGGAGCACGAGTAACTCTGGCTCAGAAAATTGCCACCATAAACTGTCGGAATGTGAATTACATCCTTTATGTGGATTTTATTATCTTCAGGGCTTGTGTGAAAAATCGCTGGAGAGGGTCCGCCGCACTATCCATCATGATTGAAAGTTTATAAATTGCTTCCAGCCAAGTTTCTCTGTAGTGTTTTCCTGTCCTATTTCATCCAGTGCTTGATTGATAAGGTACATTAAAAGACCGCGAGAGAGGATTTTTCTTAGGTAGGTAGTTCTTACGAAAGCAGTTGGATTTATTTGTTGCCAATTGGATAATAATGTGGAATCAATAAGCTGGAGTGACTTGTTAAATTTTTTGAGCCGACTCAACATTTTTTGGGGTGCTAGACTTCTAATAAATGATAGTGTAGAAAAGCCACTTAGAATAAACAACGATATAACAGATAAACGCTGTGACTTATGTGATAATAGATTTGTTGCAAGAAGGAGGACTATATTCTCAATATATTTTTTATATTTTCACAGCAGATCTCTAAAGATCATCATACCTGTCCACGAAATAGACAAAAAATCAGTTAAGCGACGAGAAGATGTAGACTGAACATCAAAACACGTATACCCTGAAATGCAAAGACGAAAATAAGAAGTCGAAATATACATGATGGGAGTGGAACCATGTGCTTCTGGATATTACATCCCAGAATTTATTCATTGGCCTTCCACCGCTTATTAATAATAGAATTCATAATATTCTCGTTCCGGTTATTACAAAGAGGAAGGAGATTAATATTTCCATTGAATATTAAAGTTTTCAAATCAAATAAAACTTTGGAACTATACCATTCACAAGGTTATTACATTTATTTCTAATAGATCTTTCGGTAGAGTATAGATTAGATTTGTTTTATCAAGTATTTGGGGGTGTACATGATTTTATCGTAAGTTTAGATAGGAAGCATTTTTCCCAAACGAGCTAAGACGTTCCTTTTCTTTCCTTTTGCTTGGAGAAACATTTCAAGTAAACAGAAGTTATATCTTTATTATCTTATCGACAATCTGATAAAAATATTATTATAAAGCCCAATTATCCCGATGAGGAAGTCAGTGTTATTTTAGTAATTGTAAGAAAATTATTAATACTAAGGTCTAGACGCGTACACAAAAGTAAGCATCCTCGTAAACACGTTCTCCAAAGTTTGGTCTAAGAAAGTTTTTCGAAAAATAGTTAGCAGTAAATATGTTTAAAATTACCCTCCTGCCAATTTTGCTGTCATCACATCAACAGATTAAATGACAAAACAAATTGAGTTGGCCATTTTCTTTCTACGTCCTTTTTCTGGGGGATCGGATGGCCTGCAAGCGCAATCTCCCCGGAGCATGCAACGTGAAAAAATATTATCTTTCAATTATCACGTCGCCATCTTGGCGTCTATTTAGTCAGCTGCTCGGAGTAATGAGAATTGAAAATAAAAGGGACAGCCGATTCCCTTTTAATGGAAAACCGTTTTGTATCTTTGAGGAAGTGTTTTTCTTTTCGAAGGAGATTCTGTCAGCAAGATACCTTGTTTAGGTGTTGTAAATATTTTGATTTTATACTTGCATTTTCTGTCTACTTTGTGAAAATTAATTATTGTTAAGGTACACGTTCCAGTGCGTTTGTTAGTAGTGATTTGTTTAGTAGTTTTCCCCTAAATCGCGAGTGGTGATGGCATTCGGTGACTTCCTAATAATTTACACGTTTTTTTTAACAAAATTAAATATTCTCATTTTGATTGGGACTTCACTATTGGTGTTAACAAGAACTTGTTATAAGAATAAAAAAATATAATTTATTCCCCAAAGAGACCACTTCAACTTTTCTTACCTTCTAGCCCTTCGGCACTCACACACAACATAACATATGTTATGTCTGATAATAAAGCTCCTTCATAGTTTAAAATATTCACTGACCGATAACCAGATACAATGTAAGTTTAACTTAAATCACCCACGAACCAGATACAACAGGTTTTTGATTGTTGAGGAGAAGCCCCGACGGGCTAGCATAAGAAGGTTACTATCGTGAACCACTGTAATAATAACCAATGATAAGAATGCTCTTCAATATTTTTAAAAAGTAATCTATTACACTAAAAAAGTGTAATAAATTAACTAAGACATTTGAGATACACTGAATGCTAAAGACGAAGAGCATTTTTGCTGAAATTGTAATAGAAAATGATGCCTAGACGTGGATTAGGATTGATTGAATTGATTTACTATCTTCCTCCATAATTTGAGTTGAAATGAACAAATGTACTCCAGCTCGGAGCTGCAGCTAGGAGCTCTGTGGCGTATTGGTTGGAGCTCGATGGCGTATTGGTTTGAGCGCTTGGTTTCGATACGAAAAACAAAGCAACTTTCGCCATGGTCGATCCTAGGATGGTTCAATCAAAGTTTGTTATCTTGAGCTCCTCCGTGCTTCGAAAGCCACGTTAAGCCGTTGGTCCCGGTTGTTCCTGCAACCGCTTTAACCCACCAACCCGCATTGGGCCAGCGTGGTGGTGTTATGGCCCAAACTCCTCATGTGTTTCTCCCATGTAAGAAGGCCTGTGCCCAGCAGTGGGACGTATGTAGGCTGGTGATGAAATGTAATGCATATGTCTGTTACTTTTTCACATAGCTGAATCAATTTTGATGAGGTATGCTTTAGTGACATTACTTTCTAAGAAATGATATAGGCTATCCTTTGGCGCGATAACTCGCACCCACGGGGGCGGAACCGCAGTCGTCCTCTAGTCTTTAACAATACTCACACTCAACGTCAACGATAATCCTCTTGGAGACAGATGGGGGCACAGCATTGGTAGCGATGCAGAGGTAGGCTCCCATCTCAGTGCGGCTGATGCGCTGCAGGCTCAGGGTATCGCCTTCGTATACCGTTACTGGAACGAACAGGAAAAATTAGCGTGATGCTGAACTTTTACTACCTTTACTTTGCTGATAAGAAAACCGAAACAAAAGTAAAATTGGACCATATTTAATGTTGGACATTTTGCATAAATAACTATTTTGTAATATTGAAACAATACGACTAAAATCAAAATGATTTTGTTAAGACCGCGAACGTGGAAAAAACTAAAACCAACCACCGCAGAAAATCATATCAGGTTTAAGTCTTTAGCTTCTAATTGTGTATCATCATTTAAGCCGAAAGAAGTTCGCAGTTGTACAACGGCTTCCCCTAAAGACTTTCACGTCGATCAGCTCTGCGTTGCTCGCATCCAGCAGCTACCTGCGACGTTCATCAGAACAAAGGGACCTTTGATCGTTGTTCTGTAGTTTATGTTCCACAGTGAAGAGGGGACTCTTCTACTACAGGTTTCAAAAACTCAACAGAAGAGATCCCAAAACATGTAAAATAATTTCTTGTGAGGAAAATAAACAAATTTTAAGTATAGAGTTTTTGAAAATTCTGTACAGAATCGTGACGACAATACGAAGTAAATTAAATTATGTTCTATTATTCTTAATTTTTGATTTTAACATTATTATAAATGTTTGAAAAATTAATAAGAAAAAAAAAAAAATTAAAAATAAATAAATAAATAAATAAAAATTAATTATTAAAATTATTAAGAATATTTGAAAGCACTGCCCCAACTTAACCGAATCGTCGGTATTTGTAAAAATACTCGTTTCGGATGTTGAAATAGAATATTTCGACATTGTAGGGTGGACGTTAGCTCATAAACGCAAATACAGATAGACTAGAAGAATTTCACAGGTATAACCCAAGTCCTGGGTGGCTCAGTGGTCAGAGCAGTCGCCCGGATTGCGAAAGGTCGCGGGTTCGATTCCTGCCTCAGGACGTGAAATTTTTCTAGTTTTATTATATTTTAATTACTAAGTAATTTTTCAAACATTTATAATAATGTTAAAATCAAAAATTAAGAATATTTGAAAGCACTGCCCCAACTTAACCGAATCGTCGGTATTTGTAATTATCTTGACTTCGTTTTTGAGATTTATTTCTTAACCTGTAGTAGTAGCCCTGCTGCATACGTCTCTGTCGCACATAGTTTAGCGTCGTAGGGTAGAAAGAGAGCGAAGAACCAACTACCTCTCTCACCACGACGCTATTGTACCCGATAGAACTTCATTATTGTCCGTGCGCGTGCGGAGAACGCACATAGTACTTACATACTTATCTGTATAGCGACCTTTTATTTAAATAGTTTAATTATTTGTTTTTTATATAAAAAAAAAAAAAAAAAAAAAGTGTGATAATGCCGAAAAGAAAAGCTGGTGAATGTAAAGAAGAAAAATGGTTAAGGAAACTCAAGAAATACGAGGAAAAACTAAACTCAAAATGTAAAGAAAAAAAGCAACGGCGAATTATCTATTCAGATACGGAGAGTGATGAAGAAGTGTCAATAATAGAAGGTTGGATAATATTGTTATAGAGATTGCATATTGCAAAATTTAATAGCAAACGGCATATTGCCTCCACGATATTCGTGTATATTTGCCATAATAATGAGATATTTTATTGCTAATTGTACATTCACATTGCGTGTTACTACCTTTATTTTAAGCGCTATCCCTTCGCACGATATTCGTGTAATGGTAATTAATGATAACTACTGGTGGCAAAAATGTAAAACTACTACACAATATTTGACTGTTTTACATTGAGAATATCACTAACATCGTTATCGCATAACAATGCATATTGCATATTTTTTTTATTCTCTCTCTTTTGATGCTTGTGAACTAAACCGTTACGATAAATTTATTTTGAATGTACCCCCTGTTTGTACTTATGGTTACAAATACAGCTACCTGTATAGAACTATTTATTTTATCATAAATACCTATCAGCTAGTAATTTTATTTTATTATATCTGTATCGCTTGTGTATTTTTTCTCTTCTTGCTTTACAAAGTTGTACTCTGCTTGCAGATACTAACGAAAGAGAATTACTGAATACCCCCGTAATTCCCCAAGAGGTGGTAGATACACCCACAGAACAACATCAACCGGCCTTGGATATTGACATAGACCTACTCCAAACTCTGGGAGACATCGAGCCCGAAACAGTTGAGTGGGGGGATGACTTGCTTGAGGAAATAGGAAAACGTTTTCAACATATTCTTGCAAACGGTTTAAAGAAGGAGGTGAAGGAAGAGCTCCATAAACGCTACTTATTCCCAAAAAATGTTCCGTTGGCTAAATCACCATTATTAAATGCTGAACTGTCAGCCATGCTGTCAGATACGTATAAGAATAGAGATAAACATATCTTAAGTAAACAAGATCAATTAGGTAAAGCGTTAACCGCTTTAGGAAAGGCAATGTCATCCCTAATGATTAAAAACCCAAATATTCAGGATGTAATGCGCAAGTTAAACGACTGCAGTCAGCTTATAGCCGACTCACACTACGCCGAAACGTATACACGAAGGTCGTTGGTTATACCTTTAGTAGAAAAGACTTTAATAGACCCCCTCAAAGATCGCAAGCGGGATCAATATTTGTTTGGTGAAAATTTGAGTGATATGGTCAAGAATTCTGCGTCTATTAAGCGAACAAGTCATCTTATGAATGGAGAAACCTCAAACTCGACTAATTTAAACAGAAAAGGCCCACCACCACAGACTCGAGCACGTCTGCCTCGAAACTACGCCTCCTATCAAAACGCCAGAGGCGGTGGGCCAAGAACAACACAGTACACGAGAGGTCGCCGAGTCCCATCTTTGAACATGGTGCAACGCCGCGCGGGCGCGCCGCAGCCACCGCCGCCGCCGCCGCCGCCGACAGCCCGGCGCCAGCCGACGCACACGACGTCACGCCGACTGCCACCGCGGTCGGACCGCACAATGAACTAGTAATTCCAATACCTCAGGTACATACTGGACGCTTAAAATTTTTTATACATGAATGGATGTCAATTACTAGTGACGAATTTATATTATCTACGATATCCGGTTATAAAATCCCTTTGATTGAAATACCTCATCAATTGCCATCTGAATATCCTAGACGTTTTTTTTCTAAAGAAGAATTAATTTTGATGGATACTGAAATTCGTCACTTATTAAATATAGGCGCTATTGAAAAATGTATTGCAGTCTCAAATCAGTTCTTATCTGACATTTTTTTAGTACCTAAAAGCGACGGTACCTCTAGATTTATATTAAATCTGAAAAAATTTAACAAATTTGTCCGTAATGATCATTTTAAGATGGAGGATATAAGAACTGCAGTGAAACTGCTTGGTCGTAATGATTATATGACCAATATTGACCTTAAAGACGCATATTTTTTACTGTCAATTCATAATGATTATAGAAAATATTTAAGGTTTATTTATGAAGGAAATCTTTACCAATTTACTGTCCTACCATTTGGCCTTTGCTCAGCACCATTTATCTTCACGAAAATTTTGCAACCGGTAGCCTCATTCCTCAGATCACGTGGTTTTAGATCAGTTAGGTATCTTGATGATTTTCTCTGCATGGGTGATTCAAGAATCAGCTGCATAGAAAATACAAATGAAACAATAAAATCTTTAATGAGCCTAGGTTTTATTTTAAATTGGAGAAAAAGCAATTTATCACCTAGCAAAAAATGCCAATTTTTGGGATTTATTATTAATTCAGATTCTATGAAATTAGAATTGCCATATCAAAAAAGAGAATCAATTCTGAAAACAGCTGAAAAATTAAGCAGAACTGAAATAATCTCCATTAGAGAATTTGCTAGATATTTAGGTACTCTTACAGCAGCTTGCCCAGCAACTACATATGGCTGGCTACATACAAAAATGTTGGAAAGGGCGAAATATTTGGCACTTCTAAATAATAATGGCAATTATAATAAAAACATGTCGTTATCGATAAACTTACAGTGTGATTTATTTTGGTGGAAAAATAATATTTTTAGTACATTCAAGTCAATACAACAAAATAGTTTTGTGTTAGAAATTTTCACAGATGCTTCAACCACGGGTTGGGGCGCCGCTTGCGGTACTGAGGCTACTGGTGGGTTATGGAATAGACAGGAAAGAAATCGTCATATTAATTATTTAGAATTACTCGCGGCTTACTTTGGTTTGAAATCCTTCGCAAAAAATATGATTGACTGTAACATACTTCTGCGTATAGATAATACCACTGCCGTTTCCTATATTAATAGAATGGGTGGTGTTCAATATGAACATCTGAATGAGGTAACTCGTTGAATATGGGATTGGTGTGAAGAAAGGCGGTTGTTTATTTTCGCGTCTTACATAAAATCCTCTTTAAATGTAGACGCGGATGCAGAATCAAGGAAAATTAATAGCGATACTGAATGGCAATTAAGTACAACAGCTTATACAAAAATTACGAGAAGTTTTGGTTTACCGGATATTGATCTTTTTGCTTCCAGGATTAACACTAAATGTGTTAAGTATGTGTCTTGGAAGAGAGATCCTTTTGCTTATGAAATTGACGCGTTTACTATAAGGTGGACTCGTTTTTTCTTTTACGCTTTTCCTCCATTCAGCTTGATTTTAAAAATCCTCAGGAAAATTATTTCAGACAAAGCAACTGGTATTGTTGTTGTACCTCAATGGCCATCTCAGCCATGGTACCCACTTTTTAAATCTCTTTGTGTTCATAAACCTGTTATCTTTCAACCTCATAAAGATCTCCTTTCTTCTACCTTTAGATCAACACACCCTTTACACCGGCACCTTTCCCTGGAGGCAGCAGTGTTATCAGGGAAGCATTTGTAAAGCAATTAATTCCCGACTCGGCAATACAAGTGATGCTAAACTCGATCTCAAAAAATACTCAAACACAGTATGCATCTAGTCTTAAGCTTTGGTGGCAGTACTGTCAAGATGCTCGAGTAGATTTTTATAATGTCAAAGTAAATAATCTTTTAGATTTTTTAATGAAAAGTTTCAGTTCCAGTGCATCTTACGGTACGCTCAACAACCATAGGTCGGCTATCTCTCTTATCTCATCTTGTAATATATCACAAGATGATAGAATAAGAAGATTTTTTAAGGGTATTTTCAGAATGAAACCTGTTTTCCCTAAATACAACACAATATGGGATACAAACATAGTTCTGGAATATTTAAGTAAAATAGACAATGACACAGCAAATATAGAACAATTAACAAAAAAAATAGTTATGTTACTCGCACTGGCCTCTGGGCAGAGAACTCAAACTTTATCGTTGATTAGAATACCAAATATAAAATTTCATACTGATCAATCTGTAATAATTATTTTTACCGACATTATTAAAACATCAGCTATTGGTCGGACACAACCGGTGATCAACCTTCCTCACTTCGTTCACAACCCAACGATTTGTCCAGCCAAGACTTTACAATTTTATTTGAATATTACATCTGGCCGTAGAACTAACAACAATGATAAATTATTGTTAACTTACAAAAAACCTTACAGAGCTGCTACTGCTCAGACAATCGGTCGATGGCTGAAGCAAACTCTTTATGATAGTGGCATTGACACGAGCATATTTAGCGCTCACAGTACACGCCACGCTAGCACTTCCGCTGCAGCTCGAGCAGGAATTAGTGTAGAAATAATTAAAAAATCAGCTGGTTGGTCCGAAAATTCGGCTGTCTTTGGTAATTTTTATAAAAGGCCAATTATCAATAACAATAATTGTAATTTATTAACAAATAATAATTGAAATCAAAAGTTTTTTGTTAAGAATTAGATATAATATAAGTTACTACGATTACATAATTATATTCCCTATGAAACTATTATTTTTTTTTCTCTCTCCATTACTTCACCTTTATTTTTCTTTTCTCACAATATTGCTTGTTTTATAGGTGCTCCAAACATCCTACAGGTTAAGAAATAAATCTCAAAAACGAAGTCAAGATCATTAAATGATCAAACGAACTTACCTAAGTGAAGTTCGATCTTAATTATCTTGACTTCGTTGAAGAGATTTAAGGTCCCACCCCTTCCCAACTGAAGTGATACCCTAATTTTGCAATATTGTTCAGATCTCTAAATATAATGAAGTTCTATCGGGTACAATAGCGTCGTGGTGAGAGAGGTAGTTGGTTCTTCGCTCTCTTTCTACCCTACGACGCTAAACTATGTGCGACAGAGACGTATGCAGCAGGTGTTGTGAACCAACCGCTTTCTTTGGAATTCCCTATATGTTTTTTATTTTGGTTTAAAAATTAGTGTCAAAATTTGAAGCCGTCACTATATAAAAAACACGAATGTGAAAAAGATGTAAATGTGAGAAATATATAGTGAACCTGCAAAAGTAGTTTAATTCTTTCTCTTACATTTATCTGGCGACCGTGATAATTAATACAATGGAAAACCTCAAGAAAATGCGTTCGATCTCGCGCAGATTTTATTCTTTTGCGGAACGAGACTTAGAGGATGCTTTTGGGGAGAACTCTGATAAAGATGTCCATGCCATGTATAAGATCGCTAAGCAGAAGGCTGACGAATTATTCAGTATAGAGGATCAGGTTAAGGATTTGTGGTTTGTGGATACAGAAGCAACCGAAGAAGTTATTTTTACTGACCTACAAACTGCTGAATCGTACAGATCTCGCTGGGCAATCGTGAGTACTAAATACTGTCGTAATCATGCTGTCAATACCGAAACCGTAGCCTGTGATGTTGCGTCAATAGGGTCACCCTCGCATATGAGTACCGCTTGCTCCAAAAATCAAAAGCGCTTTGTGTTGCCAAAAATAGAGTTACGCAAGTTTGATGGTGAAGTCGGTAACTGGATTGCTTTCTGGGGACAATTTTCAAAAATACACGACGATGAGGATATTGACGACGGCGACAAATTTCAATATCTAGTACAAGCTACAGAGCCAGGGTCTAAGGCGAGAGAACTTGTCGAAAGTTTTCCACCATACGGCAAAAATTATAAAAAGGCTATCGAAGATTTAAAAGAGAGGTTTGCAAGAGAGGATTTATTGATAGAAAATTATATGAGAGGACTTTCGCAATTGATTTTGAATCGCGATAAACACATGTCGCTAAGCCACCTTTATGATAAGCTGTCAACAAATATTCAAGCTCTTGACTCATTAAATGTGACTTCGGACAAATATGCTTCAATGTTATTTCCGTTAGTAGAATCTGCTATACCAATAGAAACACTCCGAGCGTGGGAAAGGGCTAGAGACAGGAAACAAAAGAACCAGCTTTTAGCTCTGATGGAGTTCTTAAAGAGGGAAGTAGAGGCAGAGGAGCGAATTGCTTTGTCACGTACATTTACGGAGGGTAATTCAAACACCTCACGAAGAGAGCCTACGGCTTCATGTTTAGTGGCTAGTGAAAATAGAAAAACGGACAGAGAACAGAAAGACAGAGTTTGCATCTGGTGTGACAAAGCTACCCACAACTCTTTAGAATGTTTTAAGATTTCGAAGTTGTCTTTGGAAGAAAAAAAGGAGCATTTGAAGAGAAAAAACGCATGCATTATTTGCTTGAGGGTCGGTCATCACGCAAAGAAATGCAAAAGTTTTCCCAAATGTCTAGTTTGTTTAAAGAGACATACTGTACCAATGTGTCCTGACATTCACAATAAGCGTGAAAATATAAGAGAAGAACCTAGTTGTAGTAGTAGCGTCCCGCAAGTTTCCTTGTGTCAAAAAAATAGAACCACTCTGTTACAAACAATATTAATATATATTAGTTATAACGGTAGGAAAGTTTTAGCAAGGGCTTTATTTGACAGCGGCGCACAAAGGTCTTACGTTAAACTCGACTTAGCAGAGTCTCTGGGTATTAAATATAGTTACGAAGAAGAGGTTGGACATTGCTTATTTGGTGGGACACAAATTAAAAAGGGTACGTATTATACATATAATTTTGATATTACTAGTATTTCCAATAATTTTACCTTCTCGATGTCAGCTTTAGGGATAAAAACACTTACCGGACCCTTGCCTAAGCTCAATTGTTCATATACGATACAGAAGCTTCGTGATTTAAATGTTTTCGTTCCAGACATCGAAAATGATGTAACTGACATAGATCTATTGATCGGAGCCGACGTGTATGGTCATTTACTTTCTGGCAAGATAGTTCAAATATCCAAGGAACTGTTTGCAATTGAAACCAAGCTGGGCTGGTGCCTTCAAGGGTGTACATCATCAAACCCTTTATTGTCTAACATCTCTAATTATACATCTGTGAATTTCAGTGTTGCAGATTATTGGGAACTAGAGACATTGGGTATTAAAGCACCTTGTGATAACGGGTTTGAAAAGGATGATATTAATACCTTGCAGTTTTTCAGAGAAACAATCACCATGAATGAGGACGGTCGTTACGAAATTGCCTTGCCATGGAAGGAAGGATTTCCAAAGGAGTTTGGAGATAATAATAAAGCGATATCACTAAAAAGGTTATATTCTACTACTAAAAGGTTAGCGAGTTTAAATTATTTGAAGAAATACGATCAAGTCTTCAAGGAGTGGCAGGCGGAAGGAATAATAGAAGAGGTTGGCGGGAATAAAGAAGGATTGTACTTACCGCATCACGCAGTAATTAAGGAATCGAGTGCAACGACTCCAGTGCGCCCGGTTTTCGATGCTTCTGCAAGAGACCGCTTCGGAAATTCCCTAAACTCCAGTCTAGAAAAAGGTACGAATCTTTTAGAATTAATACCTAAACTTTTGATAGACTTTAGACTTCAACAAATAGGTATCACATCTGACATCCGCAAAGCTTTCCTACAGATTTCTATTAAACCAGATGATAGAAATTACGTACAATTCTTGTGGTGGAAGAACATACAGGAACGTAGAGACTTGGTAACCTATCGACACAAGCGCGTAGTTTTTGGTGTCACGTGTTCACCCTTTTTGTTAGCTGCTACCATAAATCTTCACCTTGATAAAATAGAGGACCACCGAAAGCCAGTTGCACAAAAACTTAAAGCTTCTTTTTACGTCGACAATTGTGTGACTAGTGTGGGGTCAGTTCAAGAATGCGACAATTTTATCGATACATCGAAGGAGCTAATGAACGAAGCTCGATTCGATCTTCGCGGCTGGGTTACGGGACCTTCAGAACAAGAAAACTTACTCTCTGTGCTAGGATTGATGTGGCAAACTAAAGGAGATACTTTAAGTACCAATATGAAAGTAAGTAATTTCAGTTCGGAAGACTTAACTAAGAGGGTATTGCTTTCATATGCTAATAGTTTATTCGATCCTATCGGTTACACAAGTCCTACTTCATTAGTACCTAAACTGTTACTACAAAAGTGTTGGACACTTAATTTAGGTTGGGATGATAAGTTGCCCAAAAATATAATAAAAGCATTTCTAAAATGGCACGAGGGAATATCATATATAAATAAAATATCATTACCTCGTCGCTTAACTATTCACAATATTAAACTTTGTAAAAATTCGTTACATACCTTTTGTGATGCCAGTAAGCACGCCTTTGCTACTTGTATATATCTGAGGAGCGAATATGAAGGCAATGTACATGTACAATTGGTTGTAGCAAAGGCACGGGTAGCGCCGGTCAAAGAGTTGTCACTGCCGAGACTCGAGTTGATGGCTACTGTTATCGGTGTACGACTGTACCAACACATCATTAAAATATTTTTAAGTCATGATCCAAACATAGAGAGCTATTTTTGGTCAGATTCATCTGTAGTATTGACTTGGATCAAGACTGAAGGTTCTTGGCCAGTGTTTGTCAAAAATCGAGTAAGAGAGATAAGGCAAGTAAGCACACCAAGCTTATGGCACCATGTTCCCGGTACATTGAACCCTGCGGACTTACCTTCGCGAGGCTGTGACGCTCTACAACTGCTAGATTCTCGTTGGTGGGAGGGACCTCAATGGCTTACGGAAGACATGTCCAACTGGCCCATGACGTCTTTTGACACCCCGAATGTAATGTCATTATTAATTACCGTTCCAAGTAATATTAGTGTCAGTGAAAGGTTTTCTGATACTTTTATTTATTTTTCTAGTTATACAAAGATCGTACGTTTGATAGCATGGATTTTGAGATTTATACACAATTGTAAATACAGTCGTAGTATTAAAATATCAGGAGATATATGCCACAGCGAATATACCAAGGCACAAACCATTATTTTTAGGATACTACAAGAAGAGTACTTCTCGGCTGATTCGGTAAGATGTAAGTACAATCTAGAGCTGTTCAAGGATCAAGAAGGATTACTTAGAGTTCAAACCAGATTGGTATTACGTGTCACTGAGTCTGAACATTTTAAGTATCCGATATTGTTGCCTGGGGAATCAACGGTCATCCAAAGATTAATACATGAGAGGCATTGTAGTTTACAGCACGCTGGCACCGCCACACTATTGTGCAATTTAAGAGAGCAATATTGGATATTGAGTGCCAGAAAATGGGTCAAAAAAATTGTTCGCGAGTGTACACTATGTCGTAAATTTGCGGTTAAAGCGGCGGCTGCACCGGTGGCTCCACTTCCAGAAAACCGGATAAAAAATGCTAAAGTGTTCGAAGTGACGGGGATTGACCTTTGTGGACCGCTTATACTCAGAGGTGGAAGGAAGGTATGGATCGCCCTGTTTACTTGTGCTGTGTATAGGGGAGTACACTTAGAGCTTGTTGATTCATTATCTACAGAAACATTTTTAATGGCACTTCGTCGATTTATAGCTAGGAGAGGCAGAGTAAGTGTAATCTATTCCGATAATGGCACAAACTTCGTGGGAGCCTATAATTTACTAAAAGACCTTGATTGGGACGAGATAAACAAATTTTCTACGGCAAAAGGATTTGAATGGAAATTCAATGCACCTAGCAGTCCTTGGTGGGGAGGTTTCTGGGAGAGACTCATGCGTACCTTAAAGGATTTGCTACGTAGAATGCTAGGAAAGTCAACGTTGAATTTTGTAGAACTTCAAACCTTAATATGTGACTGTGAGGCTACAATGAACTCCAGGCCCATCACGTACATTGCAGATGACTCAGAACGACTGTGTCCTTTATCGCCCAATTGTTTCATGCAAGATGTCTCGGAGTCCACGGTGCCTGATTTGGATGAAATAGACGCTGCCAGCATTAATGTCAGGCATCGATATTTGCAACAGTTGAGAGCAGATTTCCGGACTCGGTTTCGCAGTGAGTATTTGGGTTTACTTGTACAGAAGCAGCAAACCCATTTACATTCTATTGTAAAGTCTGGTGACATTGTTCTTTTAGAAACGGACAATAAACGTCATCTTTGGCCGATGGCAAAAATTGTAGAATGTTTTGAAGGTAGGGATGGACATGTGCGAGCTGTCAAATTGTTGACTGAGCGCGGTTCTGTTTTAATAAGGCCCATTCAGAAACTATATCCATTAGAGATACAGGGTGGTTCTAAAAAATAATTGTTATTTAATATAGAAGATTTATTTTTTGAATTATATCCTGTCGCCCGTATTTTTGGTGTGGGAGGATGTTGTGAACCAACCGCTTTCTTTGGAATTCCCTATATGTTTTTTATTTTGGTTTAAAAATTAGTGTCAAAATTTGAAGCCGTCACTATATAAAAAACACGAATGTGAAAAAGATGTAAATGTGAGAAATATATAGTGAACCTGCAAAAGTAGTTTAATTCTTTCTCTTACAGCAGGGCTACTACTACAGGTTAAGAAATAAATCTCTTCAACGAAGTCAAGATAATTAAGATCGAACTTCACTTAGGTAAGTTCGTTTGATCATTTAAAAATACTCGTTTCGGATGTTGAAATAGAATATTTCGACATTGTAGGGTGGACGTTAGCTCATAAACGCAAATACAGATAGACTAGAAGAATTTCACAGGGATATCCCAAATCCTGGGTGGCTCAGTGGTCAGAGCAGTCGCCCGGATTGCGAAAGGTCGCGGGTTCGATTCCTGCCTCAGGACGTGAAATTTTTCTAGTTTTATTATATTTTAATTACTATGTTCTATTACTTCATATAAATGTTTTGCAACTCTCAAATTACACATCTTATTCATTTGATAATTTCATGACATTTCTATGAAATAATACAGCCATTTTTTTATACAAAGCACGGCAAATGACTCAACACCACTCCTGATTTGAAGCTGATATATGTATAAGTTCATAGAAATGTCATGAAATTATCAAATGAAGATTAAGATGTATTTTAAAGTTGCAAACATTTGTATGTACTAATATTGCTCATGTTTTTAATTAATTGTCGTCACTATCCTGTTTACTCAACAATGCTATCAGCTGTGTGAGCAATGAAAATAATTATTATTTATAAAAACTTAATTAGCCCGACAGCTCGAAGCGTCCAGGTCATTAAAGGCAGTGCTAAGGCTAATCAAAAAACGTGTTTCGCTTAAAACAACGATACATCATGGAGGCAGGTGCCCTAGCCCATCCCTTCATCAAATATTCAAGATAAAAGGCGTAATGTCTGCACGCGGCACAGCTCAGAACTCGTTAAAATTAAAAATTCGCATCGCGTCGTTCCGCTCTGCGCGCCCATCAAGTGGCCAAATGAGTTTGCCTGTATTTACAATTACGTACCGTTTTCTGGCCGCGGGAGCACAATGAGTGTAACGTGAACCGCTGCTTGAATATATTAAGCAATTACTGTATCTTCTGGATGCGAACGCTGCGATTTCAGATCTACGTTACGCTGTGTGCTGTGGGGTTAATGGCTGAATTAAATAAATTCGCTACCTTCACAGACTTATTGATTGTAATAAATAGGAAACCAAAAGTTATTGCAACTAATTATAATTAGCTTTGAGCTTAATACGGTCTTCGGGTCAATTTTGACCCATTTTGGGATACAGATTTATTTTTTTCAGCAAATACGCCTTTTAGAAGTGTATTTAATGACTTTTGGGTGCGTATTGTTAAATTAACATTATTGAAATTGTTTTTTTTAATTAACCTACTTATGAACTTTTTTACTTTACTAGGTCTTCGGGTCAAAGTTGACCTTAAGTACCTACTTATTATTATCTAATAACAAGCGCCAATATGAATATGGGGCTATTTTTCACAAAGCATCAAAATATACGCTCACCAAGGCACGTATAAAAGTTTTGAAATATTTTTGAAGTTGTACGGGAAAAATACAATTTAACCTAAGTTAAAGTAGAATGTTTAAGTATGGGCTGGCGATCATGAGTGATATTTAAGACTCCATCAAATCCAACCCAGCAAGAGGAAGATAATAGTAGTTTAGCTTAGAAGATCTACTATATTTAAGTCGTTGTCTCTATACGCTACTACTGACAATAAAATTCCTTTGACCTGTGTCAATAGTAAGAAATTCGTAAGTAAAAAATATTTTATATAATTGTTTTATTTACCCAATGTAAAAAGGGTGAGTTTCACTGTCGTTTATTTTCTTTGTTTTTATGAATTTTTTTCAACAATATTGTAAGTCCTTGTTGGTATGATACTATCATACAAGGACAACCCATCCGGTGGTAAGCGGTTACCGCCGCCTATAGACGCCTCCAATAACAAGGAAAAATCACTTGATATTGCAGGTGCGTTGTCATCCTAACTATCCTCCGTGTTGAGGCCTAAGATGAAATGCTGTCCATGCCCAGTAATGACACTGGCTAACTTTCCCTTCGATCCTAAACACAGCGAACTGTTTCACGCCTAAAATAAGAAAGGCGGTGGTACCTACCTACTTATGGGCCTGCTACCTAGTAAATAAATAAGAATCATAAATTAAACATAAGTAATGTAAAACAAGTTTATTAGAAAGTTTTTTTTATTTTCACGACATTTTTCAGTATGATTCTAATACTAGGTCAAATTTGACCCAAAGCACCATAGCGTTACAACTGTAAGTTAGTCTTACGAGTGACTTTAAGTATTTTCAAAATCAATCTCAATGCCGTTTGCAAATTAGGGGTCTAAGTGGTACCCAGACCGGTAGGTACCACCGCCTTTCTTATTTCAGCCGTGAAACAGTTTGCTGTGTTTTGGATTGAAGCGAAAGGTAGCCAGTGTAAATACTGGGCATGGACGACATCTTGGGCCTCAGGATGACAACGCAGCTGCAATATCAAGTATTTTACCTTGTTATTGCAAGTGTCTATAGGCGGTTGTAGCCGCTTACCACCAGGTGGGCCGTCAGCTTGTTTGTCATCTAGTTGTATAAAAAAAATTGGCGAAGTTAAATGAATTTAGATTATTTATCCTTTTATTTAGAATCAAGCCAAAACTAAAAAGAGACGGGATGATTTATTATTTATAGCTTTTATTTTGATTTTTCAAATTAAGGTTTAATATTTATTTCTTAAAACAAATTACATTTCACTCAGAATGAGAAATACAATATTTAAATAGTATGCAAGTACGTATACAATGACAAAATTGACACAAAATATCACTGTCGTTTGTCGGTAAGTAGTTATAGAATTATGTGGACTTATTACGTATTCGAAAAGTTGATGGCAATTAGTTTCTATCAATAAAATTCTATAACTGAGTTCACTTTCATTAAGATAGCAGCGATCTTTCCTTATGTCCAAAATCTGTACGAGGAAAAATTGATCAGTCCACCCAAATTTATTAGTGGATCTCGAACGAAGGATATGGATGAGGGAACGGACATCCAATTTGTTTCAATTTACCGATGTTATAACCGTGATAAGATAAGGATACTTCTGTCTATTACTTAGGGTATTATTTTATTTATTAGATATTTTGATATCTTTAAGAAATGGGGTAAGTATTTTTTGTAATAAGATATATAAAATGGGCGATGTGCCAGTTATATTATGAATTCATTTATAATAACCTCATCCCAGACTATCAATGGCCTTTGCTTAATGGAAAAACCCTAAGAAATGTGATTTGCTCACTAAATGCTTCATTTATTTTGCCTCAAAAGAGTCACATTCCCGAAACTGAGATTCAACGTTTGGTAAATTGTTAATTTACCCTTTGCTACTTAAAATGTTTAGGATAACCTTATTAAGCTTTCAATTACTATCGAAACCCACACTTCTTTTCCTATTTAATAGAACGGACTTCAGCGCGAAATTACTTAGAGCGCTTAAATTGGAGCCTTCAAACAGACCACTCAAACGGCCCCATTCGACGCAAATAAAAGAGGATCTCACCCGCCGTATTAATACAAACAAAAGCTTACCGCCACCATTGGAGTTTTCCGATGCGATGACTAATTAAAATGCTTTTGGTCCCCCGAAAATAATCGCGGCAGGTGGGAGTGACGGCAGGGCTGGGGTCACACACAATTAGTGATGAGTGCCACTCAACATCACACGTTAATTTTCGCCCGACAAAATCGCACTTGAAATTAAAACTCAATTTTTGGACGCTTTTGTTAGAGCAGAATGGATGCTTGAACCGTTTAATTCGCCGGTACGACTTGGCTTTGCCCGCTCCATAATTATCTTTAAACCAGATTTTTCCCTGAGGGTTTAATGCCAGCAACGTTCGTATCCCGGTCCGAAGTGGGATTAACACGGTTTAAAGTCGGGTTTTTATTATGATATCAGGTACAGAGTTAGAAGACCGCGTTCTCAAGCCGTGCTCTGCTCTGAAAATTTCCATTTTGTACGAGGAATAAGTGGTGTGATGAGGGTGCTGGGAAATGACCGCCATGTAATATTTCAAAATATTTTTGACATAAAAATTCCATTCTTAAGCGAAATAATACGTTCGAATAAAGTTTGTCTTTTCATTTTCATTGTAATTTATGATAATTCAGTTTACCGTTATAAGATGGTGTTTGAGAAATGATGACTATAATTTCATGAGATGTATAGTATATCGATTCCCAGATTACATTTTACAATTATTATTTTAATACACAATGCTATCGAAACTATTTCTAAATTTATGGAAAATATGCTATTTAATGGTGGTTCCTTGTGATGTTTTTATTTACTGAACCAGCATTGTACTAATTAATTAAACTCTGAAAATGGTGCAGTATCTGCAATTCTGCTGTATACTACAATTGGTGAGTTGTTCGGAGACATTGGAATACTGCACTGCCGGACGCGTGCTTCTGAGTAGTGCAGACCTTCAATGTTTCTTCAATCTTTGTAGTCATCTATCCACTGTCTAAAACCTCTAAGCCCTTTCTAGAAACATTATATAAATGATGCTCCATCTCCGAAAAACATCTTTCTAGAGGATAATTAGTATCTACTTAAATTTTAATACTTTTTCCTTTTATGTGTTTTAAAGTCGGTTTTGATTTTAGTATATGTGATATTATGGTATATTAGATGCTTATTAAAAACCATAATTTTTCGTTTACTTTAAACATTTCCTCCAAATAGTCTTAATGAACGTTCCGATTAGTTAGTAGTATTGAAACAAACTTCAAAGTCGTTTTACTTTAAAGTTTTCAAATACAATTTTTATGGTAGGCCTGATCAGTACCTACACCATAAAAGATATAAAATCTTTCTAAATTTACAAATGGTTGAAATGTTGGTGTAGCTTGAACTAGCTGGATTAAATGAGTGATTCACACTTGAAACTTAATAATCCATACTAGAATTATACAGTGAAAACTTTCTACAACATATCACAAATTAGTTTGTTTGTACAAAGTTTTCTCTGGAACTTCTGAACCGATTTAGATAAAATTTAATAATTTATAGATAGTTTAAGACTCTCGAAAGGACATTGGATATCATTATATACGCGAGCGGAGTGACGGGCAAAGTTAAGTTATTAAAATTTCATTTAAAGGACAGACATTTATTTTTATTACACGATTCCATTTTATATGCAAAATTATATAGGTAATTAGAGAACTTCAAAGCACTAATTATTATTAAAATAACTTTATTATTACGCTCTTGAATAAGAAAAAACGGTGTTCATTTTGTGCTTATGAATAATACTAATTATGAAATCTGAATACCTACCTAATTTTTCTTATTTTATTCTTTAGGAGCTAGAAGCGAATCTTATAAAATTGGTACTTTAAAACAACGACTTTTTCTTAAATCTTAGCTTTTTCCAGTTCTGCGAACTATTGTCATTAGATTCTAGATTCAACCTGACAATAAAAAGTAGAGAACATTTTTTATTCAGATCGAAAATAATTACATTGAGAAATAATATACAGGGAGTCCCACGGCCATGCCACACGGAGGGAAAGTATATTAAATATTGAACGTAGGATATTTTACTAAAAGAAGACATCGTTTTATTTTTAATAATAAGTAGAACTGCATTCACAGATTTTTTAAAAATCGCCTACCTCAACCGGGAATCGAACCTGCCAAATGTGATAGAAAAATTACATGTATTTTATAATAGCGTTTGAAAGGGCTACTCATAAGCATTATTTTTTTCTAAATAACCTAGCATATTAAATGAAACTAAAATCATAAAATTTTTCATTTTATTTTTTTAAAAAATAATTTATCAAATGCTCAAAATGGGATCCGTTCTGTTGTATACAAATTCTCACTCTTTTGATAATTTCTCTCCCGGTCGATTTACTTATTTTTGCATGGTGGATGTTTGAAATAATACGTCTAAGTTCATTTTGTAACTCCTGCACACTGTTGTACCGGTTCCTGTAAACTAAATCTTTTACATAACCCCATAAAAAAAATCAAGTGGGGTAATATCTGGGGATCTCGGTGGCCATCTAATTTGTCCAAAAGTGCCGATCCAGGAAGGAAAATATTCATTAAGAAACTCGGCTGTTCTCCTACTGTTATGAGCCGGAGCCCCATCTTGCTGGAATATGAGATTTCGTTGATCTGCATCAGGAAGATTATTAATCTCATTTCTTAAAATCTAAAGTATTTCTAGATATCTTTCCGTGTTCAGAGTTCCTTCGTAAAAATGTATTAAGAGAACCCGGTTACTTACAATCCCACACCAACAGTTGAAAGAAAAACGCACTTGATCATTAGTCTCGCGGATTCGTAAGGGATTCTGTCTGGACCAAATGCGATTATTACGCCGGTTGTACATACCGTTGTTACTAAAGTTTGACTCGTCTGACCAAATAATGGTGTTCAAAAAATTTTGATCCTCAAGGATGAGTCTCTCGATATGTTGGCAGAAATTAAATCGTCTTTCAGCATCTCCCGGCCGTAATTTTTGCACTAATATAACTTCAACATAACTTTTAAACTTGTATTTTTTCAGAACGCGATGTATTCTACTCTTTGAAAGTCCAATTTCTTCTTCACCTTCCCTCACTGAACTCTTCGGGTACGCTTCAAAGTAAATCAGAATGTTGAGTTCATCATCGCTGACGTTTATTATCTGCTGCTGTGGTTGCTGTAAGCGATGATCATAACGTCCTAAATTTGTTAAATTATCCACCATTCTTTTCAACACATATCGAGATGGTGTGCGTCTATCGGGATATCTTTCGCGGTACCACCGCAAAGCTAATGAAATGTCTTTGTGATTTAAAAAGTATGCTTCTATTAAATCCAAATTATTTTGGTACGCCATGGTAAGTAAATTAACACAAAAATTGCTAATAAACGAAAATGAAACTCACAATAAACAAAAGAACAGACGCTTGAAAATTTACGTGTTCCATTTTCGAATTATTTATTTTTACTAATATCAGCCAGTTGCATGGTAATTGTGAGCTCATGAAAAAATGCATACAAGTACCTACTACACTTCATGTATCGCTTTATTATTATCATGTATGTACTTACACAACGGAAATCTCGTATCTCAAGTGGGTAGGTCTTTGAAATGATAATGTTAATAGTTGGAAGCATGGCCAAGTCAGAGGAAATTTCCCTGAACAAAATTTTAAATAAAATGAAAAATTTTATGATCTTAGTTTCATTTAATATGCTAGGTTATTTAGGAAAAAATAATGCTTATGAGTAGCCCTTTCAAACGCTATTATAAAATACAAGTAATTTTTCTATCACATTTGGCGGGTTCGATTCCCGGTTGAGTTAGGCGATTTTTAAAAAATCTGTGAATGCCGTTCTACTTATTATTAAAAATAAAACGATGTCTTCTTTTAGTAAAATATCCTACGTTCAATATTTAATATACTTTCCCTCCGTGTGGCATGGCCGTGGGACGCCCTGTATATTTGCAGACAGATTTCGCAATCGGTAAAATTCTACAAAATATCCTCTCTGATCTTCTGTGAGCTGGAGGCTCAGGTTCCAGCTTCCAGCTGGCTCTAAATTATTTCAAATGTGTAGCTGGTTTTATAAGTTTTTGCTAAAGAACTATTACTTACATCCGTTTTCACTAACCATTCCCTAAGCTTAGGCAACTCTTCGTTAAGAGTCGTCGTCGTCAAATGTCGTTACATTTGTCTCTTTCTATCTCCTTAAGATAGATTGAGATAAAAATCTCTAAGAGGCTCTTAACGCTAAAGCAAATGTTGGTAAAAATTAGCATCATATTTTTAATTGAGAGAGACACCTAAATTACCGCTAAAAATAACATGTAAGTTACGGGATGTTTAGGATGTTTAAGTAACTGTACAAAAAATATAAGATTGTAGTAGAATTAGCGATTAATGACTCTTTAATAATAATATTCTTACATTATCACATATTATCTAGCTCAAATTAAGCAACGTTAAGACCTTGTGTTATGGATTCTAGAGAAACACAAAATCTTCATATAGTCGCAGCAGTTTTACTCAGACATGCACAGATAACACGCGCAACTGTTCGTCAGTGCACACGCAACGTAGCACAGCCTGCGCACCTGTGACTGGCGACCTCCTTTGACTCTTCAAAGGAGTCCAATCTAAAATCCGCACCGCCGCATCCGACCTCTGTCATGCGGAGGTGCGGATTTTAGATTGGTGCGAGGCGATAAGTGGCTATTTAAAGTCTGTTTATTACGAATTATTATCGTCTGTTGCTGTAGGTGTGGTTCTGTAGTAATTTATTTATTTATCTTATTATAAGACCAACAACTTTAAATACATAGTAGGACAAAGTTGATTCAAACAGAGAGCCAATAAAAGATTTCGTCTAATACACACCAGATAAGCAATTTAAACACAATGAACAAAATGGTATGTTTGTTCGGTTGTCACATGTTGTTATATCTCGTGTTGCTAAAATATATAAGGGAGTATTGAAGAAAATAATAATAAATGTGTAATATGTGTGTTTTGTGTTAATAGTTGTCATAATGACGGCTGTTTTGATTGATATGGGCAATCTAATGTCATTATATTTTTTGATAAATTTTGAAAAAATCCATTTGTATAAGTTTTCTAAATCGAAAATTGCAAAAATATTCCGTAACCGTTAAACTTGATTTGTTCTTATGGTTAACAGTAGCGTATATTTTCCGAATTTGTTAAAATTAGCGGCATATTTATTTACTAAGCAGCATCCCTATTGTGCCTCTCATAGTATTTATAGTTAGTGTTATTTTGTCATTTATAGATTCCGCGGCCACGAGAATTCTGCCGACAAACTGTGCGACAATTTGGCAGACTACTAAATTAAGTTTATTTGTAACTTCTTATGAATTAAATAATTTTTAAAAAATGTACAATATGACGCTAAAATCCTAATTGCAGCTAAATAGGTGTCCAACAGATTAGGTACAACTCAATTATGTTAAAATTTGACTATAACCATGCATTAAAAATTATGTTTGCACATCACGTACTATTGAGAGTACCTTTCTTCCTTCTGTCGACAGATATGGGTTGGCCGTCTTCCCTTCGCCACATGATCTTGGGATTCGGGAATCCATCAGCCTTGCATACTAAGCTGATGTTCTGGTTCTCCCGCACCGCTACAGCTGATTGTGTACTTTCTTCATCCAGGATGTTTGGTGGAACTACAGAAAAAAATATTGAGTTAATTAATTTTAAAGCAATTATATTTTTATGACAATTCAGATAACTGGCTAGTCAGATATTTGACCAAGAAACCTATCAGGAACTGCCAAAAAAATTGGGTCAGTCAAAAAAATCAGTCTCTTGCTAGTGCTACAAGTCCAATATAATTTAGGTCAATTTTTTCCAGCTGAATTGGAGAGACGATAAAAAATTTGGTTTCAATTTAAAGATGCTCGGTACCACTGGGCCTAATTCTGAAGACGTGCCCTAAGTCTAAATTTAAGTACAGTATATTTCTTTCTCGCAATATGTAATAGGAAAAAGATGAAAAAAGAACTTTAAATAAGTTCTTTTCGCTGTCAAATAAATTTAGATAGATTTTAAAGAAACCATATGCAGTTTTAGACGGCATGTATGGAGGTACTTCCTAAACACTGCATTTCATCATGCTTCTAAATGTCAAATTATACGACAGCGATCCTTTTTGCATAAATATTGAGATGCACTGAGATGCACTAAACTTAAATGTAGATTTAGCGTCTGTTCTCCAGAATTAGGGCCATTATCTCGTGAGTTTAAAAACAGCGTTGAAACAGGATAAAGGCGAATTAAAAATAAACTTTGTTTAATTTCAGCTTTGATTCGTTGACATATTGAAGATGATTCCACATTATAGTAATAGTAAAAGGTTTACTAGGTGGTAGGCCCGTATATCGGGTGGTCTAAGTGAGTGGGTACCACCGCTTGTCTTATTTCAGCCGTGAAACAGTTTGCTGTGATTTGGATTGAAGGGAAAGGTAGCCAGTGTGATTACTGGGCATGGACGGCATTTCATCTTAGGCAATGCAATACCAAGTAGTTTTTTCATTGTTATTGTTACAGCTTTTGTCGTAATAAAAAAAGGTCATTAGCTAATTTCAATCGATTGAATTTTAATTCTATATCCAAATTACTTTTGTGTCACTTCTCTTCTACACTCGCCTTAACGGAGCAACTGAAGTTGCTGAATTTAATCAGTATACTGAACTAGAAGAACAACTTCAGAACCTGTTGAATCGATTTCGGAAGTAATTTTTAATTTCCAATAGAAAGAACCGGGTACTAAACTCCTTCAATTTTATTTCTACATCAAAAAACAGCAGCCGTTGAACGAGGTGTAGATGTAAGTTCTTCATCTCTGAAATTTACATCGGGTTCGAATTCCAGAGATTTGTAGATTTGAATGGAGAAGTAAGTTTGGGGCACCCAATTTTTTTCAATATCGATTCTGTAGTTACATTGAAATAGATAGGTAATAATAGATAGGTAGATAGGTAAAGGTAGAAAAATTACTAAAATATTTCGACATTGTTAGGTATTCGTTAACTTTTAACGCAAACACAAATATACTACAAGAACTTTAAAGGGTGATCCCAGGTCCTTGGTAACTTGGATGATTGGAGCCCGTCCCCCGCATTATGACAGGTCGTGATTTTTATCTCCTCCGCAGGACTTTTTTCAAGTTTGGGTCTTTTGCATAATTTTGATAAAAAATAATAATAATACAACTAGATGACAAACAAGCTGACGTCCCACCTAGTGGTAAATGGTTACCGCCACATAGACACCTGCAATAACAAGAACCAAATCACTTGGTGTTGCGTTGTCATCCTGGGCCCTAAGATGAAATGCCTTAGATACCCTGAAATAACAGGCTACCTTTCCCTACAATTCAAAACACAGTAAACTGTTTCACGGCTGAAAAGATATGAAAATGTTAAAATAAAATTAAGAGCATTATTTTTCTGTAGTTGTTTGTAAGACTGCAATGGAAATTCTGATTAATATATCTCAGTCTGATACAAAAGATGCCGCTTAAATTGAACCCATAAAAGCAATACCTAAAATAAAAAAGAAATGCTACGAGCATAAAAAAGATACCTCCAAAGAGTAAAAACAAAAAGCGTTTATTTCAATCTGTTAAAAACCTTCCAATATCACAGTCCGTTAAAAACAAAACAATAAAACGTAGATAAAAGCCAGCCACGACGGGGTGAACTTCGAAAGGGTCCGGGGAACAACGTTTTATTTCCACTTAAAAGTTGTGACTTCTGCGGCGTGAGCGCTTCCCGAAGACACGCCTACGCCATTTCGAGGCTACAGTACTTTTGCTTTATGGTTACTTAGTGCCTCTTCAACTTGTATGGAACTACTTAGTTTGTAAATTATTGCAGAAACTACTTTTTAAATTGCGTGTTTTACTTTATCGTACAAAGCCAGAAATTGGCGTTTATTAATTTTGTTGAACTTTGTCATTTTTTGTTGGTTGTAGGAACGCGGCTTGTGTTAGAAATATTGTTTTACTAACAACGCGATCGCCAGTATGATTTATTCGAGAAGAAGCTAATCGTGCCATCGGAAGCACAGAGGAGCTCGAGAATAGAAATTTTATTTGAGCCCGGGATCGACCATGGCGAAAGTTGCTTTGTTTTCCTATTAAAACCAAAGCGCTTAAACCATAACACCGTCGAGCTCCTTCCACCGACCGAGTAGGATGTAATGAAATAGAAATATCTTTATTCAATTATGGGCCAAGTAGCATTTTCGAAAAAGTACGATAGGCAGATCCTCTTTGGTGGAAATTAATGTAATGCTCTCTTTTATCTTCGGCCTCATCAAGTTAGATGAAAGCCAAGAGAAACCCCGTCAAGTATGGTAATAAAACATCAAGAAATAGTGTCATGTTGACAGCACAGGCGACAAGTCCCCCTACTCTAAAGATAATGCTTTCTCAATGAGTGTTACTGATCTGGAATCTTCACCCCCGTTGGGCGTTTAAGATTCGTGTGTGAGTGCTACTATGATCTCTGTTCTGTTCCATATAAGTAGCATGGCATTGAACGTCTGACTTTCAATTACAATTACAAAGTCACCGTTCGTCCAAGAATCGCCCACACTAAACTTAACCTTACAACTGTGGGTTGCTAAACTTCAATTATAAACATATCAAAGTTTTAATGACTGAACACTCATTGCTGGCTGCGGGCTGGAACTTTTGTTTCAAAGTGCCGTTTTCACTTTTGGGCGTACAACACTTAGAATTACTAATAAATCATTCACATGCGTCTAGACATTTTGTTAAGTACACTGGTACACAAGCATCAAAACATAAAAATAACGTTGAACAGTATATCTAATTCGTAAATAAAATTTGGGAACAATGAAGGGCTTTTGTTTATACCAATAATCGAACCTACATTAGCACTTTGCAATACAATCACTACTGTAGAATAGGTATTTTTGTAATATTAGAAAGATAATATCTTAAGTCTGTTCCTACCGACCCACTCAAATATACAGAATGGCACATTTAGATCGGTCAGTATGGGAAAGTCGGAAACCATAAGACGTACGAAAATCTCTTCTTAGGAACCATGTCATCGGTTTGAGTAAAAAGAAAAACTGCATTCACACATTTTAAAAAAAACGTGTACTCAGCTCGGGAATCGAACCCGGACTTTTTGAAAAATAAAACTAATGCTATTTCTATTTCGATATCGATTGTGTAGGTTTTAAGCAGTAAACGTGACTATGAAACATGATGTCTAAAATGCATTGTTTTCACATCATTTAATTTAGTTTAGTAAGTGTAATTACGACCATTTTTTCAATACAACATTCAATTCGTTTAGGTTTGTAAAATTGTCTCCATGGTTGTTTGTAGCTCTTTGCTGGTGTCGGAACTTGTTACATAGACTGCTTGACATATTGTTATCTGCGATAATATTATCTATCTATGATTGTATTTCCTTACTTCTATTAATCATACTTACTTCGGTCAATTGAAAAGCCCACTTAGAAAAAGTGTGTAGATACAAAGACGTGATAAACTTCATTTTATAATGGAATGTTTTCGTTTGAACAGAGACGTGATAAACCTTATTTGAAAATGGAACGTCTTGGTTGTTGGAAATGTTGTATTGAAAAAATGGTAGTAATATCGAACACTTACTAAAATAAATTTAAGGATATGAAAACCATGTATTTTATTCATTTTAGACATTGTCATCATGTTTCATAATAACGTTTACTGCTTAAGACCTACACAATCGATATCGAAATAGAAATAGCATTAGTTTTATTTTTCAAAAAGTCCGAGTTCGGTTCCCGAGCTGAGTAGACGTTTTTTTTTAAATGTTTGAATGCAGTTTTTCTTTTCACTAAAATCGATGACATGGTTCCTAAGAACAGATTTTCGTATGTCTTATAATTTCAGACTTTCCCATACTGACCGATCTAAATGTGCCACCCTGTATAATGTATATTTTATCATAGGACAAGGATGGCAAACTAGTGTACGTTTCGCCCGATGTAAAGTTTACCGTAGCTTTTAGACACTTGTTACCGTAGCACTTAGGGCACTACTCACAGGCTGTGAGGGTGGTAGAAACAGGCTTACAAGTTAAAACGCGTGAGTAGTATCAAAGGTAGGCCACGGTAACCGAACTATCACGCAGACTAGCTAATTCGCCATGCTTAAAATTTTTCAAAAAGTTTTTCAATAAGGGCAATGTGTATAAGAGAATCAGTTCCAATATAATTCTTTCTTTAATTTACACTCAATCATGTTTTTCCCCAGCTTCAGCTGTGATATAAGAAATTCAAATTTCAGTCACACAAAACAAAAATTACGAGGTAAGGGTTTCGCCGCATGCCAAAATATACTAGGGGAAAATGTAGGGGACCGGGTCCCCAAAGTGGTATGAAAGACGTCCCTATTTAATAGGACTCCGGGGAGCGTTGTGTCACTAAATAAATCTTTTAAATTGAAACCGCGTTCTTTGCATTTTTTTATTTTTTTTCCCTCAAAAAGGTAAACCAATAAAGGTTGTTGCTTTTGTTTTGTTTATGTTCATGGTTAACCTTTTGTTTCACTCATGAAATCCCAAATAAACAGGACTTTAATGATAGATTTAAAACAATTATTGAATTCACAGACTTCTATGACATATGATGGAATTTCTTTTATTTCTCCCACGTAGGAAGGTCTGTTTCCCGCTGTGGGATGTATATAGACTAGTGATGGTGATTTTCAGCAAACTATCACATCCAACTTATATACGAAAATGCGACATAGCTACAAGGTTTTTTTGGCTGAATCATATTTTATAGTATCTGTAACATATAGCACATTATTTTCACATTAAATCTGTTATTAAAAATTTCAAAAATATTTGGACAAATACAAGTCGCAAATCACTGTGAAGGCATCTAGTTGGCCCTATAAGCCCTAAAATTAATCATTAGTTTTATTGAGTATATGGTTACATGAATGTCCATTTGTATCAAACGAGCCAAAGAAACACTTATCATCGTGTTTCCTCGCGAGACATACTCAGAAATGAAAACATCCGTATGAGAACTAAAGTCACTGACATAGCACTAAGGTTTAGCAAGTCAGAATGGCAGCGGGCAAGGCACATAGCACGCAGAATGGACAGCCGATGAGGCGGTAAAGGTCTAGCATGGAGACCATGTAGCAAGGCAGATTAGAACTGTTTAGAATTCGATGAGGAGGACTTGGTTCAGCAGTGGACATCATAAGCTGATATGATGATCCAACCAGATGAATTTTTATTACTCATTCCTATGACGTAAGAGAGTAGAAACGTATTTACAATGAAGTCGTTAAAAATCCAGATTTCAAATAAAAGAATCATAATCATCATACCAGTCTATGATGACCACTGCTAAACAAAGGCCTCCCCCATCGATTTCCAAATGGAACCGGTCTGCGCAGCCTGCCTCCAACGGCTCCCAGCGACCCTAACCAGGTCGTTTGTCCATCTTGTTGAAGGCCGTCCTACTTTGCGCTGACCGGTACGCGGTGGCCATACTACATAAAACTAACGCCTCACCTGCCGCCTGCTCTGCGTGCTATGTGTCCTGCCACTTCAATTTACTAATTTTATGAGGTATGTGACTTTGGTTCTCTTACGGATGTCATCATTTCTGATTCCATGTCGCTAGCTATAATGCTCGTTAATAATTTAAAACCTTAAAACCACTGCCACATGTAGGTATGACAGTAACGAAAAACTAGAGTATTGGTCCAATGAACTGGACCACGGGAATTGGACATTTGGGCAATATCTCGGCGAGCGAACCCCGATAAGTCAATCGGCAAACCCGGATTAAAATTTGTATCGACACGTACCCATAACCGGACCGAGCCTTTGTAGAATTTGTCGACTGACAACTATATCCGTTACGTTTTCAAGGAAATCTAATGAACATGTTGGTAATTCAATTTGGGATTTATATTGAGTTGGTTAGAGCTTATAATTGCGAGACGTTTGTCTGTTGATATTGTTTAGTAGTGAATGTTTCATGTAAGTAAAACAAAACAGTAACTTCTATGCAATGATAATTATGTACTTTTATTGCGGCTCAGGAGAGTCCCACATAACCTAGAGGAAAAACGTTGTTTCCAACGTTAAGGCGATCTATCGAAACGTTGTTTCGGCCAAGACCGATAGGGATAGAGATATGGCTGACTCAGCGGGAGGAAAAAAAAACAAAACAGCGATCGCCGTGAAAAATAAACGAAATACACAAATTATTTTATTAAAAAATTACCTTATGGACTACAAAAAACGCTTTTACACGATTCTGAATATAAATGATATCTACTATTTAAAGTAATTTCCTATTGAATACAAATTATCGTTCACCAATAATCTTAAGTTTTCTTGTTTATAAGAGGTCTTTTCGGAAATAAAATGTATCGAGGCAAATTCTTTTAATCGTGTTTTCGTTCTACTCGTATAATAAATAGTACTCGTAGATAAGGATATGAAGAAACGTATATTTGATTTTCAGATTCGTAAGATCTTTCAGCAACGTATGACATTACTTATAAAAGTGCGATTTTTTTCAATATATCGCCTTAAAAAAGGATTTGTGGTTTCAATGTAGCTACTTAGGTTTGTGCACTGATTCTTTGTTAACTACCCTATTATACACTCACATACACAGTAATAGCTTACGATATAAGATATGAAAAGATAATTGTTTAGTTTATGTTACTGAAAACATGGCATTACAGGATGTTATGGAATATATTATTTACGTGCACATGTTTTGCTACTATAAAAAGCATGCAAATCACACAAATGGAATTAGAAAAAATACCTAAATGTTATCATTTACTTTAGCCTTTCTTCCGTTTTGCATTTAAGTACTACCCATCTTTGAAAGTCAAAACCCGACGCGTTGTCGTATTTTCCGTACCAAAGGAAAAAGTACAGGAGTTTGCTTGCGTGAATACTAGTAATAATAAAGTATCAGGCAGTTGTTTTTACGCAATAAATATTACGTTCAGCTATAAAGCATTATTAATTACGACGACTGCAAAGATAAATTGACTTACGAACGTAAAGTTTATGGAATAAGCACTGAAGTTTTATTTGTGTGGTAATATGTTACTTCGAGAGCATTAAGCTATTGAAGAACCATTTATTAATTATAATACTTATTTCATAAGATATTTGCCAAGTTATAAAAGTAAACTTTGATGTCAACAAGTACTGAGACAAGTCTAGGTTGACAATGTTTGAAGTTAAGTTTGAAGAAGAGGGGTCTTCGCGGTCGTTTTTGCAAAAAAATATAGTTATTGGTGATTACTACTGAGGTAAGCTGGCTTACACAAAAGTCGAAGACTTACCATAGTCACGTGTTTGCAAATACCAATTTCCGCGCGTTTATGATACAACATTTATCAACACATTGGGGAGAAAACAGTACAATACTTATTATTATTGTTGCGAACTAGGTGTAACTAAAAGGACAACATTGGGAGATCACGTTTATTAAAAACTCAGGAACAATTTACGATAAATACAAATTAATTTAGATAAAATGTCACGAAAAACGGTTCTCAAACAAACATGTCACCTAACTCAACACTAATTAATTACTTATCGCACCGAAAAACTTGCACTGATATCGCTTCAAAGTAATCTCTTCGCGATTCCAAATAGAACTGATTGCCTGTGCCGCGACTCAAGTGCAGCGTCGCTACTAGACAGTTCTCGAGGCTTCTACAATAGCACTTCATTTAATCAAAGATGTTCAATATATAGAATAACATATCTCCCTCACTCCTTTCTCGAAGTTTCTTCTTCGGTCCTTGTGTGGTATAATAGCGCGCTGTCTCTTTTGCGACCTTTCCATAAGGTTATTCTTCTGTCCTTGCCTAGCATAGCGCCATGTCTCTTTTGCTCCTTTCTCATTCATTCTTATGGAATTTGACTTAGGGGAGTATAATAGTCATAAGAGGTCCTGAATACGCTTGAAAAGGGGTGGAATTGGTAGAATAGTTGGCTCCTGAAGTGGCCTGAAAACGCACCAGCCTGCTGAAAACGTCTTTAAGTCTGTAAAAATTGACTTCAAAGTTGCGCAAGGCCACCACGTAGTACACCGTCGTAACAATAAAAGGGTTTCGTAAAGGCATTTTTCGAGCAAATGTGTTGAATGCTTAAAGAGATCCTATATCATTAATTCTAATACTGACGAAACTATTCTAATTCAACTCCCGAACTAGTGTTTCTTCAAATATCTACAATTCGGTTAACTTGGGTATTGCTTTCGATATTCTTAATTTGGCTAACGTCGTTTGGTAGATATCAACTAATCATTGAACGATGATGATAATCACATTGAAGAAATATTGCTAAAGAAATCGAAGAGTTTGTTGGCTCACCTACAACTTGTAAGTATCCCACTTGACTGATCATCGGGTTGGTGTTCACTTGACACATGTAGTACCCCCTGTCCTCCTGCTGAACCTGGCTGACGTGCAGCAGCCACGTCATGGCATTGTCGTGCGACACGCTGAACCTTGCCAGCCTCGTGATCACGTGCCGGTGGATCGTCAGGATCATCTGCCGGTCGATGTGTATCCATGCCACCTGTTAACAACGAAAATATAAAGTTAAAGACTAGTTATCGGTTGGTGGCGTAGTCGTTTGAGCGGTTTTGATTACGAAAACAAAGCGACTGTCGCCACGGTCGATCTCAGATGGGTCAATCATGATGTAAAATTTCAATCTACACCGTGGTTCTGAAGGCACATTACGTCGATGGTCCGAGTTGTTTCTGCAACCGCTTTATCTCACCAACCCGCCAACGGGTGTTTAGGCTTAAAACTCCTCAAGCAATGGGCAGTGTATAGCTGGTAATGTAACTATTTAGTTAAACTTCAGAAATTAATAAAAAACAACCTGGTTATTTTCAAAGACTTAGTACTATGTTTTAAGTAAAATTAAGAAGAAACTGTAGTACAAGTAAGCTAGGCGATAGTGGGATTCAGCAAATAAGGTCCGCTTGAGTTGTTGCCATAGCATAAGAATCTTTGTTGCACCAAGCAGCACGTGCACTGCTCACGTGCTGCCTACATTGTGAAAATCAAGGCAGGAGATGAGTCTGATCCTAACATTACGCTTTGCTATTAAGATCTGGCGACCAAACTCACATAATGAAACAAAATACCATAAATTAGTGTTGTTTATCTGTGATCTTTTTTTCTTTATTATAAATAGGTTCACTCTTGATCCCACTCTTGCTACGAGAGAAGTTAAGAGGTGGTTAAAGATGTAGCGAGCAGAAGGTGCCTTTTTAATTCAGCTTTGAAGGGATTTTGGGTATATGCGGTTGGGAATACCGATGCCGGCAGAGTATACCAATCCCTAGCCGTTCGCATTATAAAAGATCTTGAGAAGCGCTTAGTAGGTACGTACTTTTGGTATATCAAGCAGGATTTCGATTTTCTGAAAGTTGAAAGTACTACCCCATTAAAGGGCGCTGAAATATTCTACCTCGCTGCAGGCGTAGTGTTAATTTGTGTCACAGTGGCAAGATTTGTATGTTGTATTTGAGAGATAGTGATAGTTCATCATCACATTTGCAGCAAGCACATTGTCAGCAATGTGATGTCATTTAAACATGGATCGGGATTAACAAGGAAAAATAAACGTACATTTTTAAAAACTCATAAATTGGAAACTACGTAACATATTGTAATGGCCGTTTCGAAGAATTCATAGTTGGCTGAGCGAAAATAAGTTCTGAGCAAGAGCCATTAAAAACCGTTTCCGCGATCACGGACACCTGGTTTTGACGATTTTCGGAGAGTATATTTAAAAAAGTTATTCTCAATTCACATTTTAAATATAGTTCGCTTTGTGAATAGAGTCCGCTCACACTATCGACAGACATCAGAACTTGAGATAATTTGTGCTTAGATTATGAAAAGGAAGTTGTAACGTGTAAAATCCGGTAAGGTTAGTTGTAAATAAAACAGGTATTTTTAGGTAATTAATACAGTAATTTATTGATAATATTATTTAGTTTATGGCCACTGGCGTGGAGCTGCACGGTCACGCAATTGTGAAGTATAAGGATTATTAGTTACAATTAATAATAAGTATAGGTAGTAACAGGTCGTGGCACACTTGGTCGATAACGCTGTTTAATGATAGTTTAGAACTTACATGTAGGTAGGTTATAAAGACTACTATATCCTGTGGTGTCTCTGTTGAGGCGGCATGGTAGACCAGAAGGGTTCAGCACGAGGTGGTGGTACGCTTCAACATATTATCGTTGAACGGATCAACAGCAGAATATCACATTGCTTTGTCGCAGTCTATTGCAGTAGAATATTGCAGTAGAATATTACATAGCAGAATATTGCAATATATTCCTTAGCAATAGTACATTGAAGTAGTAGGTAGTGGTACATAACAGCAGTGTATAACAGCAGTGTATAACAGCGATATAGATCAGCTGTATAAAACAGTAGTATATAACAGCAATATAGATCAGCTGTATAAAACACCTCCTGGAAGGGACAAGGATAAGTTAAGTATGATCCCTCCAGAGAGAATTTAGTTAAGGGAATCAACAAAAGTTGTATTGGCAGAAATCACCATTAAAAGAATAATTTTAGGTATTCCTTGCATAATAGTAGTAATCATATGCAAATAAGATACATAGTCTTGCTATTCTATGTATAGTTATAAGAATTTATGAAATAGTTTAGGTTAAAATACTGATTTAAGGTTATTACTTATTTCAATTAATTACTGGCAGAATATGAGATAATCTGACTAAATCATTACATGGAAAGAAGCTATTCACTATTAATTATATGTTAAATATTTAATTTGTACTTTTAATGCAGTATTTTAATAAGTTAATGTAGATTGTATGTTTTTAATTAAATTGGGATATATAAGAAGAACAAGTTAAATTAGTATTAAATTGTAGTTATTAGAATATAATTGGGTTACACTGAAAACTAATTATTAAATAATATTGATATAAATACCTGTCGGAGGTGGAGATAAATGTGGTTTCCTTTCACATAATGTATGTAGGTAAGTATGTTTAAGTAATATCTTGGGATTCTTTGGTACAATCTGTAAATCAATTTATATTCCAAATGAATATGTTAAAAGGTAATTGTTAGATGAGTAGTTTGGAATAAAACGTTGTCCAAGGGAGGTTATGAACACAATTAAAGGCATGATTTTATCTACTCAATTTAAATTAAATTGTGTCAGAAATTGCATAACACTGATCAAATAGGGTTAAAGTAAATGTAGTATTTGCTTACCAAAAGAATTCAGTGTCCCATTTGATATTAATCTAAGTAAGTACATAAGTAAGATTTTTTAATGTTTAAAAATCATTGTAAAAGGTGGTCTCTTTGTATGATCTGCAAAGAATAAACAATGGTGAATAACCAATTGTATGATTTTAAGGGTTTATAATAATTTTGATATTTAATTGCTTACCAATAGAAAATACGTGAGACGCCACGAGGTTATAAAATGTAGAAAAAAGGTAAGTCAAAGAGATGTAAAATCTTCGTCGACAATTTTTTCGAAAAGTAGAAGGCAAAAGGAACTAACCTTCATACAGCCAAACAGCCGTAGACCATAAACGTAAAATAGGGCTACAATACCCCCATAACCACATAAAGAATTCGTTAAAAGAATTCGTCGGATGCCCTCATCCGTTCCTGTGCAACCTAGAAACTCCAAGCTTCCTTAGAAACACAAAAATAATTTCTATAAAGAAAAGAAAAAAATACAAGCAATAAGCCTACTTAATTCACTAAAAGTAAGCACCTATGCCAAGTACTAAGTATTTGGTACATGCAGAAAAGATATGTTTAATTTTCTACAATAAAAACAAAAACAATCAACAATAATGTGTGAACAATACACGCATGAAGTTGTAGATAAAAACAACAACACAAAAAACGTAAGTACTTATTACACTTCGGTAATGAAAGGTAATCAATAGTGAGAGGAACCTCACGAATTTGTTAGGCTTATTAAACTAATACCTAATAATAAAAACATTAGAACAATACTAACTAACGATATAGTATCAGTATACCATAACTTAAGACAACTAGCAAAAATCAACGTAAGTAATATATTTTTTTTTTTTAAGATTTAAAATCTTTGATGTGCCATTTTCCTAAATATTTCCCATGTTCGTCTTCTAGTTCATAAACTAATGACGATAGTTTACGAATTATCTTACATTTTTCGTATTTAGGGGCAAGTTTTATAGCAAAAAATTTTCTAGCATCGCTTTGTTTGTATGATCTTTTCCAAATGTAGTCACCAACGTTGAAACTAATATCACGACGGCGTTTATCATAATACTTTGCGTTTTTCGCATGAGCTTTTTTCAGTTCTTCCTGGACATTATCAAAAATACCTCGCAAAGAGCTTAGATTAGAAATGTAATCTCGACGAGAGTCAAATATAATTTCATCGATGTTTTGAGCATTCGAATAAACTTTTCCGTCAGCAATTGCTTCACGACCATGAACTAGCAAATAAGGAGTATATGAAGTTGTTTCGTTTACAGATGTATTCAAAGCGAATTGGATCTTATGTATGTTAACGTCCCAAGAACGGTGATCGTTTCCAACGAAAGAAGACACTGCGGTAATTACCGTTCGATTGGTTCTTTCCACGGTGTTATATTGTGGACAGTATAATGGACCTAGGTGAATTTGCGGTATTCCATATTTAGAGAACAACGCCTGAACTTCACGGCCGGTGAACTGTGAACCGTTATCAGCGATGATGGTTTGAGGAATTCCATGCACTAGAAATACATGATCTTCCAACCTTTGGACGATAGATTTCCCAGTAGCTCTCCTCAAAGGAAACAGGAAAGTGTACTTCGAGAAACAACATACAACAACTAACAAAAAGGTATTTTGTAATCTTGATTGGGGTAAAGGTCCAACCAAGTCAATACTAAGACACTGGAATGGTCTAGAACATACTTTAGGACTACCCATCAAACCTGGTGTAGTTTGATTGGTATGTTTGTAAGCCTTACAGACATCACAAAGCATAATAAATTTAACCACATCCTTAAACATTTCAGGCCAGAAATATCTGAGACGCAATCTTTTATAAGTTTTAGATATGCCTAAATGAGCAGCAAGAGGATCACAATGATTTTCTACTAGAATATCATTGCGATATTTAAGAGGAACGACTTGTTTCCACTCAAAATCTTTAAAAAGTTTGTTATTAGATTTAGTATACCTATAAAGTATATCATCGATTATTAAAAAGTTAGGGCACGATGAAGGATTATCCTTACATCTTTTTAAAAGATTTAAATACCAAGGATCAGCAATGTTTTTATCAACAAAAGCTATAGGAACAGAACGCGACAATGCATCGGGTACGATGTTTTCTTTGCCTTTACGATGTTCTATACAAAAATTAAACGGTGAAAGTCTACAACCCCATCGTTCAAGACGTCCGGTAGGATTCTTTAAATTTAGAAACCATTTTAAACTTGAATGATCAGTAATAATTTTAAATTGTTGGTTTCCTTCAAGATAAGGCTTAAAATGTTCTACCACGTAAACAACAGCTAAAGCTTCTCTTTCCGTTGCGGAGTAATTTCTTTCTGGTGGAGTCAAGGATCTACTACAATAAGCGATTGGATGTTCTTCTCCATTTATTACTTGCGTAAGGGTTCCGCCGATTCCAAAGTCTGAAGCGTCACAATGGACTGCAAAAGGTAGTGAAAAGTCGGGGCAAGCTAAAACAGGTGCAGTGGAAAGACTGATTTTTAATTTATTAAATGCTTCCTCTGCTTCTTGAGACCATTGAAATGAAGTATTTTTACGACTAGAAGTTAGTTTGTTTAACGGGCCTGCAACATTACTAAAATTTTTAATGAACCTCCTATAGTAAGAAGCTGTACCTAAAAATCTTTTTACGTCTTTACGATTAGTAGGTATAGGAAAATCCATAATAGCTTTTACTTTATCTGGGTCCGTGCGTAAACCATGTTCATCAACAACGAATCCTAGATATTTTAACTGTTTACGAAAGAAACAACACTTAGTAAAATTGATAGTTAAGTTAGCAAATCGTAACTTATCAAATATGGTATTTAGTAAAATTATATGTTCAGAGAATTCTGAAGTAACGCAGATAATGTCATCGAGATAAATAAATATTCTTCCATTATACTCGGGACCAAATAAAATATCCATCAACCTTTGTTGGGTAGCTGGCGCAGAAGTTAAGCCAAAGCACATAACTTTAAATTGAAATAAACCACGTGAGGGTACAGTAAATGCGGTCTTCTCTTTAGATGTCTCTTCTAAAGGAATCTGCCAAAATGCAGCTTTTAAGTCAATAGAAGATAAATATTTAGCATCATTAAGTTGATCTAAAATCTGTGAAATATAAGGTAAAGGGTATGCATCATGTTTAGATACTTCATTAAGTTTACGACTATCTACACAAAATCTATATTCACCATTAGCTTTAAGAGCTAGAGTAATTGGGTTATTCCAAGGACTACAACTTGGTTCAACAACGTCATTATGTAACATTTCATCAAGTTGTTTATTTAATTCAATAAGTTTAGTAGGAGACAAAGGATAATATCTCTGTTTAATTGGAACTGCATCACCTGTGTCGATTTGATGTGATATTAAATGAGTACGACCTAAGCCAATCTTATTAGATGATATAGTTTCAAATTTATTAATAGTTTCTTCAGCTATTAAACGTTCTTTATCATTTAAAACATGAAATGGTTGCAAATATGTAATATCTGAAACAAAAATAGAATCTGGAGCTCTTCCAGTAACATTGTAGTTGCTACTTTCTATCAAAGAAAGAATATCTGGAGCAATATCAAAATTTTTCCAAAAATTTAATCCTAGTAAAATGTTTGTAGAAACTTCTGGTATAACATAAAATTTTATCACGTTAGTTTTATTCCCAACCGTGACAGGCAACAAATAATATCCTAAAACACGAGAAGTAGAACCATTTGCAGTAGAAATATACTGTAAATCGTTAGACTTATGTAAGGTTGCGAAATCAGAAAAGTGTATATCATTTCCATTTCCTATAATAGAAATCTCGGATCCAGAATCTAGTAATCCAGAGAATTTTAAATTAAAAACTGAAAAAGTTAAGTAGGGTCTTTTATCTTGACTTTCTTGAACCAACGAAATATGTTTAAGTATTGAATCTTTAAGAGTCAATGAAAAATTATCCTCATTCTGGGTAACAGAATTAGGCAACTGAAGTGAATTCTGGGTAACAGAACTCGATAAAGAAGTATCCTGAATCTGGGTAACAGAATCAGGTACGGGTAATGAATTCTGGGTAACAGAAATCAATGTAGAATTATCCTGATTCTGGGTAACAGAATCAGTTACGGTAAATGAATTCTGGGTAACAGAACTCAATGTAGAATTATCCTGAATCTGGGTAACAGAATCAGGTAAGGTAAATGAATTCTGGGTAACAGAAATCAATGTAAAATTATCCTGAATCTGGGTAACAGAATCAGGTAAGGTAAATGAATTCTGGGTAACAGAACTCAGTGGAAAATTATCCTGAATCTGGGTAACAGAATCAGGTAAACTAGTTATATTATTAGAATTACTTAGACAAGTAATTCCTTGGTTCAAGCTTTCAAGTTTTTTGAAATAGTAAGATTTGGTTTTCCTTCGCTCTGACGATCTGCTGATAAGTTGTTACATTTTGGACAAGTTCTAGCGGTAACATCTTTTTCACCACAACGATAACATATCACTCGATGTGATCGCTTACAATCCTTCAAAACATGACCGTTTTCACGACATCGAACACAAAACTTATTAGTGGGTAATTTAGTTAGAGCAGCACACTCTTTAGGTTGCTTAGTAATATTGGTATGTTTATAGGATAAGTCTGCGGCAAGCAAAACTTTGTTAGCAGCTTTATTCGGTTCTGCCGATAAATCTGTACGTAAGGTAGTATTTTCCAACATACGACAATATGTCTTTAAATCGGACCAACTAGTTATAGACGTCATAGCCAATTGTAATGCATATGATCGTTTAATATTATATTTGACAATTTCCAACTGTTCAAGTTCACTTATGGGTGTACGGAGTCTACTAAAATAATTTTGCATCACACTAAAATAATTTACTATGCTTTCATTAGAGCCTTGAATATGTCCTCTTATTTCTGTTAATAAACGAAAATCATAATCATGGGGTAAGTAATCATCGAACAATAATTGTTTTAACTCTGTCCATGAATTTATTCGAGTTTTAATTCCACGATACCAATATAATGCTTCATCTGAAAAAATTTCAGAAGCGCCTTCAAATAATTTATTTTCACTGATACCTCTTGACAAACACAACTCTTCGAGGCGTTGAACAAATGCAATAACACAAGTTTTACCGTTGTATCTAAAATTTAAAGTATGAACACCTTTGTTGTAACCATGAGAACAATCTGTACAAGAATTATGTGTAGGGAGATTAGAATTAGGTTCTGTAGAGACAGTTTCAACATTAGAGTTTTCTATAGGATATCTCAAACTGCTTTTAAAATTGGAGAGTAAAGCATCAAATTTATTTGTAATTTTATTTAAAGAAAGATCTAAGTCTGATTTTAATGTTATATCATTATCTTCAGTAGGATAAATTCTACTCAAACGATGGAATAAGTGATTACCTAAAGCATTAATTCTGTTTAAAATTTTTAAGGTTAAAGGTTTATACGAAGATAAGGTATTTAATTCAGTGATTTTATTTTTAATTAATTCTAACTCAACAGATATTTCACCATCATAAGTATCAATTTCATCTGTAGGAAATTCTTTCAATAAACCACGCAACTGAGAACGTAAACCAGCACATGTATCAACAGGTTTAGCATCACGTAATGTCACTTCATATAGCAACTCATCTTTATGTAAAAGATTAAAATTAATAGGTCTTTCCTCCATAGTGAGAAAATGTGTGTAGCACAATGTTTAAATGTGTAGCAAAATGTTTAAAGTGTAGAAAAATGTTTAAAAAGGAAGTGTATACTTATACACTTAACCGTAGAAAAGCGTGATCGACCAGTACAAAATCACTTAACATCTAAATTATATCATAGATACATTCACCTTCAGTAAAAGTAGATAAATTGAACAGTTAGTAATGTAGTTATCAAATATTATTACCATGAACTAAAAGATTAAAGTCCTTTAGTAGACAGTAACATAGTGTAATATTGGTAGGTAATTAAGTTTTTTTTTTTATTGTGATAAGATAACACAACAATAGTAAAGTTAAAACTGATAAATAGAAAGTATTATAACAGTTATTTTAGAATTAATAACAACTCTTTTTTTGTCTGAAAGAATTAAATGCTATTACATAGTAGGTAATAAGTATTAAACAATAGGACTGCAATATTATTTTAAGTTTGTTATCGACCAATCTGTTTTTGTTCAAAAGGAATAAAACCAGAGAATACTAATATTCATGTAACCACGATCCTGGCAGGGTCGCCAAATTGTAACGTGTAAAATCCGGTAAGGTTAGTTGTAAATAAAACAGGTATTTTTAGGTAATTAATACAGTAATTTATTGATAATATTATTTAGTTTATGGCCACTGGCGTGGAGCTGCACGGTCACGCAATTGTGAAGTATAAGGATTATTAGTTACAATTAATAATAAGTATAGGTAGTAACAGGTCGTGGCACACTTGGTCGATAACGCTGTTTAATGATAGTTTAGAACTTACATGTAGGTAGGTTATAAAGACTACTATATCCTGTGGTGTCTCTGTTGAGGCGGCATGGTAGACCAGAAGGGTTCAGCACGAGGTGGTGGTACGCTTCAACATATTATCGTTGAACGGATCAACAGCAGAATATCACATTGCTTTGTCGCAGTCTATTGCAGTAGAATATTGCAGTAGAATATTACATAGCAGAATATTGCAATATATTCCTTAGCAATAGTACATTGAAGTAGTAGGTAGTGGTACATAACAGCAGTGTATAACAGCAGTGTATAACAGCGATATAGATCAGCTGTATAAAACAGTAGTATATAACAGCAATATAGATCAGCTGTATAAAACACCTCCTGGAAGGGACAAGGATAAGTTAAGTATGATCCCTCCAGAGAGAATTTAGTTAAGGGAATCAACAAAAGTTGTATTGGCAGAAATCACCATTAAAAGAATAATTTTAGGTATTCCTTGCATAATAGTAGTAATCATATGCAAATAAGATACATAGTCTTGCTATTCTATGTATAGTTATAAGAATTTATGAAATAGTTTAGGTTAAAATACTGATTTAAGGTTATTACTTATTTCAATTAATTACTGGCAGAATATGAGATAATCTGACTAAATCATTACATGGAAAGAAGCTATTCACTATTAATTATATGTTAAATATTTAATTTGTACTTTTAATGCAGTATTTTAATAAGTTAATGTAGATTGTATGTTTTTAATTAAATTGGGATATATAAGAAGAACAAGTTAAATTAGTATTAAATTGTAGTTATTAGAATATAATTGGGTTACACTGAAAACTAATTATTAAATAATATTGATATAAATACCTGTCGGAGGTGGAGATAAATGTGGTTTCCTTTCACATAATGTATGTAGGTAAGTATGTTTAAGTAATATCTTGGGATTCTTTGGTACAATCTGTAAATCAATTTATATTCCAAATGAATATGTTAAAAGGTAATTGTTAGATGAGTAGTTTGGAATAAAACGTTGTCCAAGGGAGGTTATGAACACAATTAAAGGCATGATTTTATCTACTCAATTTAAATTAAATTGTGTCAGAAATTGCATAACACTGATCAAATAGGGTTAAAGTAAATGTAGTATTTGCTTACCAAAAGAATTCAGTGTCCCATTTGATATTAATCTAAGTAAGTACATAAGTAAGATTTTTTAATGTTTAAAAATCATTGTAAAAGGTGGTCTCTTTGTATGATCTGCAAAGAATAAACAATGGTGAATAACCAATTGTATGATTTTAAGGGTTTATAATAATTTTGATATTTAATTGCTTACCAATAGAAAATACGTGAGACGCCACGAGGTTATAAAATGTAGAAAAAAGGTAAGTCAAAGAGATGTAAAATCTTCGTCGACAATTTTTTCGAAAAGTAGAAGGCAAAAGGAACTAACCTTCATACAGCCAAACAGCCGTAGACCATAAACGTAAAATAGGGCTACAAAGTCAATATGAACAGGCCTCCAAAAAGGTGGACCGACGATCTGGTGAAGGTCACAGGTAGCCGCTGGACAGCACACCGATCGTCTTGGATACTTTAAGGGGAAGTCTTTGTCCAGCATTGGACGTCTTTTGGCTAAAATAATTATGGTGATGATGGGTTTTAACAACGGCGCGCGGCGCGGAGGAGGGTATTAGCAAATTGCTATATCAATATATTGCAATTTGTTATTCCGATCCTTCGTGCTCTGAAAGGCATTTTAAGCCATTGGATGCTACTGCTGTCCTTTTGTCCAATCAACCCAGAGCGTGATGAGATGACACAAACTCTCCTTTATGTTACTCCTCTGCGCACAGACGTAGCAGTTGTAGTGAAGTTAAGCAAGAGTCGTCAAATATTTACAATGTTAAAACATTTACTTACGGGTATTTCCAAATGGATTGTATGATCTCAACTAAGTTCCTCGTTAGTTTCTTGGGTACGATCGCCTGAAGGTTGACTATGTCTAAGATTCTCCGAGCGGTCATTGATGCTCTTGATTTGAATTTTTTTTTATAGAAAGCACGGCATATGACTCAACACCACCTGATGTTAAGCCGTAAGAAGAGTCCATATGAAAGACGGCTAGTGAAGCAAAAACAGACTGTTCTATCCGCCTCCACCTTGCCGGCCTGAATGAACCCTTAGGAAGTAGGGAATATAATGGATGGTATTCTATCTTAACAAATTTTTCCAAAGTATCATAAGTGGCACTGACAGAATACCTCGTAAGATTATCAAATTGAAGTGGCAGTGACCAGGGCACATAGCACACAGAACAGACGGCCCGTCTGGGGCTTTGTCCCCAATAAGTGGACCTGTCTCGCCTAGACTTTGAATTACTCCTAATCCGTCGGCATAGTTAGCATAAAAGTTTATAGGATGGTATCGTTGTCTCTTGACCTCGGAGCAATAAAACTTTAATTTAGAAAACAGAAAGTTTACGATCCCAGCCATTTTACTGCCAAGCTCTCGTGATATTTATGTTGCCGAGCTGAAGTACTGGTAAACTAACTTCAGTATAAATTTAACTCTCTCTAACACTATTGAGGAAATTGCATTGGAACCACACACACGATTGCATTGAAACTAAACACACTGAAACCTTTTAGTATAGTGTTGGTTTGTGCAACGCCGAATTTATCTTCTGCGTTGTACCGAAATAAACTTTTTGCTGAGAAGTTTGAAAGCTCTTTTTGTGCCATGATTTTTTTTGCAGCGACATTTACGATAAAAACGGCGGCAGTAGTTTTAATGATGACTGCAAGAGCATCATAGCTATTTTCACAATTTTTCTTGGACAATATTTACAAAAAATACTTAGAAAATGATTTTGTATTCTTGTAGGGGAAAGTGGAGTCATTCCAGCGAGGGTAAGTCCAAACAAGATCGTTAAAAACATGACCGAAAAGATTGAAGAGCCCATGTTCGATAGTCGGTATTAGCATCCCTCTGAGGCAGCAGAAAGAGATCAAAAACTACACATTTCCTATCACGGTAAACTCAGCTTCGTTGAAATTACTCTGCGTTCGGAATTACGGCCAAGCATTCAAGGCCTATCAGATCATGCCACGGGATGACTGCATTATTAGCTGTTGTCTGTTCATAATATAGTCGCTGATCTTATTTATAAAATTCTCGTGTCACATATTTAGTCACTATACTCCTCCGAAACGGTTTAATAGATTTTCATGAAATTTCATATGTAGATATACAGTAGGTCTGAGAATCGGCTACTATCTATTTTTTTGGACATTTTTTTCTTCTTTTTATAGCAAAACAACGTTTGCCGGGACAGCTAGGAATTTTATGTGTATATTCAGTAGGTCTGAGATTTGGCTAGTAGAATAGTTTTTCTACTACTTCTAGAATAGTTCTAGAATAGTTCTACTACTAGAATAGTTTTTGGACTATTTTTTATGGCAAAACAACGTTTGCGGGGTCACTAAAAGAAATGGTCGACATCGAACTTGACGACCGACAAGACGATGAACCGCCATTAATTTTGACGTTTGAGCACAGCGCTGCGCGTAAACGTATTCACTAATCTCTACGTCGATCTCTTGGCTGCTGCTTGGCGTATGTTTGTCGCTGTTTTAGAGAGACATGACAATCGACATTTTTCAATTTAGTTTTTGTTGTATTTGAAATATATCATAATAACTTCTTTCAATATTTGATTGACTTTTACATAGCTTTAAAAATAAATAACCTTTTTAGTTCTGGCTCACGCCGTGCTTGTCGTCGAAACACTAGTGTCGCTAACGGTTGTCGAATGGTTGTCAAACAAACGCCAAAAGATATGACAGAGCTGCCACAACCACGAATTCTAGGCTGTTGACTTTAGAGAATTGCATAGCTGATCTAGGTGGGCGAACATTACTTTTTATCAGTTAACGAAAACAATATCACGTTGCTTGTGTCGATCTGGTTACGAATCATGACATGAGATGGTATAGTAGGCAGACACCTTCGCACTATTTCTCTATAACCATCACCTCTTGAAAAAATATATGTCGCCGCCATCTGGTTAAATTCGCCGCTCAATTGGATGCCTAGCCCGTTGATTAAACGCCGGCATCCAATTGAATGCCTAGGCCGACTTGGCGTATTGAATGGATCGTCTTGTACTGAAAAGTTTTGGTTTGATTGGTAGGTTCAAGAACCGAATGTCGGTTATAAGTGGTCATAAAAAATAACCTTTTTGGTTCCAAGTCTAAGTCTAAGTTCCCACAAAAGCTCTTCGATTCAAATGCGTATGCCTAGGCGTCCAATTGAATGGCTTATTTAAACAAAAGGGCTGAAATGACGTTCATCCATCTAGTTAAACGTAGCGCTTAATGACTTGGCCAGTTGTACTCTAGTCGTACTTTAGCCGGCGTACAATCAACAGGCTAGGCGTCCAGTTAAGCGGCTACTTTAACCAGACGGCTGCGACATATATATGACAACAATGGATGATAAGCATAGTATTATATTGCGATCCGTCTGATGTAAGCCGTTACCTGTAGACCCATGTAGACGCTCGTAGCACCTAAAGACTTACTGGTAGCCGATCCTAAAGCAAAATTAAGAAACAAAGCTGTGTGCGTATAGGTGCTAACCCCTTCGAGTGGAGAAATATATCCTTCTTATAATAAATAATGTATATTTTGTCATAGTGAAACGAACTTTTAAAAACAGTCTCTGCTTAGCAATACGTTAAAGAAATAGACATTTGAAAAGAAAGTCTTGAATCGAATTCCAGACACGTATAACTGTCGTTGTCTTGTGAATATCAAGGCAAGCTAAGATGCACAAATATACTTATCATCAGAAAATTTTGTCAATGTGAACTAAACGGCGTCAAGAGAATGTGAAACGCTTCGCAGATGAATTTTTTGCCGATAAAAGTTTCGACGACAAATTCAAAGTCCATATAGATGTCAGACAAAATTCCTTTCCTATAATTTTATAATTTTGGCCGTAAAACAGTTTCATTTGTTTCTGATTGAAAGGAAAAGTAGCCAGTGTAATTAAAAAAAAAAATGCCATAGTATAACAACACACCTGCAAAACAGGTGTTTTTTTGTAATTCCAGGAGTCTATTAGGCAACTGTAGCCACCTATCACCAGGTGGGCCTTCAAACGGCATTTAGAAGAGCGATCAACTTGGAATACGTATCTCTGTCGATTTCCAATTCATTCTAGATACGTTTAGATAAGTTCTCTCACAAGTTTCATGAAGTAGAAGGGAAACAAATCTCCAACTACCGACACAGCTTGAATCTCCCACGCATTGTTGTTTACTTAGACAGAGTCACAATCGCGTTAAATTTAGCCGGGGAGACCGCAGGATGGAACCGTATCGCTGTGCCGCACTGCGCAACAGTCAATACGTTGCATATTTTACGAGACTCCTGAATTCTGCTCAGGCTGTAGCCGCTTTGTGTTTGTGTCAAGATAAGGACAGCTTGATCGATATTTGTGATTTCTGAACTTTGGAAATTGTGGAGACATTATACTGCGATGTCTTTTTGGCTTTTTGTATTTGTGCGAAATGAAGAATTTATATCTATCTAACAAATTAACAAGACTGTGTAGATAACTTCGATAGGCACTTCTAGGGTTTTGAGGTTTATTAATTTTGAAGTGGTAAATGCCCTCACGGAAAAAAGGAAGAAAGGAAGGCAAAGGAAATATCTCAGCCCATAAAGCTTTGTCTGATGTCAATATTTTTGTATTAAAATGCGGATTTAACATATTTGGACGAGTTTGAACTGTCAACTCTCCAAAGTTGCATCAAATATCTCATCTCTAATTTTATGCAAAATACCAAAAAAATGTTAAGGTTTTGTTATGATATATCATTAGTTCCAACAAATAGTTATTAGGATTTCATTAAACTATAAATGTATTTGTATTTCATAAGGTTCTGTTAACAAAAATTTAAATGCTAAACACCGGCTAGCGTTGGTGAGAAATCAAAATGTAACTGAAGTTTTTAGACACAACGATATAATATTCAAAGGTTTTTTGGAAGTCACAAATCAACTCGTGAGAAAAAAGCAATTTCTTTTCTACTTACATTATTTGTAAACTTATGCCACAACAGTTAATGAAAGTTCATGAGCGCAGGTTTCCTCAAAAAGGAAAAAGGTATTGCTCCAGAGATTAAAATGATTGACATCACGATTGGTTTACAAGTGTAACGGTGCTCATGCTGTATATATTTTTATTAGTAACGAGATTTTCACTTTTTTATATAAAATGTTCACAAAACTTCGTACACTCAATAGTCAAGTTAAATACGTTTGAGAGCTAGTAAGCCTTAATGTATTAATAATAAGAGTCATAAAATGCGATACGTGACACATGGTAGGTATCTTGTTTCGAGAAATAGGAGAAAAAGAGTTGGTACGATATTGGCGCCCAACGTGTTGCTATACTTTGGGCGCCACTGCACCGTGTCTTTCCAACTCTTTTAGTCTAATAGATTTGACAAAATCGAACTGAGATTATTTAAAGTATTACGGTAATCAATAAGTCCCTTTCTTCTGGATACTCATAAATCAATTTCCAATTTATGCCGAGAGAGCTATTAACAGAAATGGCGAATTTGTGATTAAGTGACGTCATAACTTATCTGCCATACTTCCCTCTGCTAATAAAATGAAGCCAGCAGTTGGAGCGCACCTTAGTCTATTAGCCGACGGGAAACTGCCCCGTGATCTATTGGCTTGAAAGAAAATTTATGCTCATGACGAAAATTAAGATTTTATTTAGTGGAAGCTAGAAGATCGTCCATTGTTTACAAAGAAGGACTTAGTAAAACTTATCTTGGAAATTTGATGGTTGCTTAACTTCTAATGAAACAATTCAGACTGCATTATAAAGTATACTAATCTGAATATCTTATTAACTACGTTTTTAATATAATTATTTTTTTATATATTTTGATAAAATATAACACTGACAAAATATGTACGATATAAAAAAATATATATTATATATCCATATATTTATTTTTACTTTATCAGATGGAGAAATATGACAGCCTTCTGATTTTCTTGCTGCTGCTGGTTCTTCCCAGTGACGGCGTTCCCAAATCTTCAAACCAGTAGTGGTAGAGCCACGTTAATTTAATTTATTTCATAAAATAATTGTGGAGTTAGTTTAGTTATTATATTATTTTGGACGTCAACAATAGTACTTCAATAAGTTACTAATAATTCAAATTAAAATTTCAAAGCAGTTACTCAACATAGGAATAAAGGATTAGAATTTTTCAATTCAAATTTTAAGCATAAATTACTTTTAATAATTTTAAGGCAATTTTGCAGTCATAGTTTCAGTTCCACTTATTATTCATGAGGTAAATAGATCGTCTGAAACACTCATGACCACGGGCCAGCACAATTTGGTTGAATTCAAGAATATAATAAAATAACCTTTACACGTAATATGCAATGAGGTACTTTCCTGTATTGTGATTTTAGCAATAATAGAACTTTACAGGAAATTGCAATAACAGTACTTATGTACACCTGTGTTGATACCAAGAAATACAAAGGTGGTGTTACTGCAATTTGTCAAGCCGCAGAACAAGCTCGGGGGGCTAATAAAAATTAAAACCAATTGTGTCTGGATTCACTATCAGCTCACCATGCAGAGCTCATCAAAAAGCATTATATTGTGGAGCAGAGTGGTGTAAATATTTAATTGTGTTTAAGTTTGCACTGCCCTCATCCTTCGGCTTCCCGCGACCCTCACTAGATCATCGGTTCACTTTGTGGAGGGCCTACCAACGTTGTGTCTCCCGGTACGCGGCCGCCACCGAACTATCGGTTTGGTGATCCTTGGGGCTTGAATTATTTTCGATGTTACCGGCACATTGGCGTCTTTGGCCTCTCAGTACCTTCCCGAGTTTTCACCACCTCTCCAATGCAACTGTGGGCTACCCAACATAATATTTAAAATATTACCTTAAATTTATATATTTATATTACTATATAAATAACTGTACATTTTTTTGAATATTCTTACCTTTATTTCCATGCCTTTTTAATATACAAAAAAAAACAAAAAAAAATGCTTATAGTATTCAAGCCGTGGCCCCTTCTCAAGTATAGGCCTTTTTTTTGTCAGAAAATCCCTTTATGGGTACCCTGGCGCGATAAGGGGCCACACCAGGGTTATGTCGGACTCCTACTTGGTAGGCTGCAATTTACCGACTAAAAAACTGACCGTATCCCAGATGCGCTATGCCATAATGACGCACCACGCGAGGAACTCCGTAGACGTTCGCATGGTACGCCAGCATCGGTCGTTTCCGACCACTACTCTTACGAAGAGAAGTATAGGCCTCCTCCAACTGTCTCCATTCTTTCCTATTCTGATACTATAACTGAATAACTGTATAAATAACTGAATAGATACATTATCATATTTTAAAAAATCATAAAATATATAAAACATTAGGTAAATTACCCATGGATACACAGCAAAGATATACCAATAAAACGTACGTGATAGATTTTCTAAGACCATAATATACCGAATGGTTCTTCTTATTCTGAGTTAAAATAATCAGTATAATGATTTATCATTCACTTAAAAAAACACATTTAAAACAGCGCGAGCATCAAGCTTATTCCTATATTTTTTGAGCTGCACCTTCCCACGGGTTAAGCTACAATAGAGAAGTGTTTTCCAAATTGTAACTGAAGCGTTAAAATAACAAGAACTCCTCATATGAAACGCAATGTTCATGTAGAATTTATTAGTGTTTTGTATTTAGATAACAAAACTATACATAAAATTACAGTTATGCGAACGAAAATGCTACAGTTATGTTATTTATACTACAATTGACCAAAATTTGATCACACTTCAGTCCTATGTTGGGCGCCAATATCAACTTTATGCAAAATACTCTCTTGATGGTGGTCCCGGGCGGCGCGCTGTAATTGCATTACACTCCGGTTTACGGCGCATACAAAATATTGAAAATTGATGCTAATACCACTTTAAATAAAGGGCCATTCATATTTACTATGGTCATTGGACACGAATCGCAACAATGGCTGGTAACATCTGGCTGTATTGTTACTTGAATTCAATTGTCATTTTATTTAAATAGTTGTTGCTGAAACATACTGGCGGGTTAGTTGAAACACCGACATTTTATTGTGAAATAGACACGCTGAATATGTAGTCATGATTCAAATAGCATATTCTGGAAGAACGCTGTATCTCTGATGCTGGCAAACAAAATAACTCTAATTTTCTTAATATCTTTGTCACCTACCATTATTTTGTGCTTATTGTTTTTGGGATTGAATAAAATAACATTGAGGAGCTTGATGACGTGGTGGTTTGAGCGCTCTGGTTTCGATTCCGAAAACAAAGCAACATTTGCAGCGGTTGATCCCGGTGTAATATGGTATATGGTATTGTTCTTTAGTTGTAGTAAACGAACCTTCAACGGGAACAGTCGTTATTATCACCTCACCACACCTCACCGGGATGGATCAATCAAAGTTAATATCTTAAGCTCCTCCGTGCTTCGGAAGACACGTTTAGCCGTTGGTTTCGGTTGTTACTGCAACCGCTTTTACTCGCCAATCCGCATTGGGATAGCGTGGTGGTGCTATGATCCAAACTCCTCATGTTTTTTTCCCACATAGAAAGCCTTATGGCCAGCAGTGGGACGTATATAGGCCGGTGATGATGATGAAAATTTCATTTCATAAAGTTACAGTGACTTTAAACTGAACTATCAACAGGAGCAATAGTTGCAATTGAATTAAAGTCTATATGTGATACCAGACATCATTATTTGTCTTATAATGTGATTGATAAGGACTGCTCAGTTTCAATTACACCTGTTATAGGTATCGTAGGATTGCTTAATTGTCAATTTAAGCATACACATTCTGCTGAGGATGCTCACAATAAATAAACACTTGAAGAGTTCGGGCCACCATAGAACTATACTGTAACGTTAATCCGGTTGGGAGATTGCTATTAATAAAACTATTAATAAATAGTGAATGTATGCTCATTATTGACAATAATTGTTAAAGCTTGTTATAGTTGGACAGTATATTACCTGTTATGTTCGAAATCAAAATATCATTTTAACTACCTTGTAACTATATTCCAGGGCTTACAGCTCAAACAATGATTAGAGTCTTTTGATAACGTGACTTAAAAATATCTATTGTAAACAATTCACAATAGATCGCGCAAAGTCTAGTGGGAGGCCATCCTGGCCTCCCACTAGACTACCCACTAGATGGACAGATGACCTGGTCAGGATTGTGGGGAGCCGTTGGATGCAGGCTACGCAGAACCGTTCCATTTGGAGATCGATGGGGGAGGCCTTTGTTCAGCAGTGGGCATCATAGGCTGGTATGATGATGATGATTTTAAATTTTAAGAAATGAGAATTATTGTGTTTCTGGCGCTCATTCGCAGTAAAATTAGTGTTGCAAGAATAATAATGAACATTGTTGCGTTAGCCATTATTTAATTTAAAGCGAGGAACGTCTTTGCAATAAAAAAGCGACGAACTTTAGTAATAACGATAATGTATGTATAACTTTTTATGTTTTTTCTTCGTCATTAGATTACGGGTCGTTTATAGAGTTTAAATTCTTTATTGTAGCGATTGTTCTTGCAACACTTATTGTTATAGACACCAATAATGCTGTAGTATACAACAGGGAGGTTCAGGCACCCAAACCTTTGAAATTTTAAAAGATTTCCGTTGCATTTTTTACACACTTTGTCTTAAAAAATCTAACAATATCACAAAGACAGTTAGTAAAACATATCTGTCTATGTTAGCTACATCAAATCTTATGTACGTCGTTAACGGTTGGGCAGTATAGGTATCTCAAATTTAATAACTGATTACGAACATTAACCCGGCGGGAATAAGGTGAGAAATTGTTTCACGAGCTGTAATGTGGGTAGAAGATACCCAAATTTTAGATACCTAGTTTTTGCTAGGCTATGGTTGTCTTATATATATATATTTTGTATTGAATATCATTATTATTATCTATTCGACATGATGAATCATCATCACCATCATCATCATCATCAACAGCCTATACACTATACAGATAGGTGCTGTAAATATGACGATAAATCAAAACATAGGCTATATAAGTTCATAGAATTGGTTTGCCACTTTCAAAAACATCCCATTCATTTGATAATTTTATGACGTTTTATAAAATAATGCAGCCAGCACGGACGGACGGACAGAGGAGTCTAGTAATAGGGTAATAGACTCCGCTGTCCGTCCGTCTGTCACCAGGCTGGGTTCACTATATTGTCTTACGATCTTTACTTCAGTGTGGACAATACGTTTTATATATATTCACCAGTTTGTGTATTTGTATTGTTTTTTGAAATTTATAAAGAAAATTCTTCTAGCTACACAATCTTCTTCCAAGTTTCCATGAAGATTACATAATATCTTTTAGTAATAAAAAAAAATAAAAAAATAAAAATTTAATATCGTTTAATTCAGACAAAATTAAAAAGTCCACAATAGGTTAGTTACAAGACTTATACACTATGTTAGTAATTAATTAATTTTAAAATACTTATATGATTACAAAAAATTTTCAATAGCGATCATAAGAAAGGGTAAGTCCCCGTCATCCTCGATCTGCGCACAAAGCACCTCCAAAGTGGCGACGTGAATCCGTCCGCTAATGTCCTTAGGACAATAATACAGACAGTAACGGACAGTAATATACGAATACTATCATTTATAAGACTTAAGACGTCATAAAAATAAACTTAAAAATACCATGAATAAAGATAACACATAAATTTACTTACAAATTAAAAAATGTAACACGGACTACGAGATCGGGTGCGACATACCAGAACCCCCATTGCATAATGTGCATTTCCAGCAAGCGCCGGCGCATCGCTAAAAACTGAGCTGAATCTAGCCCCTCACACTCTTACCTTCAGTTACTGAGACGACATGATAGTAATAATATACTTGAAAACAATAATATTAAATTATTTCCCGACCCGACCTCACTCACGCCAGGTTAAATTAAAGGCTAGTCCTGTTCCGTAGATACATTTAACAATGACAAAACAGCCAACGGAAAGCAGCAAGTGAATTTTGATTGTAAGTTTTGTATCTGCGGCGGAGCGGCATCGTGTTTGTAGGTGAGCTATGACATTAAGCCACAAACTCCGTTTCTCATGATGTAAATAGTTATTTATGATACTAGTGCGGTAAACACCAATATCCACACGTGTGTCATACAACGTTTTTCAACAGATTTGCGAGAAAACATTACATTAATAATATTTGTTGTATTTTTATTGTTTAGGAATATTAGTTCCATTTGTGCGCAATAGATGGCGCTCTACTGAAGCATGCCATTTTTTAGTGGCGGTATTAAGATTTTTTCTCTGTAGTAAAAGTAGTTTTATATGATAATATATATTCTTAATTTTTGATTTTAACATTATTATAAATGTTTGAAAAATTACTTAGTAATTAAAATAGAATAAAACTAGAAAAATTTCACGTCCTGAGGCAGGAATCGAACCCACGACCTTTCGCAATCCGGGCGACTGCTCTGACCACTGAGCCACCCAGGACTTGGGATATCCCTGTGAAATTCTTCTAGTCTATCTGTATTTGCGTTTATGAGCTAACGTCCACCCTACAATGTCGAAATATTCTATTTCAACATTCGAAACGAGTATTTTTACAAATACCGACGATTCGGTTAAGTTGGGGCAGTGCTTTCAAATATTCTTAATTTTTGATTTTAACATTATTATAAAGTTGCAAGCCGGATTGCGAAAGGTCGTGGGTTCGATTCCTGCCTCAAGACGTGAAATTTTTCTAGTTTTATTCAATTTTAATTACTGATAATATATATTCAAATTTGTCGATTTATTAGGTTGCAGTAAGTTATTACTAAAGCAAGGGTGCTTAGTGTTTTTGACCGTTCTCCTGATAATAAATCAAGTTTTGTTAAAAATATCAGTCGGAAGTCGGAAAGTCACAACAATTTTTGACGTTCCTAATATGAAAATGCTGCGCCACGTGTGTATTGCAAATTAGAACTATACCCTATTTGTAATATTTTCTATTTAGTATTAAAATGAGACAATCGTATTGAGCTAGAGCGCTTCCAAGAAGGTTCTATCATTTAGTCTATTCATTCTCTTATTGTGAAACTCCTTGGTGGATTTTTTATAATTTTTTAGGAAATAAATAAACCATAAAGAATACAAACGGAGCGAGCGGAAAAACAGGTACTCAGGTATAAGTACCTATTTTACTGCGCGCTCTGCTATATGGTGCGTGATTTTTGAGCAAATATATTGAAAAAGTCTTAATAGTTCCATTACCCAGCATTCGCCATATCCCCACTCTCCTACCCACAACGTTATTAAGGAGATTAAACTATATATTTTATTATAGAACAAACCTTTTTATTGCCGAAATTTCACAATATTTCACATCTTAATCCACGTGAGAAGCGGAACAAGGCCGCATTATAAATTCTTTCGCGCTTACTAACCCGCCCATGCTCATAAACTTTACCGTCTTAATCCAGCACTTAATCATCTCGCAAATGGCACGTGAACAAACAAGCAGAAAGTGGCATAACTCCGCGGAAAACTTGCTGCTCCGGAGTGGCGCAAAGCCCCGGTAAGCCTCTTTGCCCCCTTTTTATTTCCCGCCACATACTTAACGGCAATTTCTAGAGAACCGCGCCGCTTTATCCCGCGTATTATCGCAACTTTGAGCTGTATGTTTTGCGATGCGCATCTTTAATTCCGGCGTGCTTTGCTTGTTGATGCCTCGTTTTGAAACTTTGTTTCTACTTGTTTCGACTTAGTCTAATAGATGATAGGATTCCTCTTATCAACCCTTTACATTGAAACATTCTTTTGAAATTTAAATGCTTAAAATTTTAAGAAAGCCTTTTTATATTTACGTAAAAAAGCAACTAAAAATAAGGAACGATAATTCTGTTAAAATATCTAAAAATACATTTTACTTTACTTTCTCTTTTGCACTAAAACAAGTTTTTGAGACACAGAATGAGATATCCAAGAGAAATTAAAAAAATAATTACATAATATTGTGATGTTTTTGGGTCGATGGGCATGTCCCTGTTAAACACGGGATATATAAGTACCTATCAACATCTTTAAATATTTTATCTACAAGCTTCTACAAAATAATGTAAATACACAGTATCTTTATCCTCCTACATTAAAAAACCTTAATACTGCTTTCGCCGCACATCATCGAATAATTTTAGCACCTTTTTCGCCATACAAAACTGGTAACTCTCTTTTTTCATCAATAATAGTTAATCTGTGGAATCACTGGAATGCCACTTGAACTTTGATATTAAATTTAGTGAGGTTACAACTTTGTTTGTTACTCAGTTCCTATCACATTTCCGGATCCTTTATGTTAATTAGCTTATATTAAACTATCTGCAATTTTGCAATGGTTGTCTGATAGTCATTCATTTCACACATTCACAACATTGTAGCTTTCACTGTCATCGCCTTTCATGTTTCTCTCTAAAGAAATAATTCAATTTCTTTTTCATAAATAAATGGTCTCTCATTTATGGAGGTTTTTCAAATTCCAAAATTAGAATTAATGGGAATTTATTTTTACAACTATAAAGCATAATATAAGAACTTTTTACTTGTGAGGGTCTATTAAAAGACATATTGAAACCTAATGACATGAAAAAAAAAAGTTTTGAGTATTTTAGTTGTGTTTTTGAGCTGTCCAGTGGTTTGAGCTGTCTGGTTTCGATTTTGAAAACAAAGCAATTTTCGCCATTGTCGATTTCGGCGTGGGTCAAGCATGCGGCGTTGCATTAGTCCCGGAAGAAGTTTGAGCCAGAACACCAGAGTGGTGCTGCTATGGGCCAAACTCTTCATGTGTTATCTCACGTTGGAAGGCCTGTATCCAGCAGTGACGTACATAGGCTGGTGAAGATGATGATGTTGATGTAGTGTTGCTTTTAATCACTTTTTCTTATACACTGATATGATTTTTACAAGCTACCTTTGCAGTTTCACTACATAAAAACAAGTCGTGTGCTTTATATCCGAAGCCTACAGAAATACTGTTACTCATAACTCATGTTATATTATGAGCTATAGAAAGTTGGAGCGAGTTCCCGCAAAATGATTTTTTCCCGCGTAAAATTTTCATAACGAAGTTTTCAACGTTGGCAGGTCGTGTGTTTATCCGCTTCGAAATTCAGCTTTATGAGATTTCATGAATAGTATTCTCTGGAACGAATATATTAGATCAAATCGTTGGGGGCAAAATTGGTGACTGTACAGTTACAGAACGTCAATTTTAGAGAATATTCAAAACGCTTGTGTTTTAATTAAATATTGATAATTTAAAATAGAATGTAGTCGGATGACGGCCGTATATTCGAATTCTGGTAGGGGCCCATGTTTGAAAGATGAGTATGAACATATGAGTTTTATGTATTTATTGAGTATATTTATATAGAAACTTTTATCTTTATTTCTCTGTTAGTCAACTATCCATAGCTCACTCCCATAATCTCTCCTATTGATACCTAAGATAACTAATAAACTAATGATACCTGGAGTAACAATGTCATTATTATTACTGCATATTATTGTAAGAAACGAAACTCACATTTTTTTTTATAAATTTACAAAATGCACGGAATAACGATTATGCACTCCTGCAACACACATAATATGTATTGTCAAATACCAAAAATACTCAATATTATACCTACACCTAGCTAAAATGATATAAACAGGAAAGATAAAGTAGCATATAAATTTTTCGTCTTTTAGTTTAACCATTTCTGTGCAATAAAATGATCGTTTTTTTATAATACTACATTATAATGTTTAGTAACCATATCATACAAGAAAGTATAATAAAATCATTCAAAGAGAAAAATATAATCTGAGCAAGTCTAAGGGTACCGAATGGGCAAGGAGGTATATGTATTTGATTAGGGTCCCAGCGCAGCTCCCTGGAGCATTACCGGCGGGGCAAAGGCGGGCTGTTTTATTTGGTTCCCTCCATTAAATCGATTTTCAATGATACACCCTTTCAGAAAACAGATTTCACGTTACTTATCATCGATTTCACGTTACTTAGGGGATTAAATTTTAGGTCATTATTTTTATTTGCGTTTATTTTAGAATAGCTAGTAAACTATAATTTCTTAGATGTGTTCTTCAGATCATTTAAAAATATTCAAAACTAATTTAACTAGAATTGAAACTGTTCTAAGTATCCTTCTTTTTAAACGTTTTTATAGTATTTGTAAGACCAATATAATGGTAGATAATATTTTAGGTTGTTTGGTAGAAAATCCATTCGATAAAGCTCTAAGAAACTGTCGTTTGAAGTAAACTAATAATTATTAACTCTTGTCTTTAGTTCTTTAAAGATATTCTAGCTCCTCTAGGTAGGTACATACTTAAAAGTGCGTGTTAAACGCCCCTTACGCTTTAAACGCAATTTTATATAGCTCCTGAAAAACGATAGTCTTATCGTTATAAAGAAAGATAGAAAAAAAATATAAAAAAAATAATGAGCTATATAAAATTATATGCAGGTAACGAAAACAAAATTCAGGTTACGAACCACTTTCTAGCTCGTTCGTTCTTAGCTGTATTGTGAAATATATTTACGTATGTATGTGGATATGTTTTTTTTTTATACAACTAGATGACAAACAAGCTGACGGCCCACCTGATGGTAAGTGGTTACCGCCGCCTATAGACACCTGCAATAACAAGGAAAAATCACTTGATATTTCAGGTGCGTTGTCATCCTGGGGCCTAAGATGAAATGCCGTCCATGCCCAGTAATTACACTGGCTACCTTTCCCTTCAATCTGAAACACAGCGAACTGTTTCACGGCTGAAATAAGAAACGCGGTGCTACCTACCCAGACGACCCTACATACGGGACTACCACCTAGTAAGAAATCTAAGTATTCGTATTAATTAATATATACCTTTCTGTATCTCTTTATTCTTGCCCCCATTCTGTTGTCATTTTAGTCTATTACTTTCACCCAAGGTTGCCTGGAAGAGATTGCTTGTTAACAATAAGGTCGCCTTTTGTATTATTTGTTTTCTTCTCTGCTTTTTGTATTTTTCTTTTAACCTCGTGTGCAACAAAGTATATTTGTATTGTATTGTATAATATTAGTGTGTTCAGGCTGCTGGAAATTTGGTCACCTAATACGTGCTTGTCCAACGAAAAAGGTTCTCTGTCCTAAATGTGACAATGAACACGTTAATTGTGAGATCACTAAGTTCCGGTGCATTAATTGTAAAGGAGACCATACATCCTTTGATAAAAACTGTCCCATGTTCTTGAAGGAAAAGGAAATAAGATCTTTAATGTGTCAAGAGAATTGTACCTATAGAAAAGCGCTTTTGATTTATATGGCAAAAAAGAAATATACTTTCAAGAACAACGAGACAAGCAATATACAAAAACAACATCTATCTTCTCAACACAATTTAGAAAAATCATACAGAGATGTTTTAGTGACTAGTGCAATTGTACATACAGAAGAAATCCAATCAACAGAAGAGATATCACAAGAATCATACACGAAAAATGGAAATATTTACAATGACAAAATGGAAATACCTAACAAAAAAAAGAAAACTAAGAATAAAAATAAACACCACAAAGATCACAATAATGAAGAAGAATCAACTACAATAAACCGTAAATTTTTGAACCATACAATAAATATATAAGATAATACACATGCGAAGGAAAAATCATTTTCATTAAAGAAGATTCTACAGAAAGCCAGAGAAATTATTTTATCTGAGTCAGCCCTCGAAGAAAAAATTAAACAAATAATAATAATACTATATGAAGAATTCAAGTTATTTATTAAGCGGTCGGTCTGTAATATTGATGTTATTACTAAACTACTTTCTTTATTTGATAATGGAAACTACAACTAAACAATTTTTTTGTGTTAACATAGTCCAGGGGAACTCTCAAAGCATTCGTCCTAAATTGGTTGAATTTGAAGCATTACTTTGTCAGGAAAAAATTCATATCGCGATTCTGAGTGAAACTTGGTTAGATGAAGAGACGCCACTGCATATGAGTGAATATAATATTTGTAGACGAGATAGATGGGATTCATACGGAGGAGTTGCAATTTTTACACATAGATCTATTAAAACTCAGGTATGTCATATACGTGTTAATAATCCGGGTATAGAGGCTATAGAAATAAAAATCTTGAATTATTATTATTTATGTCTACAAAGAATTATATCGGTTTACTGTCCATCTTCAGTTTCTACAACCCTCTCAGATTGGGATAGTTTATTTTCTAATCAAAATAATTATAAGACTATAATTGCGGGTGATTTTAATGGCCATAATTCATTGTGGTCGAATAGGAATGATGCAAGAGGTGGTTATATAGCAGACTCTTCCTTTGATAATGGTTTTATTTGTCTTAATGATGGTAGGCCTACACGGATTAGATCAGCCAATGGGATCTTACAGCTAAGTTCACCGGATGTCACTTCTGTCTCTTCTGACATAGCAATACAATTTAAATGGAATGTTACCAATGAGTGCTTAGGAAGTGATCACCTTCTCATCAAGTTCACGTTAAATTATCAAGATCATTTTGAATTTACTACAAAACGCAATTTTAAGCTGGCTGATTGGAGTGGATACAAATCATCACTATTAAGGTCCTTTTCTATGTATACTCCACCATTTAGCAACACACAACAGATGTATAACTTTCTCACAGAAAAAATTAACTTAGCAACAATGCAAAATATTCCTATAATTAAAATCTGCAATAATAATTTTAGTAAATTTAAACCTAAGGTTTATTGGAACCAACATTTATCCAAATTAGTAGCAGAACGAAGATTATTTCTAAAACAGTTTAGACGTAATCCCACCCCACTAAACTTAAAGTTAATGCAAAATAAAATAACGGAAACTCGACGTGTAATAAGAAAAGCCAAATCAAGAAGCTGGAGGCACTTTTGTGACAGTATTAACGAATCTGTCTCTGCCGCAGAATTATGGAAACGAATGCGATGGATCAAAAGTATTAGGAATCCTAAATTATATGTATCTGACCAAAAAAAGGAAGAACTTTTGCGTGCTTTAGCTCCAGACTTTGTCCCAAATTTAATGCCTAACTTTAATTCGTCGAACAATTTGTTAGAAGTTTCGATAACTATAAATGAACTTGATGTGACGCTGAACAAAAAGAAAAAAGACACAGCTCCCGGTGATGACGGTATTACCTATTCAATGATTTCGAACCTTCCTCTAGTTGTAAAATTATTTCTTTTAGAAATATATAATGAAATATTAAATACCGGTAACGTCCCTACACAATGGCGTAGCATCAAAGTTATACCTATCCCTAAAGCTGGTAATATATCTGGTACATCCATGAAGCTCAGACCTATATCTTTAATATCTTGCCTCTGTAAAATTTTTCATGACCTATTAGGGAAAAGGTTAGAATGGTACGTGGAACGTAAAAATATTATAGCACATGAATCTACAGGATTTAGAAAATCTCAATCATGTATAGACAGACAGTTTGGCGAGGCTGATAACTCAGATACAATTAGGTTTAACAAAGAATGTTCCAGTGGTTGCTTGTTTTCTAGATATTGAAAATGCCTACAATAATGTCCTAGTAGAAAGAGCTGTGAGTATTCTAGATGATTTTAATATTGGTAAAAAGTTATGCAGATACTTTTGGGAGTTTCTGAATGTAAGGCATTTAAAAATAATAGATGAGGTAGACGAACACAAAACCATTTCCAGATGGACTCATATAGGATTGGCCCAAGAAGATCCCATCTCCCCACTATTATTTAATATAGTAACGTCTAAAATTTGTTGGACTATAAGACAAGTGTATATATCTCAGTATGCAGATGATTTTGTTTTATATGTGAGCTGTGATCGCTTAGACAACAGTTTTTTGTTACTACAGAATTCTATTGATGTTGTTATTGACTTACTGGATCAACTAGGTTTACAGCTGTCTGTTACCAAATCTAAGTATTGTTTGTTTGCACGTGGCTATAGAACACAACAACATTATACTCTTAAAATTAATAATTGCCTAGTAGAGTCTGTACGAAATATTAAATATTTGGGTTTTTGGTTGAACTCGGCTTTACGATGGAAAAAACACTTAAATGAAATATATGATAAAGCCCAAAAATTTTTAAACATTCTCAAAATTTTAGCAGGTTCTGGATGGGGTGTACAACTAAAACATCTACGTCGTCTGTATGTTTCACTTATACGCAATCGGCTTGACTACGGGTGTTTCTTTTATGACAACAGTGCTGACAGTAATGTTTCTAAGTTAGATATACTTCAGAACAGAGCTTTGAGAGTTGTCGGTGGATTTATTAGAACTACTCCAATCCACGTAATGGAAAGTGAACTTTGTCTCTTGCCACTACAATTGAGGAGAAAATTTTTAGGCTACAAATACTGTCTAAAAACCATGATGTGGTCGAATAATAAAACAGTTACTTTGCTTCACGAACTTAGTGCTCTTAGCCACAATAGGTATTGGAATAGAAAGAAAAGACCATTGCTACAATTAGTATTTGACGAAGTTAAGCACGAAAATATGTACAATACGCCATACCTTGAAATGTTTAATCTACCAACTTGGAGCTCTAATATTGAATTAAAGCACATTGTAACTAGCTTGGATTGTTTGGAGATCACTAAATCTAAATTCAACAGTAATATTTTGAAGGCTGAGACTGAGAGAAATTAATGAAAAATATTACGGATGGTGGAAATTATATACAGATGGATCTAAGAACACTAATGTTGTTGGTGCCTCTTGGTTTGACCCACAACTTCAGAACACTGAGATTTTCAAAATTAATCATAATGTCAGCATCATGACTGGAGAATTAGTTGCTATAAATGAGGCACTTTGCTATGCAAAAAATTTAGTTAGTGACAAAATTGTTATTTTATCAGACAGTAAAAGCGCTCTCCAGCATATAGCTCGTTGCACCTCTGGTCAAAGAGGAGTGGCGATAGCTTATGCTATTTTACATAAACTATATAATTATCATAGTAGTGGCAAGGAGATTAGATTACAATGGATACCAGCTCATATAGGTATTAAGGGCAACGAGGAGGCCGACCGTCTAGCTAAACTAGCAGTTACCGAAGGTACCATTAAAGATGTAACACCTAGTAGTTCAGAAGTTTTTATTAAGTATAAAAGTAAAATTTATAATATGTGGAAAGAGTATTTTGACAGGAGATCTTATAAAAAGGAATCTGGTATAAAACTCTACAGTCGGAACCGCCTCGGATCCCCTGGTTTATTAATACAAGTTTCAATAGACTACAGATAATTACAGCTCATAGGTTACGGTCTGGTCATATTCCATTAAATAAATTTAAATATCTGATATCTATCCGAATCCCCGAACTGTACAACGTGTGGAGTATTAGATGATGTACATCATTTATTAATGGAATGTGAGCGGAATCGGCATTTAAGAGACATAGTCTATAATTTGCTTAATGTAAATCAACACGATGTTGGTTTATTAACCAACTTTTTAGCTCAGCCATCTTCAGAGGCCGCTAAAATTATTATAAATTTTGTAATTTCTAGTCTTAAGTTGGAATAGTCAGTAAAATCATTATGTAGTAAGACGGAGCTGATATGATCGAACAAATCGATCAAAGCTCCTAAACAAAATAAATTAAAAAAAAAAAAATTATATACAAAGTAGGTACGACAAATGACTCAACACCACCTGATGTGAAGCGGTAAGAAGAGTCCATATGCGAAGACAGCTAGTGCAGTTCAGACACTGCTCTAGCTGCCTCCAACTTGCCGGCCCGAAAGGTGCTTTTTCACGCCGTATTATTATAAAGAAGTGGAAAAGAGCCACCATAAAAAGATTAACACCTTCCTGAGTTTCTTGTCCGTTCTGCTCAGAACAAGGCCTCCAATAAAAAAGAATAAAAGTAGCGTGCTCGTTAAAAAAACGTTGTGTGAATAACCTATAATAATCCTCAGCAGTAATAAAATTAACAAGAAAAATCGCTGCCAAAAATTTGAAGCTTATATTAATGAAACCAATTAGTAACTTGTGTACAAAATAATCAAGCTTTCATCGGAAAATATTCGCAAAGTTTTGAGAACAACGAAGATTATTTCAAATAGACGCCAGACCCTCACTTGGGAAACAATTTGAGGTTTCACAATTTAATCACAATTCATAAACTAAATTTGGGAGAGCATGAAAATATGAAGCCGATGTAATGCCGGCTGAGGTACACGCGATGGATTCCAGGAAAACATAATTATTGTGCGGAGTTTTTTCCTTTTTTGATGTTCAACGTTTCCGACAGACAAAGTCTCTTTATTATTAGGAAAAGTTGGTAGACGAGCTGAAAGCAACGGCTTACATGTTCTATAGACGCTCGGGACGCCAACCGTATCACTTACGCATTGCCGGCTCTATGAATTAAAGAGCTGTGGCGTACTACTGACATACTGACAAGTTCTGACAAGACAAAACATATTTCAAACAGTTATAGTAAGGTACAAAATACTCCACATATTATAAGAAGCCTTAACTTTGCCGGCATCCAATGGAATAGCTGAAGGACACATAAAACGAAAAATTTAAGCGGATGGCTGAATGTTGTCGCAGCGTCTAGCACGAAGAGTTTATTGTCCTGAAGTACAGTCAGAATCAAAAAGATGTAAACGATTTTGATCTCTAAACTCTAGAGATCAAAACCATTTACATATTGTACTTATATTGACATAGGAAAAGAAACCGAATTTATTTGTAAGAAAGAAAGAAAGAAAAAAATATTTTATTTAAATAGGCCACAAAGAAGCACTTTTAAATCGTCAAAAAAAACACATTCTTACAACTATCACAAAAAATATATTAACTAACAACGTCATAATCTCTGTCTGTCTGTCATGTCTGAATTTACACCGGTTCCAAAAGTTGAACTACCGAGAAGCCATTGAGAAGCCATTTGGTTGAATTATATATAAATTATATATAAATGCCTAGGCTGAAACGTCGGCATTCAATTAAATGCCTAGGCCAATAAGTTAATTGAATTCATATATTAAAAGCCAGCTCAATTGGACGCCTAGACAGATACCATTATACTAAAGAGTTTTAGTGTAATTTGTAGATTGAAGATTATTTTTTATAACAACTTATAACCAAAACGGTTTCGGTTTTAAGTGGCTTTCAAAAAACTCGAACCTATCAATCACACTAACAGCCATACAAAAGCTTTTTCTATTAGACGATCTGCCTATTAACTGGCTAATTTAACCAGATAGCTGCAACGTATAGCCAATTTGCTGACTGTAATTGGTTTGTAAACATATGGAAATAGGAAATGATCAAATATTTTCTTTAATCATCACAAAAATATTGAATTTATTTCTATTTTCACTTTGTTGTTTTGAACTGATTCCTTCATAAGCACTGATACGAGTGCGAGCGCCAATATGGCTTCCCATAACCGCAATCATAATCAAAACATCATGTTCGATTAATATGTGTAATGAATACAGAAATAAAATAAAGGTATAAAGGTACATTCAAAAGCCATCAAGCGTAACAGTTTGACCTTGAGACCGCCCTTACTCCGTTTGCAATAGAGGCGGCTTTCGTATCGCAACTGTTACACTTGACGTGCTGTCCTCTGTAGGATATAATTATCGTAAACCATAAAAAATTTTACACCACTGAAGTGGCAATCAAGCATTTAGCTCACCTGATGGTAAACGGTTACCGTAGCCTATAGACGCTTGCAACACCAGAGGTATCACTTGCGCGTTGCCGACTCTGTATAAATATTTTTACGCTTTTTATGAAGAAACCCAGGCTGTACTCGTTCGAGCAAACCTCTGTAGGGAGCTCATTCCACAACCTGAGCGTACGTGGGAGAAAGTTTATCTGAAACCGTACAGTACGCGACCGCTTTGGTTCCGATTTGTGAAGATGAACTCCCGCCGGTGGCGAGCGGTGCGATGATAGAAAGAGGCCGTGGGCATCATGTCAAATAGTTTCTCAGAACACAGGGTGTGTTATATAAACGGTAGAACACACACCAGGAGGCAAAATCCCTCCTTAGGATTAATGGTTCGATACTTCTGTTAAGCCAATTGGGATACAATGTGATTATTAAATGGCTTTGGAGCTGATTCCTGGTTCAATACAAAAGTATTTTTTCTGTTTAATAAAAAAAATTCAATAGCACGAAATGTATGAAACAGTTGACTGTCCTATGGATAAAAGATGTTCATTTTTGATGATCTGAACAACAGGGACTGCTACAAAATCAATAAATAATCATGTTCTAATAATATTTAATCCTTGCTTACCAACGCCTTTGAAAACATTTTTGAAAAAAAAGCAAGTAAAATTCTATTTTATTTCTTCTTTACAATATAATAAAAAAAGTTACAATGACTCTAACGATTTAATTAAGGAAATAAATAGCTAACTAAAATTTTCGAAACGTGTTCATCTCATAATTTTGTTTGAACGAATTTCCGAGGCACTCGAACTCACCGCTTAAGTATTAACGAGGCTGTGCCAAGATAATAGGCCTCGTAAAATAAAATAAATAATGAGAAGCTGGCATATTCATGAATAATACAATGCTATTGCAAAGTCTTGGTATTCGCCACCCCTGGAACAGCCGGCTTAATTACTTTACTACGGAGAAATATGACAGATCGAGTGTTTAAGGTAATCTTATAGAAAAAGGTTTAATGGATACTCGAACGAATAAAAACGTCCTTAGGAAAAGGAATTGGGAATGAGATTGGAGATATGAGGGGCGCGTGTGAGGTACGGGCGAGCCAGATGTTTTTGATTTTCTCTTCAGAGGCACGTGCAGTTGATGTTGGAAATAATTGGTGTAAAGCAAGTAAAATCACCCAGCAGTGAAACGATCTAAAAAGGGTGTGAATTACTCAATAAAATATTTAATTTCATCAATTTCTGGTGTAAAGCAAGTAAAATCACTCAGCAGTGAAACGATTTAAAAAGGGTGTGAATTACTCAATAAAATATTTAATTTCATCAATTTCTGATTTTCTTAAATCAGAAATAGATTTAGCTTCATACAATATCATGTTCATTTTAAAATACGAACAGCGTGCATCGTAGTCTTTTCAGTTGTCATTTTCGATTTTTAAATTGAAAACGGCCAGTAATCAAATCAGTGACCGGATAATTTTATTGGTAATCAACTAGAATACGACGTTCAGCAAATCATGATTGTAATTATTATTGATTTTATACCTTAATAAATGATTTTCATGTCGTCCGCCTTTGTTTTCTTTTTGGCACTGAGTAAAATTTCATTTCTTTTATTTATTTACTGGAGGGCACAGGATTTTCTACCTGAGGCGTTTGGGAACGAAACCACTAAGCTGAGCCCATTATGATGGGAGAAAATGTTAACAGTAATAAAAAGGAAACGTCAGGCAAAGTATTAACGTGTCTTCCAAATCAAGGAGTTCCTACTGACAATTATTTTTCCCTATAACGGCTAGCAAAGAGAATAGAGAAACTATATTGGTTTTATTTGTCACATATAAAATTATTTCGCTTATGATAAGACAGTCTGAATGATGCAAGTTTGATGAGTTGGGTATATCTAGATGAAATTCTAAGCGCCTTTACATAAAACGATAGTTTATTACCTTTTCTATCTTACACTTCTTTGTTCATTAACATAGACACAATGTTTCACATAACTTCACCAATTTAAATCACAATATCAAATCAGATAAAACTCCCTACCATAATATGGTATGTCCTACCTCCACCATATTTATTTGTATTAATAATAGAATATGCGGCTACAGCTTACTAGTTATTGCTTATGGTGTTTAGCTGCGTATTGCAATTAATTTCAGCCCTAAATTGTTCCTTCAACGATGTCTTTTGAAATTTAAGATTCCACTAGCACAAATGTACTACACAGGCCTATAAAATTGGTTGCCATTAATTATGAATATCAGCAATGTAAATTTTGTTAAATCAACAAAATGTGCATATACCTTCCTTTGCTTATACCTGCTTAGAGTACAGGAATTCAAATCGTAATGTAGATGTTATAAAGTTTATTTTGAGATGGCAGCTAGCTTCCACACAATTATATTTGTAGAGAATCGTGGGATAGTTTATTTGGTTCGTGACTTAAGTTTCTCTTGTTAATTAGAAATTCTACGTCATTAGTGAAACCGAATTTCGCGACTTCCTAAAATCATCGTAGCACATGATCTATATTCTAATAGGAGTCCATACTGAGTCTAGCTTTCTTTAAAGCCCTACCTACTTTCGCTTGCTACTGAAAGATATTATTTTTTTCTAAAAAAAGGAGGAGGCTGTACGAGGTATCTATTAACTGTGTATATATATTATTTTAATCTATTTGTATGTATAAAAATATTGTCAACCACAATACCAAATCACTAAGATTTACTAATATTTTAAATATAGTTGAGAATAGTTGCAAAAGTAATTGATCAATCATACATTATGCATTCATCTCACAGTACTTTAGGCATTCCAATAAAATCTGCTTCCTTTCATCAGCAAACAGGTCACAGTGTAAAACAGCAGCCAGGAGAGAAGCACCGAAAGTAATTGCTGGGAGCCCAAAATCTGCACAATTTTTCATTCCCTTCTCTCTGCTATTTCGCCTCTCTTCAGGACACTACTTTTTGGGCACAAGGCTTCTTAAACTTGTTCGCCATGCAGATGTATTCCGATCTATATTCCAAGAACTACGAAACCGTCGAAACCGTGTTCAAAACAGCCGCACGGAAGCTAGGTGCCCTGAATAAGGTGCGTCGATTTTTCACGCCTGACCAAAAATGCCTGCTTTACAAAACTCAGGTCCGGTCTTGCGTGGAATATTGCTCGCACTTGTGGGAAGGCTCCGCCAAGTACCTCCTCGGAGCCCTGGACGGATTGCAGAGTCGTGTTGTCCATATCGTTGGCAATGTAGAGGTCACGAACAACCTTGAGCGTCTGCAATTGCGTCGACACATTGCGTCGCTTAACACCTTATCGGCTTTATCATGGAGAGTGCTCTGCAGAGCTTATTGACCTCATCCCACCTTCCCCTTTCCTACTCAGGAGCACGCGTCCCGGTCTTTGGAGTCATCAGTTCACTGTTTCTACCGCAACAACACCTACAAAGAAATTTAATACATCGTTTCTTTTTCGTACTTCCAGAACTTGGAATTCTTCGCCAGCGCTTTTTCCTCCCTCCTACAACATGGGTTCGTTCAAAAGAGGCGTGAAAAAACACCTTTTAGGCCGGCAAGATGGAGGCGGCTAGAGCAGTGTCTAAACTGCACTAGTTGTCCTCGCATATGCACTGTTCTTACCGCTTCTAATGAATTTTCTAATCTAAACTAATTTTCTTTAAAACAAAGGATTCAGATATATTATAAGCTTTATTGAACTAAATTTACAAATACTATGAAGATCTTTTATACTCTACAAGATAAAGATAACCTTAAATAGTAAGGATTTTAAGCACATTCCTCGCCGTATAAATGAAAGACTCGATTGAATCCCTCGAGAATTATCCCAGATTGTAAGAATTGAGCGGCTACAGGCTTTAATACGTCTAGCACCGACAATTAAGACTCGTCGCGTCAGCGGTTCGGACCGATTTCGCGTCGTTTTGTACCGATTGAAATCGATTTGTATAAATTTTCATTTATTATTCTTATTCTATTAAAAAGTAAAGTGTTACTTTTGGTTAAATTTTTATTATTCATCCTAATGATTTTAAACCCTACACCACTGTCGTGCAGTACTTTGTCGTTCTCAGTTAATTTACTTATTTTTACTGAAGTGTAATTGCCATACTTTCGAAACCCGACATATTAGACACAATTAAATTTTAATTCTCTATGTCACACATTTATGACTCCTGGGCGTTAAAGAAATAATAATATTATATTAGTTTTTGAGTGTGAAATTAGTTTTTGAGTGTTATACGTTTTGGTTTTCGTCGTTTACCAGCCCACAATATGCAATAGGAAATCAAATGACCACATCGAAAGAGTTGAACGTCTTTAGGATTGAATTCCGACAAGATGCAACTTTCACAAGACAAAATTAATTTTGCTCTGACACTTTCTAGTGAAATTTGTAATTTCGAACGCCTGCGTACTTTGAAACGCACTTTATACGGTTGCCTTCAATTGTTACTGCAACCGCTCAGAACCGGGCTAGCGTGGGGGTGTGTGGCCCAAGCTCCTCGTGTTTCTTTCGTGTAGGAAGGCCTGTGCCGAGTAGCAGTGGGACGTATATAGGTTGGTGATGACGCGATGATGACTTTCCAATGCAATTATTAGGATAGATAATAACAGTTAGCAAAGTGATGTCCAAATAGCAAAGTGATTGTGATAAGAAGTAATTATTTGTTGGGTAGTTTTGTTTTGCATTTCTCTGACAATTAAAACAATTTTCATAATGAAACAAAATCAAACGTAACGGATTTAAAACTTGGATTATTTATAAAGTATAACGCACATATATTCCGAATCCACTTTAGAACTAAACGAATCGATTTCTACATTTAAAGTAATTTCAGATAAATGTACCGCAGCGCCCATCTTTAATTTGTCTCGTGACAAAATCAAGTCTCGGAACGGATTTAACACCATTCAGCTTCGTTCATTTTATTGGAACAACTACAATTGAATCCATTTTACACGAAAAGTATCGGTTGGTGGCGAAACAAAATAAAGCTTTATAGGTATTTAAGCTACTATAAAGACACAAATTGTCAAATTTTAAACTCGTTCAAAGTGCATCTCACATCATAAACCTACAGTCGTAACTAAATTAATAAGAATAAATAAAAAACACACTATGAAAGCAAAAAAATAGCGAGTATAAAATCAATAATTATAAATATATAATATCTTAAATAAATATTCTTTATTACATACCACAAGAGACAAATTAAATTATACATAATTATAAAAGCAAAAAACTGTACAATTGGGCAGCCATATTGCTGAAAAGCAATTTCTGTCAGGCAAGCCAAGGTGATAAAATATTAGGAAGAAGGAGAACGCAGAAAGGGTGTAATAATTTTAAGATTTTGAATTATGTTTATTTATGTACTTGAATTCATACGAAATACATACATAATTCAAAATGATTATTATTCCCCGCTGGACTGGTAAAATAACATACAAATTAACCAGTAAATCATAATTTTAAAAGAAATATACTTAACTGTTTCTTCTCCGAGTATAAGTCATAATGATATGTAAGCTTTTGACATTTTTAACGAATGCCCAATTTTCCTCACAATTCCGAATAGATTGAGTTAATTTTAGTAACCGTTGGCGCAGACAATCGAGGGTCGTTACGTCAGTGGTCGAGCGCCGATTTTACTTCTCTGCTCATTTTTATTTCAACTGAAGCAGCCAAAGGTTTCGGACTTTAACTATATTTTAATTTTTCGTTCATTTCTGATAGTAAAATTTTGGGAACTAAAATAGGAAATAAGTTCGTTGAAACGACCCATATAGTTTTTCATACTATTATAATCTATTTGCAGACATTAAAATGAAAATGCACTTAATTGGTATCGAAGTGTAATCAATACCTTAGACTTGGGTACGTAACTCTCCTTTATTTCAATCTGCATAGAATTAGGAAATTCATTTCAAGTTACAAAAGCACTCAGACCTCAAAGTAGAAATTTAAACACAAATAATAATATAATGGCGAACACATTTACAGTAAAAATATTCCCTTTAAATATATAAGTGCTGCCACAAAACAGGGTCGACTACCAAAACATCCAATTCAATTATGACAGCCAATTTAGCAAATGTTAAAAGGACAACGAGTAAAAAGAGACGTCATCTCAAAGTTTACCAAGAAAATGTTCGTAAACGTAGGCACCTGAAGGTTTCTACGCAATTATTTTATTCACCTCGGCGAAGTTAATCAAAACTTTTATACTTTCCATGTTTTCAAGAATAATTTAGAAAATAAATAAACAAGTTAAGTGGAGTCGGCCCCGCTTGTTTAAAAGTTGCTTTCCATTTTTTAGACGGTTTAATTTAGATCTTGCTTTTGGGATGCGAATTTAAATTTGAATCTTTCTGGACCTACAACCATTTGCCACTTGACAGAGCTTCAAGATCTATCTGAATAAACAGTCTGAAAGTCTGGATATTTATAGCTACATTTAATTGCGAAAAAAACATTTTTGCGTGCGAACAAATATTTTAATGCTTAAATAATATATGAGGCTACGTAAATAACAAAATAAAAATTTATATCCATCTCCGTCTGCTTATTCGGAAAATTTGACTCACTCCGCCATCTTTACACCTAACGAGCTATAATTTTACAAAGATATGTAAATTGGGAAACCATAACTAGAGATGGGGACAATTTATCACATTTCGAAAACATTACTCAAATACTAATTTTGAAAAATTTTAAACAAAAATTAAAACCGACTTCAAAAAACTGAAAAAGATAAAATAATTAAATTTAAGTAGGTATTCATCCCCTAGAAACATATTTTTGGAGTTGGTGCTAAGTGATTCACTTTCTATTGTTTTTGGAAACCACTTAGCACCAACTCCAAAAATATGTTTCTAGGGGATGAATACCTACTTAAATTTAATTATTTTTTCTTTTTCAGTTTTTTGAAGTCGGTTTTAATTTTTGTTTAAAATTTTTTATTCACAATTTTTAGTGATAACTTTCTACGGTCGAAGCTAGATGGGTGACCGTCAACTTACATTGTTTCCTACTATCGTATCTTTTCACTAAAAATTCATTGGAAAAGCAAAAATTCGCAATTTCGCATATGTAGACGATTTAATAATTTCAGTTTTTTTTAATCTAAAACCAAAGTACCCAACTGTTTTTGAAAAAATTTTTATGGGACCAAATGGCAGCTATTCCGCATCGAACAAAAAAAGAATAACTTAAATCGGATCAGTAATCTCGGAGTAATCGGTGTACATACATAGAAAAAAAAAACATACCGGCCGAATTGAGAATCTCCTCGTTTTTGAAGTCGGTTAAAAATTCGGATATTTTTAAGTCTACCTTATTGGATCACTTTACTAATAGTTGTTAAATTGGTCGTATAGATCTTTTGATGCAGGTCGCATGTCAATGTATTATTAATCGACTTCAAAAACGAGGAGGTTCTCAATTCGGCCGGTATGTTTTTTTTTTTTTTTTTTTATTGAACGCCTTTTCAATGTTGTGATAATACACATTAATATTAATAAGTTGGTTAGATCAATAAATACAAACCACGCTCAAATGTACATATATTGATATACACACGTCTGAAGCGAATATCAAATTATAGTAACGACTAAGCCAGTATGAGTAAGTGAAGTCAAACCTTCAGCAGAACATAATCGTTGCTACGGCAGCTCTTCAGAATGTTCATGAATAACTTAATTGATCCGCTGCAACTGTTTGCTGAAGGGGCAAAGCGAGACACTCGATTGAAATATGCCGTGGGGATTTCAGATTGGGGCAGACGTATCTCGCTTTGAAATTTTAGGGTTAATAATATGCTATACATGATGAATGGATACTGAAATGTAACTGGAAGACGAATGTTGATAATATTGGTTTTGCAATTTCACTAGCGCTTCCGAGAGTACGTAATTTGCAATTAGAGATACGTGTGCCCCTGTATAGATGAGAACTGGTATGTAGTATACATTGGGTTCCCGTGGAAGTCTTAAGAATCATAATATTTTTTATTTGTGTCTGCCACAGATATCACCTAATTCGCAGACGAATATAACCTTGTAAACTAGTTAATTTTAAATATCTTGATTCCGTCTCTTACCACTGGAATGTCAATATTTGGCAGGATTCGTAATCCGGCTCTACCTAAGTTGCTTTGAGTCGTATCACTACATCCAGGAAGCCTGGTAGCTCCCTCCCCTTGTCTGACGTGTTTCAACGCCCTTCTTATTTGGCATTTAAAATAGTTGTCGTTTACACTAGTCAAACAAGAAAGGCCGCGATTATTATTATTATTACGCTGTTAAGAAAGTTTTGGGATCCGTATGAAAGGTTTATCTAACAAAACATTGCATACAAGATAGTACAATACATAATTAGTTTTGTTTTGAGATAGTACACCTGTTTACCTTTCTGTACACAATATTAAGGAAACGCAACTGCGCTAACATTTTTAATACAAGAGAGTTTAGTGCTTCGCTTGTGCTGTTATTTCACTGGACATAATACATTTTGACAACGAATCATAGCGAAGGAACTGCTTTACAGTCGTGTAAAAAGCAGTGTAAAAAAGTTTCTGATTAAACTTGTTTTTTATGTATTAATGACATAAAAACAAGTTAAATCAGAAACTTTCCTGACCTAAAAAAAATATCTACAAATCATGAACCTAACATTTCTGATGTTGTTATTATTTTGACTAGCAGCGCACAGTTATACATTTATAATATTATAGCTTGACAAATTACTCTGCTCTATACATAGCAGGCCCATTGAGTCACGTCTTTCTTAAAGGTTTGATGGGTTTTTGTTATAGGAAGAAGGGACACATGTGCCTCCAAAGAATTTCAAGTTTGTATATAAATATGACAGAAATCGAACGAGTAACTAAATTTATTTGAGCGTAATGCTAATCTGCCAAGCGGCGTTGTACCTCTGGAGTTCTATGACAATTGAAAAATCAATTATGTCGTGAATCTGATGCTTGACGGGTTGAGGTCGAGATATTACGTTGATGACTTCGATAAGCTTAAAGCGTGCTTATGAGTATTAAGGGGAAGAAAGAGAAGAGGTAGGGGCAGAAAGGTCTTCAAAAGTGTCTCCTTAGTGCAGTCGTTTTTCATCATCACCGGCCTATATACGTCCCACTGCTGGACACAAGCCTTCCTACATGGGAGAAACACATGAAGTGTAGTCATCATAATAAATTTAATTTAAGTGAAATAAAATTTCATGTTATGCTCCATAATCAAAAGGTAAATCTACTTTCAAAAAGAGTAACATTTCACAACTCCATAACGCAACGTTACACGGGGCTCGGTGTCCGAGGCATTCATGAATAAGTTAATTGGCTCGTTGCAACTTTAGGGACAAGCGAACCACTTCAGCGGGTCCAATTGAAATATTTCACCTAGATAAGCGTGGCTATCTTCAAAATATATATCGCACCATTTCTCGATAAAACACTTTTGAAATTGCGAATTTTGTTTCTGTACGACTGTTTGTTTATTATCTGTTAGCTTGAGCTTGTGAGTGCTGCTTGTATTATATCGATATTTGTCTTCATCATCTTTATCATCATATGTAAATCCCTCCGCTGGGCAAAAGTCTTCTTACATAGGAGAAACAACATTATAAGCATTTTCATTGTTAATCGTCTATAGTCTATTTACAATCAGATACATCACTGACATTTTATCAAAGAATCCTTTTCTAACTAATAGTCGCCTCGATAACAATTATTTACATTAGTCAAAAGGTCGCTAACACTAATTTTAATATTATGTAATTACAAACAAAGGTCACCAAAATTTAATTACGAATATTTTAATTAGTAGCATCAAGATTTGACTCCTTAGTAAGAAATTGGTAATCAAATTTTATTGTCGATTTTTTCGTTTATAGCAGAGTTTGTCTTGTATCTACAATAATAATTACCTATGTGGGCATCATGTGTCTACTTGATTTTGATTTAAATTCTCCGCAAACTAGTTGTTTGTAACTAACCATCTGACCACCATAATACAACATCTGCGAGTACAAATTATTAATATCAAATTAGGATAACAAATCTGGTATTATTTCCAGCAAATTTCAATGTGGCAAAACCCAGCGACTATTAATATTCCTCCAAAGTGTAATCCAGATCTGACAATTGATTTTACACTCACGTGTGCGAATTGCAGCGCTATGTGCCTTAATTTGCGTGCAGCCGTCTGATCACGTCGTCTCCCCCTAGCCTCAGAGCTTTACAGATTTCCCTCGGGATTCCAAGGGGTACACTCCGAGAGAGTTACACTGATAGCTTCTTTTGATTGATTCCCTCCAAGTTCAACCGATCAATGGAGCAGAAACGCAGAAAGCTTTTACAGGGAAAATTTTGTGTCAATATTATTTATTTTCTTGTCTCATCCAATTTGTTTCTTTGCTTAGTCACGATAGTAATAGATATGTCGTAAAAAAGGCGCATCAGAAATTGAGTAATGTGGCTTCTTATACGGGATTTGAGAACATTTCCCGAGGGAATAACTAAGTTGAATTTGGATCTGCTTACAAATTAATTTCGGCGAATTAACTTTTATTTAGAAGAAAAGGATGATAGACCTCAAAATTATTTGGATCTTTCGGATTTTTTTTCTTTATTGTTGAAATATTTGAATAAACTGATGTTATGTAGCTGTGAAGTTTTTTTATATGTAATAAGAGGCGCTTATTTACTTTAGCTCTGACAAACTTCGAATTTTAGCGTTTATTTTATTAATTTTATTTTATTTTATTTATTTAGGACAACAAACAACTGTACAGTAAATTCACTAATTGATACATGTATTTTCATGGTTGTAGATGTACAATCAGCACCGTTATCCACATTTAGTTAAATATTAGTGTGATTGATGCAATATTAAGAGACACTTCACCAGGACAAATTTTGAAACAAAAAGTAGAATTAAATATTACTCAGTGATTCTAAGAGGTGCCTTTTGAAAACATATGGAGACATACCATAAATATCTAAATCTAAATTACAAAATAAATCATTAAATGAATGCATAATTCGCCTAAGTGGCGCTCGCTGACCTGCGTTAGTTCTACAATTTCTAGGGACAAAGAAATGGTAAGTTTTAGCATTGACCATGCGCGGCAAGCGACTAGCCACGCGATAATGTATTTGATCAACCATAGGAATACAATCAAATCCGTTATTACAAATACGGAAAGGCACCATTTGATCGGAGAGCAATCTTCTCTTCTTCAGAGACAACAAGGAGAATTTATTTAGCGAGTCGATATATGATTTTTTAGCATGAAAGCATCTGTAATTAACTAAACGAAGAAAAATACGTTGAACCAACTTATTTATTACTTATTTTGCGTAATAAGGATTCCAAATAACAGAACAGTATTCAAGTTGAGATCTAATAAGAGACTTGTAAAGCAGTAGGTAGGTTTTTGGTCTTTTAAATGAACTACAAGTCCGAGCCACTAAGCCATACATTCGAAACGCTTTGTTGGTAATAGTTTCTATATGAATATCAAAATGCAGTTTTGAGTCAAGTCTTTTATCATTGAAACTCGCTCCAAAATTGTGTTACATAGTTGGTAATCATAATTGATTTTGTTTATTTTTTTGGTAAAAGTAATTGATTTACATTTGTTAATGTTAATATGCAATCTATTTACAGTGCAATAGCCAGAAAAACGGTCCAAATCAGTTTGAAGTCGTCAAGGCAGTCGTCAATAGTGTTGATATTAATATAAATTTTTAAATCATCAGCGTAAATTAGAAATTTACTGTATTGAAAGCATTCATTTATGTCATTTATAAACAATATAAATAATAAGAGACCTAGGATTGAGCCTTGAGGTACCCCTGATGATATTTTTATTAAATTGGATGAGAAACCATTGATTACCACCTTCTGCATACGATTTTCCACATACGACAGAAACCACCGCAGGAGATTGCCTTTTATACCATTAAAGGCGAGTTTCTTAAGCAGAATGGCGTGATCAACCTTATCGAATGCCTTGAGAAAGTCTGTGTATATTGAGTCTATCTGATTACGATCATCAACATTCTCAAAAAGATAATTAGTGTACACCAAAAGATTGCTTACAGTAGATCGTTTCTTAACGAAACCATGTTGTTCCGGAATTATTATATTGTGCAAAGTGGGATAGATATAATTATGTATCATTCTCTCCAAAACTTTCGATAAAGCGGGCAACAGAGAAATGGGACGATAGTTAGATACATCATTCTTGGATAGATACATAGCGTTATCGTCAAAGATGCGGATTTGTGGAAATATCAAATCAAATGTTTAAAATTCCTTCAAAATTGTAAGAATTACAAATAAAGAAAGAAAACGATGAAAAAATATATGCTCCAGGCGCGACTCGAACCCGCGTCTCCTAATTTCCGGCCAGACGCGATTACCACTACGCCACCGGAGCACTAGGTATAACCTGCTAATTTCTTCACCGCTTTCTTTCCTTTTCCAACGTTTTTGTATAGCAACGTTTATCTCACCACTCATTGAAGTTAACACTTCTAATGATCCTAAAGAATACTTTTACAAATATTTTAACAATGCTCCACAAAATGCAACTCTTATCGACACAACTACTTTTGTAGCGCGTATGGTGCGTTCAGGTATGATGAAAATATTAATTAACTTAATATGATCTTCTGCCTTGAACGAGACTTATACTCCTAGAAATCGGTTATCTTAATTCTTTGCCCATAGGATAATAATATAATATAATAATAATTGCAGCTAAATTCAAAGCACGGTTCTCTAATTTGTTTTATATTTTTTTTATCCATAGTCTAAACTATCTTATTTTTTTTCCATAATCATAATGTGTCTGAATGTTACCATACCCAAGCTATCATTCGGACACATGTTGATTATGATTTAAAAAACAATATTATTATTAATAATTTATCATTATTTATAGCAAACAAATTTCGGGCACATTTTATTTAGGGATTCCAATATTATGGCATGTGATACTCATGTGACATTCAGTTAACCTCAATTATAAATATTACAATCAATAATTTACAAGAGACATAAACCCTTTTCTATTTATAAGTATTGCTAAATCCTAAATTAAAATGATGTAAGGAATATTCATCCTAATGAGGTTTTAAAACAAATTTGTATTTCAAAGCTTTTGTTTGGCTTTTGTCTCGGCTCCGGCGCTGCGGGGCTCCGGGGGTCCCACACGTGCTAATAGTCGCAGATGACTTACGCTCACCACCGATTCTTTGACTTGATTGCCAGCTATTTGGCCAGTTTTAACCGCGGCAGGTCGCTCGCTGCCACCTGCTCTTCAGCCCGCAGGCGGCGGCCTACGCGACTCTAAACAGCACTTCAGGGGTATAACAAACAATACTACGTGAAGTCGGTTTTACGGCGATTCGTTTCTGTCACTGAAACCCTAATTTATCAAACTCTATTAAAGGCTCTTTAATTTTATTTTTATCGTAAGATAGTTTCTATTCAAGATTTAGAGCAGGCTTGTTCTTAACACTTGTTGATAATATTTAGGACTAACCTTATAAGTGCCGAGGTGCTCGACGACACACGGGAGGCTGGCATCTCTCCCAAGTGCGACCGTCACGTTGGGGATGGGCTCTGCGAACCGAGGCTCCTCTGTCAGCACTGTGGGCAAGAAAATGAAATTATAAACAAGGGAAGCTAGTCGCTACCTCGACTTCGTCTGCATTATGATACATAGATAGATAAACCTTTTATTTTGCTACAACAACTAGGTGTCGACTAAGATTTCCATTCTCGCCTGAGACCGAGACGGAGAAGAAATAAAATCTTAGCCTAGACCTAAAATAAATAAATCGTAAAAATGTGCTATTTTTGCATAATATTGATAGTATTATGAAAAAAATTTGGTTAGTGTTGATAATATTATGCCAAATTAGCGCAGCCGGGATTTCGACCAATCACAATCGGCAGCTCACTCACGCTCTGACACCCAGCGACAGTGGACGCGTGCTTAATTTTAATTCCATAATGTATAGTTGCAAAATTAAAAATTTTAAGTAACCTCCGGCGTCATTAATTATCTATCTAACACCATCTCATTATGACTATTCATTAGAGCCCAAACACGCTATATCTGCTGTAAGTTTCTGAAGAATTAAGCATTTCGCAGACTTCTTGATGGTATAGGATCAGCTCAAAGTTAGTATGTCATGGGAATGTCATCGAAGTGACAGTACACGAAATTTGAAATCAATCGGATCTGTAAAAGTTAGTAAAATCCTAATTTCATGTAGAAAATGAGCTGATAGTCATCAAACGCCTGAACTGATCTTCATAAATTATAGCTAAGAACCATCGTAGTCACATCAGCTTTCAAACAAAAAAACCGAATCAAAATCGGTCCATTCGTTTAGGAGCTACGATGCCACAGATAGACACACAGATACACAGACAGACACGTCAAACTTATAACACCCCTCTTTTTTCGTCGAGGGTTAAAAACCGTCTCGGTTATGGCCGAGAATTTCAGCCATTTTAGCCGAGAACTATGACCGAGATCTCGGTCGTACCTTACAAATTACTACAGTCACATAATAATACATGAAGAAAGAAAAGAAACGTTTGCTACCGCAAATAAGGTGTGATTTTATCACAAGGCAAAACACTGTTTTTAGTCATCACTCGTTATCGCATGGGACCGCATACTCGTGAGAGCGAAAGTATAATTTGTTTTAATCCAGACAAACTTTTACTAGGTGGTAGGCCCGTATGTAGGGTCGTCTGGGTAGGTAACTAGGTACTACCGCCTTTCTTATTTCAGCCGTGAAACAGTTCGCTGTGTTTTGGATTGAAGGGAAAGGTAGCCAGTGTAATTACTGGGCATGATCGGCATTTCATCTTAGGCCTCAGGATGACCACGCACCTGCAATATCAAGTGATTTTTCCTTGTTATTACAGGTGTCTATAGGCGGCGGTAACCGCTTACCATCAGGTGGGCCGCCAGCTTGTTTGTCATCTAGTAGTATAAAAAAAATGATTCTATCCAAATTTCATCTAAGTGCGTTCGCCGTTGTGCAAATATCTATACTAATGTGTATCTGAATCCATTACTTGAGGAGCTCGCTAGCATAGTGGCTTGAGAGCTCTGGTTTTGATTACGAAAATAAAGCAGCTTTCGCTATGGTCGACCCCGGATGGGTCAATCAAAATTCGTAATCTTGAACTCCTCCGTGCTTCGAAAGGCACGTTAAGCCTTTAAGCGTTAAGGTTTCGGCGATTCCTGCAACCGCTTGAACCCACCAATCTGCAATGGACCAACATGATGGTATTATGGCCCAAGCATCTCGAGTGTTTCTTTCATGTAGGATGGCCTGTACCCAGCAGTGGGACCTATAGTAGGCTAGGGATGATGATTCCATGACCGCCAAGCATTCTAGTTCTGCACTTAGGTATTGTAACCATAAGCTGATAATGTTTTGATTTTTTAATGCTTACGTCTTAGGCAGCTGGATTATATTATTACGAACAATTCGAGAAAGATTGACAAAGTGACAAATTTAAATAATTTGTAGACATATCATGTAATATTTCATTAAAATCAATTTCATATTCATCTCTCTACTATTACTAAGCCAGAAAATAGACCTGATATCAATCACACACATCAAATCTTTACTTTGCATATTCTCCTTCAAGTGTTAAAATAAAAAAAACAGTCAATAGTGTACCTGATTGCTTAGATTTTTTAATAAAATATTAATAACGGTACCCAGTTACATCAAACATAAAAAAAAATTAATCAATATTATTTGAGTTTTGAATAAATTTATCGTTCCTCATACCTAACGTACGAAAACATGTCGGGTTTGTCTCTTTAAAAATTAATCAATTTCATTTTCACAATAAATGTATTTACTTGTGTTCAACTTGATAACTTATATTCTCAGTAAACAATTTGACAATGCTAAAGTTGTTCGATAAACAACACAATTGCTAGTAAAAATAACATTCAGGGAGGAGATTGACGTTTTTAATCAAGATGGAGGCTTTGTGAATGTTGTGATGACAGTTTTGCTTATTACAAAAGTTAAGCCGGAGACTGTTAATGATTTGTAATTGATAAAAGTAACTTGTACGGTAAACGACAAGTTTTGACAAGGTTTGACAACTTAGTATCTTACGTTATTTGTTACACTTAAGTACAGGCAGTGTTCGTAAGCGTAACAAAAATGAAACAACGTCACGAAATATTAGCCTCTCATTCAATGGTCAAACAAAGAAAATCCCACGGGGAAAATAGCATATTATAGCTGACGTAATGCACAAGCGTGAAACGAAGTCAGCATGTGTGAATGCGCCCTTGATGAGCCCAACCACTAAGTACCTTCGTTAAATATTTGATAAGTCCCAAATCCTTAGAATTTAGTGAGGCTACTGAAATCAAAAATCTCCTAACTTCAATGAAGAAGATGTTTGAAGGTTATGCAGCGATCATTTTATATCGCTTACTAAAAACTAATATGGATTACTAATTATTCGAGAACTAAGGAATTTCTAATTGGCAATAGCAGTATTTAAAAGTCAAAATTATTTTAAAACTTGCAAATCCAAAATGCAAAGCAGAATGAATGAGTATAACGCAAACATCATCTTATAAAGGAGACAATTATTATTAATAATAAAGGTTCACGCTTGACACTTTACGTAACCGCCCACTTCAATGGCGGCTAACCCGAGCATAACAGATGCGCGTGCGATGAGTAGTCCGCTATCCTTGTCGCGCCGCATTCGAACAAAAGACGCAGGCGCGTCCATCCTCGTAGGAGGCAGAACTAGATGGCTACGTCACTGACCGCGACTTTTGACGTCATCGATCATGCGATGCTGATGCCTCGTTTAGTCGTATAGCTGTATGGGAATGTGATTGCGCTCCCGACACTGACCACCAGCTTGGGAACCCATCATGCGAATTATAAAGTCTCAATCCCTTATACACACTGCCCGAACAACGGACACAGTGAGCTTCATATGCGTTAATCGGATCACTAAAAAGGTTATTCAAAGTAACGGTAGTAACCAGTAACTTTTAAGCTTATCAAAGACAGCATAATGATCGTTTTCACTAACCTACCTAAGCCTAGGGAATGGTTAGTGAAAACGGACATAAGTATTCTAGTCTACGATCGCTGTAAAGTAATCGAAACATCGGGTATAAAATAATAATATTACATCTAATTGCTCGTGAGCTAAATCGGGGAACGTGGTTTTATTTCGAATTAATTTATTTTTAATAAAATCATAAAAAACCTTTTGATAAAATTATTATTAGCAGTAATGAATAAATTAACAGGACCGTATCAAGGGAAAGTCCCATAAAGTAAGTAATTTAATTTCGACAAATTAAAGTTACGCGTGTTTCAGCCCTGCTCCGAGAGAGCAGTCGACAGTAAATTAAACGTAACAGTTCGTACTTGAGAGCGCCCTTACTACGTTCGTAATAGAGGTGGTTTTCGTAAAGCAACTGTTACACTTGGTGTGCTAGAATTTGTATATTGAGACGATGGTCTCGCTCCATCATACGGTAGTCATTAAACTACGCAGAAAGTTGAAATGGCGACATGGCTGAACTTCGCCACCAGGGTGCTGTTTAATGAACACCGAGAGAGGGTTGGGATATTTCTCAGGATTTTTGGAATGTGTTCGTAGTTTTTTTTCCGTATAATGAGTGATAGTTGCTGACTTCGGAACTAACAATGATTTATCACCGCCTAGTACTGGACAGATTGCAGCGTTGTGCTGTCCATATTATTGGCGATGTAGAGGTAGCGAACAGCCTTGAGCCTCTGCAAAAAATTGCGTCGAGACATTGCGTCGCGTAGCGCCTTAATTACTGTCGATGACCGATTTAATCGACGCCGAAAGAGGGTTGGGATATTTCTCAGGATTTTTGGAATGTGTTCGTAGGTTTTTTCCGTATTGGAGTGATAGCTGCAGACTATGGAGCTAACAATGATTTATCACCTCCTAGTACTGGACAGATTGCAGCGTCGTGCTATCTGTATCATTGACGATGTAGACGTAGCGAACAGCCTTGAGCCTCTGCAAACAATTGCGTCGAGACATTGCGTCGCGTAGCGCCTTAATTACTATCGGTTATATCGCGGAGAGTGCTCTGAGGTGCTTTTTGACGGGTGTTCTTCAAGAGCCATTTCAAGTCATCATTTCGCTATCTCCACCACAACATCACTTTCAAAGAAATTAAGGAACTCGTTTCCCTGTCTTACTTCCAGAACTTGGAATTCTTAGCCGGCACCAGTATTCCCTCTTTCCTAACATAACCTTCAAAAGAGGCGTGGAAAAGCACCTTTTAGACCGGCAAAGTGGAGGCACTAGCCGTTTTCGCATATTGACTATTCTCACCGTTTATACATCAGGTGGTTTTAAGTCATTTGCCAGGCTTTTTATATAAGATCACTACTCTTAAAATTACTCGGCATGGTAGGCATTCCGTCCTAGGCCTAAGGATGGCAATGCATCGAAATACGAAGTGATTTTTCTTGTAATTGCAAGTGTCTATAGTTGGTGGTTTACTACCACCAGGTGGGCCATCAGCTTGTTGCTAGTTGCATAAAAAAAATATAGTACATAAGGTATAAGTTGGTACAGTGACCGGAAACAGCTTTAATTATTTGGTGATAAGGAGTCAAAAACTATGTATTTCGCAGATGAAGTAATTTTGTTCTTAATATACAACAGGCAGGAGCCGCTACATTTACATCAAAAGTAGTTCATAAATTACTTAGTAATTAAAATATAATAAAACTAGAAAAATTTCACGTCCTGAGGCAGGAATCGAACTCGCGACCTTTCGCAATCCGGGCGACTGCTCTGACCACTGAGCCACCCAGGACTTGGGATATCCCTGTGAAATTCTTCTAGCCTATCTGTATTTGCGTTTATGAGCTAACGTCCACCCTACAATGTCGAAATATTCTATTTCAACATCCGAAACGAGTATTTTTACAAATACCGCCGATTCGGTTAAGTTGGGGCAGTGCTTTCAAATATTCTTAATTTTTTATTTTAACATTATTATAAATGTTTGAAAAATTACTTAGTAATTAAAATATAATAAAACTAGAAAAATTTCACGTCCTGAGGCAGGAATCGAACCCGCGACCTTTCGCAATCCGGGCGACTGCTCTGACCACTGAGCCACCCAGGACTTGGGGTATCTCTGTGAAATTCTTCTAGCCTATCTGTATTTGCGTTTATGAGCTAACGTCCACCCAACAATGTCGAAATATTCTATTTCAACATCCGAAACGAGTATTTTTACAAATACCGACGATTCGGTTAAGTTAGGGCAGTGCTTTCAAATATTCTTAATTTTTGATTTTAACATTATTAGAAATGTTTGAAAAATTACTTAGTAATTAAAATATAATAAAACTCGTTAAATATAGTTTCGGATGTTGAAACGAAGGGTTCTGTACCATTATCTATCAACGAGGTTACCTGTTGCCGTTATCAGTTTCGATAAAAAAAAGCAAAAAACTCACGTTTGTTGTATGGGAGCCCCCCTTAAATATTTATTTTATTCTGTTTGCTGTTATAGCGGCAACAGAAATACATCATCTGTGAACATTTCAACTGTCTAACTTCACGGTTCATGAGATACAGCCTGGTGACAGACGGACGGACGGAAGAACAGCAGAGTATTAGTACTATTACCACCCGTAATAGTACTAGGTCCCGTTTTACCCTTTGGATACGAAACCCTAAAAACGACGCCAAATATTAATCCCTCTTCTCAAAATGATACGAGAGATTAGTCTCCTGAAATACTCATAATATCATTTAATCAATATTTATTCCCCAGGAAGACGTCACGCTGCGGCTTAGAAAAACGTCAACAATGGTACATTATTAAAAAACGGGACAACGATATTACAATATGTTCCCCAAGAAAAGATATTTTGGCAATAGAACCAGTGAAGAGCGTTGTACATAATACGCTAACAGGGATTCCACGAAATCATTATCCTGGAATGGTTTTATGGATCGAGAAATAAGGCGAACGGATGTTTGAAACAAATTAATATTTAATTTTTAGAAAGCATAGCAAACTATAATATCTACGATATTATAAAAATGTACTATTAAAAATTTCAGTAACCCCCGGCCTTATTAATCATCTATCTAACAACAGTCTCAACGAGATGGTCGTTGAGACTATTCTTATGAGTCCAAACACACTAAGTATATCTGCTGTAATTTTCTGAAGAATTAAGCATTCCTCAGACTTTTTGATGGTTTAGGATCAACTTAAGGTTAGTATAAGATAGGAATGTCACCGAAGTGACAATACACTAAACTTTAAATCATTCGTATGTGTGAAAGTCAATAAAACCGTTTTATTATTCTAACCATTCTAATCACGTCAGCTTTCAAACAAAAAAAAAAACTAAAATCGGTCCATTAGTTTAGGTGCTACGATGCTACAGGTAGACACACAGATACACAGACAGACACGTCATACTTATACCACCCCTGTTTTTTCGTTGGGGGTTAAAAACAGATGGGCAATGTGGCTTTAACCATTAAGGTGAATAAGAATAAGGTGAGAAAGGTAAAGTTTTATGAGAGGGTGGCGAGTCGAGGTGGACAAGGGACACTTCTACCTTACGCAGATTGCAGATAAATAGCACTGCCTTGCAGTGGCGAAGGGTGAATAATACCAAAAGGGAAGCCGAAACAAAATCACAGTCAAAATAGTAGTACCTACCTATGTTCAAATCAAGAGACAAAATCACGACCTAGTTTAGTTGAAAACTAACCAATAGAAATCATATCATATTAGAAAAACCGATAGTAGCTTTTTAGGTAGGTAGGTACACCTTCATATTTTTTTACTTTCAAAACCAATAATATCCAATATTCATATAGGTTCTTTATGACCAGCAACCAACTATACTAGGTGGTAGACCCATATGTAGGGTCGCCTGGGTAGGTACCACCGCCTTTCTTATTTCAGCCGTGAAACAGTTCGCTGTGTTTCGGATTGAAGGGAAAGGTAGCCAGTGTAATTACTGGGCATGGACGGCATTTCATCTTAGGCCTCAGGATGACAGCGCACCTGCAATATCAAGTGCTTTTCCTTGTTATTGTAGGTGTCTATAGGCGGCGGTAACCGCTTACCACCAGGTGGGCCGTCAGCTTGTTTGTCATCTAATTGTATAAAAAAAAAAAAAAAAAAAAAACTTCTAAAAATCGGCCATAATCAAAAAACTGCACTAACAGAGAATTTCAAAAAATCTGATGTAACCTAAATTAACCTAAAATATCAAAACAAACAATAGTTTTACCTGAAACCGAATCAAAACCTACCTTAAATCACTGGTAACATTTTTTTCACACAATATTAAATAATCACTTAGTCTTTGTGCACCATTATAAATAAATAACAAAACACAAAAAACTCTTTGGTTAACATTACTTTGCGCAATACAAACGAAAATAAATAGAAAATTTTATTGCTGAATGACATTACAAGCTTGCAAAATTTAAAATGTCTCGGTCGAAAGCACGCCAGTGGATGGACGCTTACATTCTACTTGATAGAATAATAACTCAAGCAATAATATTACCTCACTGTCTGTCCTAGTCACACTCACGGAATCTTTGTAATGCTTTCCCTATGATAACTCGACAGCGACCGGCTTATATCGGCCTTAGATACGGCGTGTCAGAAAGAGACGGCGCTTGAAAAAAATATATGCGGTAGAGCTCACTGTGGAAGCGCTTATGAAAATGGGAATGAAAATATCTTTATTCAATTAGGCCCCCTAAGAAGCTCTTTCGAATCGTCAAAAATCCCTTATGTCTATCACATAAAATAATATTAATTATCAATGTCGTAATGCTTGTCTCTCTGTCTTATCTGGATTTACGTAAGCTAACAATGTTATAATGTCAGTCTGTCTATCGGTCTGTCTGTCGGTCTATCTATCTGTCAGGCAGTCTGTGTCTTGTCTGTCTGTCAGTCTTAGATTAGAGCAGGGGGACTCGTCTCCATACTGTCAACAAAACGCATTCTCTTATGAGCTACGGACTACGGTAAATGCTTACCATCAGGCGGACCGTACGCTTCTTTCCCAACCGTTCAGTATAAAGGAGTAATCATTTAAAAAAATATTCTACAAAGTATTCTTTTTGCCACCGTGCCCATATCATCCGTCCATGCTCATAAATATACTTTTAAATAGACGCCCATTTCAAGTATTTAAATTAGGAAAAAAAAAATACGGGGTCATCCCAAGTCCTCGTTAGCTCAAATGATTAGAGCAGTCTCCTGAATATTTAAGGGTCGCGGGTCATGGGCACATGATTATTTTTCTAGTTTAAATACATATCCATTACAGGGTTTGAGCGTTCCATCCCCGGATTGACCTTAGCGAAAGTTGCTTAGTTTTCGTAATCGAAACCTTAGCACTCAAACCACTACAATACTGAACTCCTCATCTATTATTATTATTTTGTGATTTATCAATAATACATTAGCAACACCTGCAGTAACACTAGATAAAACTGTCATTTTAATCGGATCATCGTCGCTATGTGACCGGAATCTTATGAATCAAGGCATCAAGATATTTTGCCCCTTGATTAATTTTTAATAGACAAAATTAAGGGCACACTGTAAAACTGGTACAGCATCAATCATTGTCGCTGAGAAGGAAACGTGCCGAGACACCCCCCACTTGACTAAATCTCCCCACCCTATTGTTGGGGCACTGTGAAATATTTAAGCACCATAAATAAATGAACATCCAGCAAGATATTGCAAGTGCTCCTTATCTCGGCCTGCTTTATTACCGGTTTAAATTTATTTTGGTAAAATTTAAAAGTAGGTGTGGTAGTTAGTGTTTTTTATTCCACCACTTTGTAATTTATTAGAAGAAATTAAACATTGGTTTCTAATACCTTTTTAATATCCTATTACCATCCTTTTACCTATTTACTAGGTGGTAAGCCCGTATGTTGGGTCGTCTGTGTAGATGTCTTTTTTGTTTTAGCCGTAAAACAGTTAGCTGTATTTCGAATTGAATGAAAAGGTAGCCAGTGTCATTACTGGGCATGGACGGCATTTCATATTAGGCTCCAGGTTGACAACGCAAGTGCATCAAGTGAGTTTTCCTTGATATTGCAGGAGTGTAATAAGTGACGTGAAGTTACCCATAAGCTGCTGAACGGTTGCGGTAAAATTTGGCAAGGACATACATAGATAGACAGAGAAAGAACATAGGCTGTCTTTCGGTGCTATAACCGAAATCCGCGAGAGTCAATATTGCGAAAATGGGATTATAGCAACGAATTCATAGCTATGTTTATATTTATTCTAGAAATAATCATGCCAAGCAACGTGACCAGAATCCTGTGAAGATACTTGATTTAGTTTAACGTTTAATTAGAAAACTTATCTTATTAAACAAGACTTTATGTATTTCACGTCTATGTTAAGACAACGTGAAATTTAGTGTTGCCACAACTAATTAAATAACCAATTATTTGGAGTCTTAACACGCTCTCAGATATGAGACGCGATTTAATTACTGAACTCCCTCCAAAATATTGTCTTCATTAAAACCCTCGCCCTTTGAAACCAGTTTTATTTGAAAAGTTTCCGTGTAATTTGGGAAACTTAGTCAGCCTATTAACTGTTTCATTTATGACGTCGAGCACCTCAAGTTTGTGTTATTGTTGCCAGGTTTGAACGAATTTGGAGTGTTCACTAAAGGAACGTCTGAGATTCTTCTTTACAAAGAACTGCGATGTTCAAATGATGTTGACTACTACAATGACATCATGTACATACTTTTACAAATGTGTATACGGCTTATTTTCATTTATTTATTCAATTTGATTCTAATTCTTTATTTTATTTACATGTGGTGAGAAGGTTGATAAAATAAAATACATACAGGTACCCCTAATTTTCATTACTTACTAACCACCGGAGAAATTTCAGGCTGGCTTGGTCAATATCAGAATTATCTGAGCTCACGTCCTGAGAAAGAACTATAATCATTTAGGAAAGCAACCGTAAGTTATTATGTGATATCACTACATAATCAGTGAGCGGTGCTCAATGGAATATGAATGCTCGAGTCACAGAATATGCTTCAATTTCGCGTGCAAGCAGGCAACGGTCGTAATAGTAGGAAAATTTTCATACCTAAACTTGACTTTTGTTCGAAAGTGAACCTTCTTCTAATACTCTACATTATTCTGTTATTCTGTGACCTTTGTGTGTTTAGTACGCCTTTGTCTATTTAGTGTTAGAATTGCTTTTGAAAAGCAGTTCAAGTATTGATCGCTCTGTGAGTCCAGACATTTCTTGTGGTGATTGCACTGAAAAGTACTTATTAAAAGACCTACAAGTGGATTTTTATTGGTTGTCAAAGTTAAAGTTTTAGTTTTATCAGAACTTATTGATGTTTCATATTTGAACTAGGCATTACCGACTGTGGATGAGTGTGGACAAGCGAAAGTGAACTTCTCTAATTTTTTCCTCCACCTTTACTTTTAATTTCAATAATTTTATAATTACCTTGGCATATGATGGTGATGATTTGTATCACGCTGATTGCAAAGCTCTTGCAAGGGCCTCGTCTACTCATCTTCGTCGTGGGCACATCACCAGCTGATCAATTTCCCCTTCGACAGGAGACCGGGGGAACCCCTCGCTGCCATTTAGCTTCTGGAACAAATATTAAAACACTTTTAATAAAGAACTAGGGCAGTAGCTAAAATACAATAACTTTTTTGTAGATATCAAATTGCTAACACAGATCCAAGTTTGCAAAAAATAGGTAAGTATAGCACCCCAACGCGAATAGATGTTCATAATATTTTCTGTCGCCATATTACCAATAGAATCTTTATTAGGTAGTCAGATCGAGTCGTTAGTCTAAATCTGCTGACTGTGGTAACAAACCGATAGTCCCTGACAAAGGTTCAGAAGTTTTAGCTTGTAGAGGTAAAACTGGTAAAAGTCTGTTAGATTCAGTTGTATACATGTGTTTTAGAGCAAAAAACATATTTACAACAGGGACGGCTAAAAAGCGTACACCTCGCCTGAAAGTAAGTGGTTAACCTTTGGAAACTTGCAGCAACTTGGGCACTGCTCCCGCTCTGCCTGTCCCATTAAAATCAGTAGGGTAGGAGACCAGTCCCACTGCTCCAAATATAAAGCTTTCTCAATAAGCTCTGTTATTCTAAGTCATTATAATATAAACACAATACAAGGCTATTATTAAGCTGCGATCAAACAAATAAATCTTTTTACTTTTAATTTTGAATTTGATCTTCTATGAGTTGGAGGCGCTCCACTAGTCGGGCGCTCACAATTACTTTGCCACTACAGCCCTACTGCTCTCTCTTGTTATGATGGTATCTACTCAAGGTGTCATCGAACTGAAGTGGGATCGTACTGTCATTTATCAAAGTGCTAACGCTAACTACCATGTCAAAGTACTTCACTTGATCTCCAACTTAAGCGCTTTCAAATAGGGAACAGGAGAACTAAATTACACTCTTTATTTGGAGCATTGCATCCTTGTAATCATTTGATCAGTGATTACAATTAAACTGTTTCCAGCACTCAACTCTACTATTTCTTCCATGAGATGTGACAGACCTCATTTTGCATATATAGTGTATAATAGTGTAAATATTTTACTCTTTAATCTATTTTTGTCACTTGCTCTTGTTCCTAACCTCGTTGTGCTATATTTTTCGGTATTTTGTTGTTCTTTGCTGTCCACGATAGTATGTTTGGGTGCTGGAATAGGGTTATTGTTGCTTATAGCTGTAGATGCAGATGTTATTCTTCTGGATTATGTTAGTAACAATTTGAATGTTGCGGATAGTAAAATCATTGGTTTATTTCCAATTTGTCTTCACACATTTTAAAATAGTGTAGTGTAGGTACCTTTCAGTCATATTTTTGGTAAAATAATATGTTGGATACTATACTCTTTTTTGTCCCATAAAACATGAAACAAAAACAAGCATTATCAAAACATCAGCGAAGTAAATAAATTCAATATTACGTCTAATCGTCTAAGTATTTCAATTACTTAACCTGTAGATTTAAGCCAAAGATCGTACACCTTAAGGGCATTGTTCCCCAAAGCTGTCATTAATCAAATAGTTAATAAGGCCGTGTATAATGTCTCTGAACATTTATCACCGGTGCCGGTGCCTAGATCAAGTGCCTATCATAGCACTTAATGAAATGATCTGGGCGACTGAATTAATCCGACTAATAAATTGCTAAATTATCAAGAAGATAATTTAAACGGTCCTAATATGGCGAAAGTCAAAATCAACATCTTTAACGAAGGTACTGTTATTTTGTGTGTTTATTCTAGTTTGGACAAACAAACAGTTACACGAAAGCAAAAATATATTATACCATATTTTTATTAAAATACCTCCATAAGAGACGTTGATTTGAACTATGGTCGCTACGGTATAATAGCTACGGTAATAGGACTGTTTTCGTTATTTCTAGACATTGTTCAGTTCCGATGTTGCCATTCCGTTTTAGAAAAATATTGAATAAAGTTTTATTTTCAAATAAAGCTAAAGTAGTGGGTATAATTCTAAAAAACAAGCTTTTTAGTGGTAGTTTAAGTGCTTGTACAACCTGAGCGTAGGGGGAGAGAGAGAAGGACGAGTATGTAACCCTTTTTTTTGTTGACGCTGAGGAGAAGCTCTACCAGCCGACCCCCAACTCCCGGGGGGAAGAAGAGGGAGGGGGGAGATCTCTCACCCACCAAACTTGACGACATCACGGGATGGCCCGAAGACATTTCACCGTCTTGTCGTCAAGGCGGTTTGACCGCGATCTGACAGAGGAAAAGGCGATGAAAGGGTCTGTAACAAGGACCCTTGAATACGAGTATGGAACCCTTTTTTTTGTTACACTGAGAGGAAGCTCTTCCAGCCTATCCTCCTCTGTCTTAGGAGAGAAGATGGAGGGGGGGGGGGGGTCTCACCCATTAAAACACCCAGCGACGCACCTAATTATCTGCTTCCTACCAACGTAACGGGTTGGCCCGAAAACATTCACCGTCGTCGGCAGGGTAGTTGACCGATGTCGGTCCCGTCTTGTAGGGAGGCTGTAAAAGGCCCCATCCAATCCGACTTTCATATGCAACCCTTTTTTTTTTGTCGCTGTACCAGACGACCCCCCAACTCCCGGAGGGGAGAAGGAGGCGTGTGTGAGGCTCTCACCCACCAAACTCCTCAGCGACGCACCTTCTGATCCGCGTTTTGACGACATCACGGGATGGCCCGAAGATATTTCACCGTTGTGTCGTCAGGGCGGTTTGACCGCAGTGTCCTTGCTTAAAGTTTTGGGGGAGGAAAAAGGGGGATGAAAAGGTCTGTAACAAGGACCCTTGCACCGGGAGTGCAAGCCGGGAACCCTAGCTTAACTTTTGGAAGATGCAGCCAATGGTGCCAATTGAACTGTTAATAATAATGATACTGAAACTGACTGACTGGAGAGGCACATCCACCTTGCAGAAAATTTTAGCCGAACATGAATTAATGAAAAAAAAATATTTGGTACTAGTATCAATACTTTATAGTATGTTCCTGGTTCTGATGAGCTTTTAGATGCACCAGAATCGTTACATCGCTCAGCTAAAGATCTAAATGTTGAAGTTAAAATTATTTGACTGACGATTATTGAGGGGCATATACATATAAGTAAATTTCATCTTTCCTTATCAATTTTTCTGTCCTAGTTGCTGTATTCTTCGAAGAATAATTTATGCATTGACATCTTATGCTATAATGATATCTCTACAAGAAAGCAGAGGCTGTAATTATCAAAGCGCACGAATGTCATACGACGTTTTATAACATATTTGCGAGGAAATAAATAAAACTCGGACTTTCGAAACTTTTTTCGAACGAATAAATCTTTAATCACTTGTCAAAGCAGTTATAAAAATTTGAACAATTTGTAAAATTTATTGATATTTTAGCATTGAATAGTAGCACCACAATGAGCTTATATTTTAGAGAAAGTTCCACTTTCTGAAAATAAATTTGCATCATTGCTTGTTTTCCAAATTTTTAAACGCTTCTAAGTATGTATCGGTCGATTTTTCGGGCATGAGGCTTAGAGTAGCCTTTTTCGGTACCTCTGAGACCTCTGGCGGTATTGAATAATAAATTTATCACTACTTGACGACATTTTCAAATAAAAATAATATGAAAAGAAAAAGCGCGCGGAATAATTTTTACTTGCCCACAAATTAGCGATGCGCGCGCATCAGCGCTTTTTTTAGGCAAAGGCACAAAAAACAGCCAGTATCACTAATAAAGTAAATTAGTATTTTTGTGTTTTTGTTACAGTTGTAATTTATTGATAAAATTAATTAAATTAAAGAATTAAATGTTTATTAATTATATTTTGTCTCCCAAAGTTAATTTTGTTCACAAAATGTTGACCACTTTCTGCCATAGAAACTCTTTGCTAAGATTTAAAAAACGTACCGTTCGATTTTAGACGGAGCCACAGATTAATAACAGTGCATCTTGATAAACCGTGCGTTTTACATTACATTACCGTACGAGTGCGTAATGAGATACATTACGATATTGTAATAGGTGAAATAAGAGACCCTTTACGAGCAAATATATTATAAATTTATTTTAAGCACATTGCTTAAAATATACACATTGTTAAAAATTTCAATCAAGTTAATCCATGTCACCCTTTCCCCGTAGAAGTCAAAAATCGAAAAGCATTACATCGTCCAGCGAAATACCGCGATGATTGGCCTTTGACCGCGAACGAGAGTCCGGCTCAAAGAACTAAGTAACTTCCACGGTGAGCCGAGGTCGCGGCTTGGAGCAAAGACAAAAGTTTGTAGGTGTGGTACAAATGTGAGTTGTGGGCGAGAAAATATTTGATGCGGGACTGATTTCATCTGATTCATTCATAAGTTACGAGCTTTTAAAACTACACAGATATGTAACATCTTGCATGAAGGAACTGAAAGGAAGTCGGACTCCATAATTCTATAAAATCCGACCACGTTACGAAACTTTTAGCAATTTTGACACTTGTCCCTAAAATACAGTTTCAAATGCATTTTTTTTTAGCTATTTCGTTTTGCAAAATAGAATGAGATACTACGGAATTTATCGCATTTTATACAAAACCAAAAACTGTTTCAAACACTTAAATGACAAGAAATAATTGAGGTTAAGTATTTAATTAACGAGGAGCTCGGTAGCGTATTGGTTTGAGCGCTCTGGTTTCGATAAGACAAACAAAGCAACTTTCGCCATGATCGATCCTGGGATGGGTCAATCAAAGTTTGTTATCTCGAGCTCCTCCGTGCTTCGAAAGGCACGTTAAGCCTTGGTCCCGGTTGTTCCTACAGCCGCTTTAACCCACCAACCCGCATTGGGCCAGCGTGGTGGTGTTACGGCCCAAGCTCCTCATGTGTTTCTCCCATGTAGGAAGGCCTGTGCCCAGCAGTGGGTCGTTTATAGACTGGTGATGATGATGATTATGATTTAATTAACATACATATATTTATTAGAATCGACCCTTATTTCCTATGGTTTCTGGAAATTTTGAACTTAAATGCGAAGTAAAGTCAAAAATACCTTTAAAACTAAGATGCAATCATTTCTTGTCCTTCGTGTGTATTTAAGTTAGTTTGTAGTAATATCGATCTAAATTGAATTATTCAACTTTTAGTGATATATTTATAATGTTGATTCTAAAGCAGCAGCAAGTTTCTTTTCCATTGTTTGACTGTTGTTTTTTATGGAGTTCCATGGTTGTTCTCCAAAGAAATATCAAATCAAAAACCAGGACCTTCTTAAACAATAACTGAATTATCGAAATCGATTTAGATTTTGACGGAGACATTATCGCATTACATGTACTATTACCACAATTTATTATTATCATTCATTAACGTTGATTTATCACACACACCGCAAAAGTAGCGTTTATCACAATATTAACAGACCACATTTACTGCATTTAAAATGTTTGTAACCTTTAAATGTTAACTTTTGGTTTCTATTTGGATATAAATTTACACAATAAAAGCGTTTTGTGAGGTGTGGTTTCGGTCGCCACACCATCAGTGAAAAGGGAAGATCTTTCGCCTGGCTAGGTGTTCGCTCGGGAACCGCGCCCAACTGTACATTGTTGGAACTTGTATTGTGTACCGATTGATTGGACCGATGTCACTCGAAACTTTGTAAACGTGATTTTGGAATTCGAATTACGTATTGTGACGATTCTGTGTCGTGTATCAGCTCTGTGCTTATATTTTATAATTTTCGCTGATCTATCGCTTCTGGGTTACTCGACACTTACGCCTTTAGAGCGCTTTAATCGCTACGTGTTTTAAATTTTTTATCTTTCACAACTTTACCCTTACATATTTAGATAAACGCAGACCATGAGTTAGCACTAGCCATTAATATGAACCCGTTTCGCCAAAAGTTCCACTTTAAAACGTGTTAATGTATAAAACGTGGGGCAAACTTCTCCAAGAGACATTAAAATGCAGGCAAAAGTTACTGTGACATGCGATTCCAGTGATTTATCAAAGGACTTGGATCTCTCATGACTTCGGCCGCGGCGGCTCGGAAGTCGCCTCGTCCGTGCCCAGAAAACCGATTTCACGTACAAATTCAATTGTAGCAAACGAGAAATTGACTAAAAATTCTACTGTCGCACTGGCTTTACACTTTTATGGATCTGAATTATTGGGAGCTCTATCGGCGAATGGTATTTACATACATTGGAATAGGAATGAGATAGTACCGTTTGAACTTTGATCAAAATAGAGAATATTAGCTCAGCATCGTTTCTGTTGGCTGCTAGCAGTTTAGTCTTGATCGAAATATATTGGAAGCTCATGCTTCTTCAACAACGACAAATAAATGAAACTGAAGGAGCGTTTCTGCTTTGAACGTTAAATATAAATTTAAACACCTGCTTTTATAAAAACAGGAATTCTACGGGAGTTCGGCCACAGTATTATTTACCAATTGAGGTTTTAGGGCTTATATAATAATGCTTCTGAGTAGGTTGTGTTCTTCAGAAGTTCATTGAGAATGCGTTATGCTATAAGCAGGGGCACACATCTGCCTAATCTCTCAATTTCCACACAGTGTATTAGCCAAGGTGCTATTGGCATCTAAAGGCTATGGCAACCGCTTACTTTAAGGTATGCCATACGCTTGTTTGCCTTTTCCTTTTTCTTTAAAGAAAGAAACAAGCTTCGAAAATAAAATATTTGTATTCAGTAATGAAGCATTTACCAATAATCTTAAACATGTCTTTCCTTTTACAAACGGGATTTGAGACACTATATGTGTACACAGGGGACCCAGTGGTTACCCTGTCCAATCCTGCAGTTCACCAAGAAAACAAAACTACTACGAATTGACGCGATTTATTGGAGAAAAATTCAAATTGACATAATGACAAATGGTTTTGATCGCATCAGATAAGCTGTATAAGTTTTCATTCGATTAGCAGCACAAAGTTGAATACGACGGATACTAGCGACTCGGAAACTCCAGTATACGGCTCGTCTTACTCCACACATGATACGCAAACCACATTACCCCGAGTAAGCCAAACATCGACTGCGAAAACCTCAACTTATTTACGTTGCTTGTGTATCATACTGAGACTCCGGCCGGAGCTGTGTTTGGTATTTGTCGTCAAGTTTTGATTTAATTGAATCAATCTCTCGTAGCGTGAACTGTGCGACTAGAATAGTCTTGATACTTGACATTATGCGGAACTAGAAAGATGGGTGCGATAATGAAACAGTATTATTTGATCTAAATTACCACACCTATAATAATTTAAAGACATATAATAAACTGAGCAACTAAATATAGGTACTAAGTTAGCGACTAAAATCTGTTTGGTTGACTATTCAACGATTTGTCGCCGAAATCAGATCACTTAGTATTTTAGATGGTTATTTTAGGTTGTTTATATAAATATTTCAGCCTAGAGACGCCCACTGCTGGGCATAGGCCTCCCCCAAAGATCTCTATACCGATCGGTTCTGCGCTGTCCGCATCCATCGGCTTCCCGCGACCCTCACCGGATCGTCGGTCCGCCTTGTGGGAAGCCTACCAACGCTGCGTCTCCCGGTACGCGGCCGCCACTCGAGGACCTTTGAGGTGTGATGTTAGTTATTTTATTTTATTGAGAAAACCAACTGCGCCATACATTTTTTTTTTTAATCTGGTACTTATAACTATGAGTACAGCTAATTACAGGTTTCCCTTTATTATACCACTTGCATAGGACATGAACCAAAACAATGTACTTAGATATAAAGACTTTAAATAAAAATTTCAGATTTATAAATTTTAATATTATAAGTTAAATAAGACAACCAAAATGCATGCATGCATGCTGCAGCAATACAAAAGTGTAGTAGCTATTGTGGCAACACACCAATTTTCAGCTATTACCCTAATCGGATGCGTGTGCGTATCTACATCTACTCGTACTTGTCATTAATACTTGATTTAATGTTTTATAGCTATAATAAACTTTATCAAATGGACGCGTGCTGCACCCCTGGTGTAAATTTCAAACAAATCGAAACGAAAACGGTCATCGTCGTGTCCACCTCTCAAATCCATATAAAAAAAAGGTTCCAATAATACACAACAGAGGCGGTGCTGTAGTTTCATACGATTTAACAGTTGTCATGACGACGAACGTTTTCATTTCAATGCGATGGATATTTTGTGAATAACTTATACTAGTTTAAGTATATCATTGTGGCATCCTCAGAATACCAGGGTCGTGGCAGCTCCTGTCGCGACATTATGCTGAGCCGCCTTTTTGACGCAATAGTCTTTGTTTAGATTTTAAGTATTTTAAGTAGGTATGTATTATTGTGCCAAATAAACTTTTTTCTATTCTATTCTATTCTATATACTCTTACACTACTTTAGGATGATTGTTTTTATGAAGGTGTAGCGCCTGTGATCCAACATGTGTGAGGCAGCTCCAACAGCCATCAGCAGAGCGTTGAGGTAAGGCTGGATGCTGGAGGTAGGAGGATGGAGTAAATACATCTATGCAAACGGTAGAACAAAAGCTCGCTTCTTGATTGGGGCGCTCACAGGGCATTTTGCTACTAACCACATGCTACATAAAATGCAACTCTCCCCAACGCAACTGTGTCGAGCATGTGGTGAATGACAGGAATCAATGATGCATCTCTTGTCATTGTGATGCACTGGCTAGAACCAGAATGAGTCTTCTGGAAGTGGCATATCTAAAGCTAGAAGACTACAGGCTCTTTCTGCCTAAAGATATAGTAAGGCTAATGGCATCTATATTCTGGACACAGAAAGAATAAACGCAGGGGAGGCACAAAAGATCCCAATGGGTCGAAGTGCACTGTGACTTAGTCATGGCCCCACTAGAAGATAAGATAAGGAGGCTGGACGCTTGTAAGTAGTGCGATTATGCTGCACTGCACTACACTAGCTGCCATTTGGCCAAAGATGCGGCCGTAAGCTAGCTAAATTATGTGAATTATCTTAGATTTTTTAGACCATTTTGAGTTTCGAAGACCTTTAATTGTTACTTACACTGAATGGGCCAAAACACAAAAAGGTAAGTAAGTTAACACAAAAGAGTAAGAATTTTAGTAACTCGTTGCTTTGTCGGACTTCCAAAACTTGGAATCCTTTGCCAGCACATTTGTTCCCTCCTTCCTATAACATGGGTTCCTTCAAAAGAGGCGTGAAAAGGTACCTTATGGGCCGGCAAGGTGGAGGCGGCTAGAACAGTGTTGCTTCAAGCTGCTGTCTGCTGCTACCTGTCTCCGCATATGTACTCTTCTTACCGCTTCACATGAGGTGGTGTTGCATTAAAAAAAACAAATATTGTTTTAGAAAAATATAGGGGAGAGTGGGGTGATTGCAAACGTCGGAAGAGGCTATTTACATCACGATAAGCATGCTGAATACGAGGCACTAGGCATGGGTTCTTTGGGCTAGAACCACCTCTGAATATCAAGTCAAAAATGGAATCAAATATTATTAATATTATTTTTATTTCAATTTATTTGATACCAAAAAACACACATTTCATAATATATAATAATTTCGATCTGCCAGTCTGCGTAGCAGTTTGTCGGCTATAGTTCTCGCCCTAATTATTCCTACAATGGTTACATTACATAATAACAGTATTTATTCTTATTTGTCTTACTTACGGCCTTGTCCGCAGTTACCCCGCGTCCGCAGTTACCCCGCATCCGCAGTTACCCCACTCCCCCCTACTTGTTTATATACCGCGTGGGTATTTCATTATAATAAGTTGTAGATGAAACGTAATAGGTATCAGGTCATTGAACTAGTGTTAATCGAAAATCAATTAGTCATTAGAGTGTGATTGATTTGCTAACTATACGACTCGAATAATTTAACGTATTCGTAATTATTGGAAACGCTAATCAAATCTATTTTTAGTTAAAATAGTATTTAACACTGTTTTTTTTTCATTTGACATGAGTGAGAGGAAACAACGTGATTTTGCAGTATTAAAACGAAAGTTTAAGGAGTTGTTTCTAAAATGTATGGAGACCAGGCAAGGTCTATTAAACACTTTACTAAAAATAGGCAAACATATTCAGAGCAGTTTTCAGTTGTCTATTTTCTTTTTATTTGTTTTGTTGCGTGGTACAAAACAATATTTTTCATTAAAAAAACTGCACCACAGTCAAATATTTATCATGGCGCCTATTTAGCTTTGGTGACGTTTAGTTGACTTCTATGTCGCCTGCCATATTAAATAATAGTGAAACCGACGAATGATTTTGAAATTTGTACAAGTGAACTATAAGATGGAAACTAATTATTAGTATTTTTACCGGTTTCTGGTGTTTTTTCCTGGTTTTTTGAGATAGTGTACATAAATACCTGTACCCCTAGCACGAAGATTTTTAAATTTAGAATCGTAGTCCTATTATTAAAATATTATAAAAAAAAAGCCAGACAAAAGCTAACGTAACTACTCAATACGATGGCGATTCGAAATTTAAAAGTGTTCGTGCTAGGGGTACTGGCCGGATATAAAACATCTCTTATTTTACAAAAACTCAAGCTTAGCCTAATTTCGTTTTAATTTTTGAGTGTTCATTTATTATTATGTGACCTTTCTTTCTTAATTTTGCTAAAAAACGACATTGTATAGTGATAATTAAATTTATCTTTCACAAATACAGCATCATCATACTAAATATAAATATATATGTTTGTATGTTTGTCCTTTAAGCGTAGCAATACCATTGATCAGATTTTAATGAAACTTTGGTCGAGTGCTCTGGGAAAGCCCGCAAAGGTTCCTGAATTCAGAAAAACTTTTTTTATTTATAACTTAACAGTTTTCTCTTCAGCTAGTACATAATTTGTATCAGTGATAACACAATAAAATTCATGATAAGTTTATCATTAATAAACTGACACACAACTATGATTCATTAATATTTGTATCGTTGTTCACAGCACAAACTTTTGGCTAATCCGAGATTCGAACTTGAGACCACGTTCTTTAGCCACTACAGATCTCCATAACAAGCTTTATGAATAAAATTATAAAAGCTGTTAAACAAACATATGATTTAAAAGACTACATAAAAGAACAAATATAAAATTAACATAATTTTGACAGAAATAATTTTACATAACACACCACACCAATCTCCAAAACGATTTTCATTTTGGTATACTAAGCAAATAAAACTTATCTTGAATCCACAGTCCAATTTAACAAAGCTGGTTTCCATGGCGCGTTACCCAAAATTAAGTAACAAAAATGACTCCAAATTAAGATTGTTATCAACAATATAACCCCAGGACAAGCGTGGGATCTGAAACACGATTTAAGATAACTTCAGATAAGTTTAGAGTTGTAAATGTATTCTGTTCGTGGAATATGTCAGCTCTCCCACAATACGGTTAATCCCCGCTAGAGTACAATGACTCTATGGGAACATAGACTAAAGCACAATGCGATTATATACGGTGTTTCTTTGTTGCGTGGTTTGCATCGCTGTCATAGACAGACCTCTACATTTTGTATAATCATTAACTTATAAAGGTGATGACGACAATAAGGCAAAACAGGGGCTATATTAGTTCATGGGAATGTCTTGCTATTTTCAAATACATCTTATTCGTTTGATAATTTCATAACATTTTATTAATATAACATTAGTTGCATTATTTAATAGAAATGTCATGAAATTATCAAATGACTATGTTTTTGAAAGTCGCAAGTTTTTTCTACCACCAACGGAACAACGGCTTAACGTGCCTTCCAAAGCACGGAGGTGCTCGAGATTATCGATTGACCTATCTCGGGATCGACCATGGCGAAAGTTACTTTGTTATTGAATTCGAAACCAAGTTTCTCACGCCACTGGGCTCAAATTTGCTTATGTTAAGTAAATAGGGTTCAATATTGGCGTAAATCAGATAATTCATCAAAGCAACTTCACACATTGAATTCATGGATTCAGTAAGTATAAAAATATAAACTGTTCCTGCGAGCATTATCGTCAGGGTTTTGAGGAAATTGACTGTAAAATGTCTTCGCTATTAAAACCATAAAAATCCGGCGTCTCAGATTTAATTCGGCGGCTGTATCTCTTTCACCAAGAAATCTCCTTTGTATATTCACGCGTGAACATTAAAACATCGTTAAAATCGATATCCGATGGTCTAACAAAATGTCAATACATAAAGTCCCAAGTTCCCAATTCAAATAAAAATATAATACATTCAGAACCGGCGTCAAAGACTATATTAGCGATAAACATTATCGCCCGGACCGATTATTGAGCTGACATCAAACTTAATATGCGAACGTTAAGCAAATCAAGAGTAACAGCTGCACTACGAAAACCGCCTCTATTACAAACGCAGTAAGGGCGGTCTCAAATTCAAACTTTTACGCTTGATGTGCTGTTGACTGTACATTATAAATATTGTGAAAAATGCCAACGGTGTCGATAAAGATATTCAACGATATTTTTCAGTTACCCAAAGCGTTGAAAAGTAAAGCCAAATGTTAAGGTAATAGAATTGTTAATCGGATAGCAGGAATCGCTTCGGGCAGACAAGGGCAGAGTGATTCATCTTCGCCTCATCGCCTGGTAACTGAGGGTCGATTTGAACTTAAGTAGCCGACATGTTTGTTTTAAAGTCGACGTGTTTGTTATGTCTGGTTTATTATTGTTTATTGGTCTTTGAAAGATTTTAAATGTTTGTACTGAGTTTCATGATATATAATAATAATAATAATCATACACTCACAACTATTATCTAGTCCAAAGCAAGCATCATTGAGTGTTATGGATACTAGATAACGGAGAACACATGATAATAATATGTATATAAATATTAGAATTAAGCTAAATATTCTTATAAACATCCATGACTCGTGGACAAATGCACGTATAAATCATTTGCTCCTACCGGGATTCAAACCCGGGACCCTTGACCAAGTAGCCTGTATAGCAAGGGGTGCAGACCACTCGGCCAGCCAGTCGTCAAAATATAAGTTATATATTTGGGACTCATTTGAATCAGACAGAAGTGTTTGTTTTTAGAAGTAATTGACGTTGATTCTGTTCTGTTTTTTTTTTGATAACAAAGGTGGCAAAGCAACTACCCACCTGATGGTTATTCTACAGAAATTAAACGAAGGTAATAAGTTTTCGAAGAACTCGATTTCGTAGTGCATTTGCGCCCTAGTTGATCTCGAGATGGGTCAATCAAAATTTATAATCTGCAACTCTCCAGTGCTTCGTTCCGGTTTTTACTGCAACTGATAGCAGCTGCTGGCCCAATGCGGGTTGGTAGGTTATAGAACCTACAAACCTACCAATCCGCATTGGGCCAGCGTAATGATGTTATAGCCCAAGCTCCCCGTGTATTTCTTCCATGTACGAAGGCCTGTGCCCAGCAGTGGGACATATAATAGGCTAGTGATGATGATGATGAATATGTTTACAGCATGGGACACAAGTCTGCCTGCACTCATCTTGCTTTCTTAACAGAAGAACCCCCTACCGAAGAGCCTAAAAAACTACAAGGTAATTCTTATTTAAAATTTCCTCGCGTATTCTCAGGCTGTGGAATCAGCTCCCTGCATAGGATGTTTCGAGAGTCTGCACGGAGTATTTCAATAATGCGCAAAAATATTTTTACAGCCGCTGTGGTCTTTGGTTCAGATCGTTCAGGTCCAGGGTTCGATTCGCGTGCGCGTAGAAAATTTCTGCTCGGCTTGGTTAGTGGTAGGACATTTATGAGTCCGCCTCGGCAGCTAACACTATCTTCACTAAGTCTGCCGCCATAATAATAATGTTAATAGCATTGTTGGAGGTAAAATAGCCAGTTCCTCTGTGGAGATGAAGACCAATAGCTACCCCGATAAGAATATAAATAAAACAGGGTGGCCAACACGGAAGTGACGCCCCTGGTGTTGCAAGCGTCCATAGGCTAAGGTGACCATCAGGTGGGCTATAGGTATATAATATGCTTGATTGCCGCCTTATAGAAAAAAAAGGGGAGGCACTTACACTACAAGACACGCTAGACTTGTATCAAACGTAGCTCTACTTGCTTGTGTTAGTGTATAAAATATTATATGTTTTAATACTATATTTAAAGAGAATTTATTTCTATCAACTTCATACATGCATAATATTTTCATCATTTAATATTTTTATTCTCCTCTTTATTATTATGTTTGATTTATTTAGTTTTAGAATCATAATGTAAAAGAGTTGTTAAAATTGTCACGTTTCTAACTTCAGGTTTGTAAAATAGGGGCTAAGGTTGGGGGAAGTGGGGAGATGACATGACTATATCCATTTAAGAATCAGTTTTTAAGTGAGCGATCAACATTGTAAGACAAATAAAGTAAGTGAGTGTCCGACCAAGGGGGTTTTTTATTCAAGTCCTACACTTGCGATAGTGGGAACTTCCCAGAGTTCGTATCATAGAATTGCCTCGCATAGCTGAATCGATCTAGATGGCCGGGAGCCTCTTAAAATGTAACTCCTTTTAAAGTCGTGGGGAAAAATTGAATTTGAGAGCGATTGCTAAAAGGCAGCGATAGTGCCTGCGGCGGTCGGCACAAACGACGGCACATCAAGCCTAACGGTTTGACCTTGAGACCGCCCTTATTTTTATTCGAAACAAAGGCGATTTTTGTAGTGAAACTGCTACGCTTGATGTGCTGTCATTCGTACATAGAGGGCCGCTAGCAGTCAATCGGGGAAATCTTTCTATAAAGAACTAATAGAAAATCTAGCCTCAACCTATTCGATTTAGTTCTAGTTTCACTGATATATAGTCAGACTATCTTTCGTTTCGATATAAATAAAAATGATTGACCTTGACAAATTCCAAAGTAATACAGAATACGTACAAAGCATTGTTTTGTATTTTCGAGAATACTACACAGTTGTAATAAAACCAATTTTAACTCGCGGATATAACTCGCGTTTAATTATATCACAGGAAGACCACAATCGCACAATACTAATCGCAAGTTAAGTCCGGTGAACTGGTTTTCTATCAAAAACGCGTAAAATCAATTCGTTTCTTCATTTTTAAACTTAGAAAAACGGGTACGGTCAGTTTTAATCGAATAACACGTACTTATAGCTGAAGCTCAACGTGTTGTTATATTGGGAGCAAGGCAAATCGTCTCATTAACTGTCAATATAACGTGCCCTCAAAATTTTAAGCGCGTGAGTTACAAGCGTCTAAAGGCTACGGTAGCCGATTACCAATATGAGACGATCCGGAGCTCACAAGCGGTATTGAACCTTTAAGCCGGGGAGATTTCGCCTCCTTGTGTGTTTCCTACCGTTTGTATAACGGGGTGTGTTGTGAGGAATTGTTTGACATGATGCCCACGGCCTTTTTGTATCAGACCACCGCTCGCCACCGACAGGGAGTTCTTCCTCACAAATTGGAGCCAAAGTGGTCGCGTACTTTATCCCACGTACGCTCAGGTTGTGCAATGAGCTCCCTGCAAAGGTTTTCTGGGATGAAAACAGGATGGGATTCTTCAAGAAAAGCGTGAAAAGGTTTTTACATGGTCGGCAACGCGCAAGTGATACCCCTGGTATTGCAAGCGTCCAGCTTAGGGGTATTAAAAAATATATGAGAGCTTTATAATTAAAACTATTGGCTAACCGCTGTCGGGTATCGCTCTAAAGGACGTCTCCTGTATACGGATGTAACCATCCCAAGCTGAATTTTGTCTTATACAGTCCAGCCGCTAAGGTGTAAAAACAAAGTCTTACTACATTGTCCAAGTTTCTATTAAAAACAGAGTCAATATTCCCAGATACTCGTATCGCTCTCAACGAGCCGTCTATTATTCATTCAATTTCCTTAGGATTTCTTTCAAAAATTAAACCTTTACGAGTTTTCTTAAGCATGCCAATATTCAAAAGGTTATGAAGAGATTAAATTGAAAATACTAAACCTCGGGTAATAAGAAGCGTGACTTTGAACATTTCTGCCTCATCTTGTTATATTAAATCGCTCGGGGAAACATCCGCAAATGACTCCCGTTTGGGATTACCACACTTTCAAAATAAAAAAGATATTGTGTCTTTTGTGAAAACAAAAAAAAACAAAACTGTAATCTTTACCACGAGCTAGTAACCTATTTAATCAATGCGAATGAAAATGTGAAAATAATAATGTTAACTTTGAAAAGAGTAAATCAGAGGAATGCGAATAACAATCAAATTATCTTATATTCAAATCTTAACAAGGGATTGGGAGCAAACAAGTAAATGGCCCGCCTGGTAGTAAGTGGCTATCGTAGCTGTAGTCTAAAGACGCTATTGATACTAGTAATACATTTAACAACATATATGATAACATAACAGGTTGGTGATGATAATGATAGGAAATGATAGGAAGTTTAATAACAATATCACCATACAAAAAGTAATTCAGTTATATTAAACTGTTTAGCCATAGCATTAGTTTTTTTCATTTTGAAAATTTTCTATACGATATTACTGGTAATACATTATCACTACCAATTTGAAGACCTCTAATTGTATTCAATGTTGCCTACCTAACAAAATTAGTTTTTAAATTGACTCAAATTAAAGCAAAGTATACCTTACGCGTAAGCCATAAAAATCATATCGCTGCAGATTTATGCGCTGTTGCCGCCCTAGGTTATTGACCCAATATTTCCAAATGATGTTCTTTTATATTTCTATTTCTGAGTTTATTTAATTGGTGTTAATTGATTTTTTTATATCGAATTTAGAATTTTCATAAGTGTTATTTTATTTCTATGTACTAGTGAAGTAAATGTTTTAATTGTCGTACTGTCATCACCACCTTATATATCACTATATTGAAATAGCAAGTCGATATAAAATTAAAAATAATCAATTTAAATAGTTTTATAAGCTTCTTCAACCGAGAGACGCCCACTGCTGGGCATAGGCCTCCCCCAAAGATCTTCATACCGATCGGTTCTGGGCTTCTCGCGACCCTCGCCAGATCTTCGGTCCACCTTGTGGATGGCCTACCAACCTTTTCGCCCCAAAGGCCGTCAGTCCTCCTTCCAATGTGGTCTGCCCACTGCCACTTGAGGCTTATAATTAGGCTTAGTAGCACAAAATCCTGGAATCTGTATTTACAAGTAACGTAATTTTTTTTTTAAGAAATGTGTTACTTGTCCGTATTTTTATATAAGCCATGGTAACCGTGCTATCGACGATTATACGATGTCATGGTCGGGCCAAATACAGTGTAAATGATTGGGAATTGAAATATTCACGACGATTCGAGGTGACATTTAATTTTTCCTCCGCTGAAGAAATTGAACGGTCGAATTCCATCTTAAGTCTTTTATCTTTTCTGGGGATGTGGGTATTTTGATATGTACTTTGAGCAGCTTATTCGTAATAGTAAAATGTGTTAACTTTTTACGTGGTTATCTTGTTTTTTTATTTACTAGCCATAAATGAAGCAGACATTTTGACGTGCTTGGCCTCAATTCCTAATACCAAACGAGAGGGATATTTATTTACGTTTACAAATAATACGTGAATACACAATCCATTCTGATATTTTAAATGCGAAAGTAAATAACTAAGTCTTTCTGTTAGTCACGCCTTTTCAAATCTAAGCTGCAGACCCGATTTTGATGAAATTCGGCATATTATTTCTAACCAGTCGCTTGTGGCTCTACCCGCTATATATCAGCTCTGCTATCGAGTCAAAAGCTAGCCTATGTTCTCTTTCAAGATGTAATCTATTTTTATGCCAGATTGCCGTCTAGAAGTGACAATGACAACGTAACAGACAGAGCTACTTCCGAGTAAAACCCAAAGTTAGTATGAATAGTAAATTAGACCTTTTAAATAGGACATAGATCGCAAGTAAATAGCACTTCTTTGTATTGTGGCGTTTTTGCGGCGAGTAAGGTTGCCGGAGCTCTCTAAGAAAGCGGTATATTGGGAGCTCGGGGAATTTACTATAACATTTGGGGAATTATGCTTTCTCTTGGTTTTAATACAGCGGCTTGTGAGTAGTGCCCAAGTTGATACAAACGTCTATATTCTACGGCAACAACTCACCATGGAACCATAGGCAAAATAGAGAACGTTGGATTTATATTTATTCAACACTAGTTGTGCGTCGGCGAAGCATCTCAGAAGCTAGAACATTGAGAAAATAAAGAATATGATATTAAGCTGATTGAGTATGTATGTGCGTGATTAGTTACAGCGTGTTTACCTAGTACATACTTCAAATGTTATCATTGTGATAACTTTTAATTTGCGTCATTCCTCTTAATTATTATAAACTGTGTTGAGGACAATACGATAATAAATTAAAACATGGCCGATATTAGTTCATAGAAATGGTTTGCAACGTTCTAATACATTATTGTAAAAATAACAAATAAAGAAAAGAAGAAGCATGCGCAGAAGTTGTCGTTTAACCGCATCAAAAACATTCAAATGTGATTTTCAAATACAAATTATTCATTTGATAATTTTATGACATTTCTACGAATTAATGCAGACAATGTTATATTATTTCATAGAAATGTGATGAAATTATCAAATAAATAAGATGCATTTGAAAGTTGCAAAACATTTCTATGAACTAATATGGCCAATGTTTGAATTTATTGTCGTCACCATTCTGTATATCAGTTGAACTTCCGATTAAATCAATAAATAGCTTATGCCATGCCACTGATAAATATCATAATGCTTATTGCCTTTAAGAATTAGTAACTTATAACCTACTCCTGATACTTTAATCTAAACGATTAATCGGCTACATTTCTACAAGAATAATATTTAAAGTTTCATTGTGAGTAAGACGCGTGACGAGGTGCACGTAATCCGCATTATTTCAAGCGACATTTAAACTTTCATTCGGAGTGTCACCGGCAGGAACCCTCGGGACGAGGGGCAAACGGGAATGTGGTCCACTGCGGGCTGTAATACGGCGCTACTGAAAGAAAGGAGGCTATTAATTTATTTGCCTACAATCGCGGACAGTTAGAAAGTTAGAAAAAGAGGTGACAATTTAGAAAAGCTGCTTATAACGGGCCAGGTGAGCGGCAAGAGACCAAGAGGCAGAAGTCAAATGCGCTGGTCGGACCAAATTCGCTCGGCCTTAAGTTCCTCGGTGCACGATGCCATCCACGCCGCCGAAGATAGAGCGAACTGGCGTAGGATGGTCCAGGACGTTATTTAAAGAGGCCACGACCCTCAGCATTGAGGATAAATGACACAAGGAGGAGGAGGAGAAAGTTACTAAAGATTTTTTTTTATACCAAGCACGGCAATTGACCCAACACCACCTGATGTGAAGCAGTAAAGAGAGTCCATATGCGGAGATAGCTGTGCAGTTTACACACTGCTCTCGCTGGCCCAAAAGGTGCTTTTTCACGCCTCTTTTCGACATTGTAGGGTGGAAGTTAGCTCATAACGCAAATATGAAAATCATCTAGTCTATCTGAGACTAGAGAAATTTCACAGGGATAATAATAATGATAATATTCATACACTCACACCTATTATTTAGCCCAAAGTAAGCATTATTAAGAGCTTGTGTTATGGCTCGTAAACAAATGCTCGTACTCATCATACAAACATTTGCTCCTACCGGGATTCGAACCCGGGACCTCTTGACCGAGTAGACTGCATAGCAAGGGGTACAGACCGCTCGATAGCTTAGATGGTTACAGCAGTCGCCCGGATTGCGAAAAGTCGCGGGTTCGAACCCCGCCTCAGGACGTGAAATGTTTTCTAGTTTTGATATATTTTAATTAAGTAGTAAATAATTTTTCAAATATTTATAATAATTTTAAAATTAAAATTAAGAATAAATAAATATATAAAAGATATACTCACTACTAAAGTAGTGGAACTTGATTTGATACGATATTAATCTTTTATAGTTTACTATTTATAGTTATAGTGATAACATTTAATGGCCGTTTGTCTCAGTTAATCAGTACCCCTGGCTATTGGATACATGGTTTGAGTTCCGGCTAAGTTTTTCCGGTTTGTTTACATCGTGTGGCTATCGTAGACCTAATGGAATTATAATTATGGAATATTCTGCTGTAAACTGTGGCAATGTGTTGGAGTAGTGGATGTCTTGAATTGCAGCTCCGCAACAATTGTTCCCCAGGGGCGCGTTCAAGCACAGACAACGCTAACTGCAACAGAATATAATCTGAAAGCACAAGTAATACGGCAGATATCCTACCAAAAGCAGTATGGTACAATGGAAAAAATATATTTAACTAAACTACTTAGGTAACTTTAGTAATAATCGTGTGTAAAGGGTAATTACAGGTTATTTGATTTAACAAAACTGGTGTATCTGTAAGCTCTTTCATGTTTGGTAGGGTAATAGGTATAGGGATCTACTACCTTAGTAATGTAGTCACTTTTTTAAGCTACCGTTAGTCAAACGGTTAGGTATCTTTTTTTTCCAGTAGATTGGAAGACTGACAAGACGTAGACAGAACCATTAAAAAGACTAGCTTAAAATAGTCGTAGTTATGTACATTCGTCAGCACATCAATCCTAACACTTCCACCTTGAAACCGCTCTTATTCCGTTCGTAATAGAAGCGACTTTGGTAGCGTAACTGGTATAATTGTCTTGCTGTCGTCTGTACTCATAATAAATTAATATCAGTTTTAAAGCATGAGCATATTTCAATTACGAGTATAACTATTTTGTATTCAAGTTTATTTATTCAATACTTTTGTTACTGTGGTATATAGACGCTTACCAGACTCGTGCATTGTCTTCTATGTTAAAATAGAAAGGACACATTATGTTGACAGCATGAGAGACTCCTACTAATAAAACAGGTCAAGGAAGCGTCCTTGATCTCGAGCTTTGGTGACCTTACGAACCGCAAATCTCGTTATTTAGCTTCGGCCTACTGTAAGGTGGAAGTGGATTTTAATCTGCCACTCAAGATGCTAGACGTAAATACCAATAAGATTGAGGTTGATGCAAAGATGTTGAATGTTAGAGGATGACAAACAAAGCTTAGCTTCCACAGGACATCATGCCGCCGCTGAGTGAGACGCAAAATGAAATATACCCAGCCCTCTTCGCCGAGACGCGTTTTTATTGCCTCGATGTGTAAAGCGTGTAAAAAAATTACTCGCGACTTACTTTTTATTCGGTCAGGAATGAGGTGGTGATAATTTTTTACATCTACCCACTTCTTTCGTTCCCCCGCATTGCCCTGAAAAGGCTGTATTTGCCACCCACGTAATTATTAACGTGAAATAAACGGGATTAAGATCCTGTTGTTGAGTTTTTAATATATAAAAACCATGGCGTTATTACGCTTGGGATAAAGCGTATTCAGAAATGGATGAATTAAAATGTGGGTGTTACGTAATTTTATGAATGCGCACTTCAAAATGGAAATTATGCGCTATATATTTACTAGAGTGAACGAAGCAACTGGCTTCGATTTTTAACCGACTTAAAAAACGAGGAGGTTCTCAATTCGGCCGGTATGTTTTTTTTTTTTCTATGTATGCACACCGATTACGCCGAGATTACTGATCCGACTTACGTGATTATTTTTTTGTTTGATGCGGAATAGCTGCCATTTGGTCCCATAAATATTTTTTCAAAAACAGTTGGGTACTTTGGTTTTAAATTAAAAAAAACTGAAATTATTAAGTCGTCTACATATGCGAAATTGCGAATTTTTGCTTTTCCAATGACTTTTTAGTGAAACGATACGATAGTAGGAAACAATATAAGTTGACGGTCGACCATCTAGCTTCGACCGTAGAAAGTTATCACTAAAAATTGTGAAAAAAATAAATTTAAACAAAAATTAAAACCGACTTCAAAAAACTGAAAAGGATAAAATAATTAAATTTAAGGCGGTATTCATTCATCCCCTAGAAACATATTTTTGGAGTTGGTGCTAAGTGGTTTTCAAAAACAATAGAAAGTGAAGCACCGACTCCAAACATATGAATACCTACTTAAATTAATTAAAAAAAATTTAAGTACTTAATATGACAGTGATTATAGCTAATTTAACAGTTTCAAATTTTTTTAAGTACTTAATATGACAGTGATTATAGCGAATTTAACAGTTTCAAATTTTTTTAAGTACTTAATATGACAGTGATTATAGCGAATTGATCAAAAGTAGAGAGTCCATGTGGACTCTTTTACCTATAAAGTGTGCTCTGGGAAGGTTTGATCCTTATTGAAACTTGACAAATCTGTCGTAAATTTTCTTGTTACTAATAAGGACCCTACAATGTCGAAATATTCTATTTCAACATCCGAAACGAGTATTTTTCCAAATACCTACGATTCGGTTAAGTTGGGGCAGTGCTTTCAAATATTATAAATTTTTGATTTTAACATTATTATAATTCAGAATAAACTGCAATATCAGACAAATATGACTGCCCAATACAACATTTTCAAATGAAGTTGGTAATTGGAGCATTTAAATAATTTTGTAATTCTATTTAATTTGATTGGATATGAATTTATTTTAATTTAAATTTAATTTAATTTGATTTAGTTTGATTTTATTTGATTTTATTTGATTTTTATTTGATTTAATTTAATTTAATTTGATTTAATTTAATTTAATTTTATTTGATTTGTTTGAATTTAATTAATTGATTATATTACTAACATATTTTTAAGTTCTCATTGTTACTAACAAAATGTGTATCATTGTTATCTGAAATAAATGAATTATTATTATTATTATTATTATAAATGTTTGAAAAATTACTGAGTAATTAAAATATAATAAAATAATAATAATAAATAAATAATTTTTTTTTTAATTAATAATATTTTGAATAATATTTTTGAGAATATTTCGACATTGTAGGGTGGACGTTAGCTCATAAACGCAAATGCAGTTAGACTAGAAAAATTTCACAGGGATATCCCAAGTCCTGGGTGGCTCAGTGGTCAGAGCAGTCGCCCGGATTGCGAAAGGTCGCGGGTTCGATTCCTGCCTCAGGACGTGAAATTTTTCTAGTTTAATTATATTTTAATTACTAAGTAATTTTTCAAACATTTATAATAATGTTAAAATCAAAAATTAAGAATATTTGAAAGCACTGTCCCAACTTAACCGAATCGTAGGTATTTGGAAAAATACTCGTTTCGGATGTTGAAATAGAATATTTCGACATTGTAGGGTGGACGTTAGCTCATAAACGCAAATAAAAATAGACTAGAAGAATTTCACAGGGCTATCCCAAGTCCTGGGTGGCTCAGTGGTCAGAGCAGTCGCCCGGATTGCGAAAGGTCGCGGGTTCGATTCCTGCCCCAGGACGTGAAATTTTCTAGTTTTATTATATTTTAATTACTAAGTAATTTTTCAAACATTTATAATAATGTTAAAATCAAAAATTAATAAAACGTATATTTGCCTAATGCCGCATCAAATCTACATATTCCTCCGCTGATTGTATATCCATATGTTTGTACCATTCACACACACTCACGCACACATACACACTGCAAAAACGCACCAAATAAACTCCACTTATACAATCTTACACACGCTTCTACACAATAAGTATAATATATTATGTATTAATTATAGTTTGCGTATGAAGTAATTTCTTTTTTAGTAATATTATTTTTTGCTTCTACTGTTAACTAATTACAGATGTTATATAAGCTATTGGTAGTTAACCTTTAAGCATAAATAACCTTACCTAAATATGTGATTGATACTGAGTATTTTCTGCGACAGGGGCCTGGTGACCTGTGGCACAGTTTTTTTACCTATTTCAGGCTCCAGTCCTTCACAAATCAGTCCTTCATTAATTACAGACCAATAAATGATATTAATATTATTATAATTTAATCCTTAATCAAATATGGCGAACTTTGCTTTATTTTCGTAATCTAAACCAGAGTACAAGTCTAGAGTTCAAGCTCTGGTTTTAAACGAGTTCCCCGCCCTTTCAGTAAAAGATGGAGCTATGTAATTCTTCCCGCTGTCTTAGCAACCCCAGTTAAGGCCCTACAGACACTGATCATCATTCTACCGATAAATAGAAAACTGTTCATTTCTCAGCCTACGGAAGCCATCCTTACAAAGCTAATTGAACCCTGATACTTACTCAGGTACACACGGTCTTCAGTGTCATCAAACAGACTACTGTCTCCATCTTAACATCACGCACTAAGAAATGTACAACTCGTTTCTGTTTCGCTATCAAAATTTGTCAATTTTGCCAATTCATATTACTATGCTTCCTATTTCCAATAACATGGACGGCATTTCATCTTAGGCCTCAGGATGACAACGCACCTGCAATATCAAGTGATTTTGCCTTGCTATTGCAGGTGTCTATAGGGGGCGGTAACCACTTACCATTGAGTGGGCCATCAGCTTGTTTGTCATCTAGTTGTATATAAAAAAAGAAACGAAGATTTTTTCTTAGGCGTCTTTCGAAGAATCCCAATTGTCAAAAGACGCGTGAAATAGTATCTAAGCCGGAAGGTGGTGGCTAGAACAGTTTGGTTATTTTATTTATGCTGCTCTAGCTATCTTTGCATATTATTATGTAATCCTTTTACCACTTATCACCGAGAGTATTGTGGAGTCTTTGCCGTGCTTAATATAAAATAGTTATTTAATAATTCAGCCTACTTCGAAAGTTTACTGTGCAGCACATTAATACCAGTAAGTTACTTTAAAAAGTACTCTAATTTTAACAGATTCTAGTAATAATACTAGGCATAAATTAACCATAATCATTTCGACGCTACTGAACGCAAACCTATGAACTGTTTGCAAGGCATTATATTGCAGACTAATTTACCATTTGCGAACAGCATTAGATGGCAGACTGGTATTGTGATCTGAAATTGGGGGTAATTAAAGCTCTTTGACGCAAAAGACGACATAGAATTAGATGTTGGAAGATTATTTCTAGATACATAAGTTAGATAAGTACTTTATTGTAACAGAAAATCGAAGAAAACGATGAAAAAATATATGCACTAGGCGGGAATCGAGCACGCGTCTCCTGATGTCCAGACGCGATTACCAATAAGCTACCGGAGCACCAGCCTACTAATTTCTTCACTGCTTTCTATCCTTACTCTTTACGTTTTAATAGCAACGTTTTATCTCATCGGGACCAACGGCTTAACGTGTCTTATGTATGTATCTTTCGCCGTGGTCGATCTCCGTGCTACAGAAGGCACGTTAAGCCGTTGGTCCCGGTTGTTACTGCAACTGATTTAATCCACCAACCCGCATTGGGCCAGCGTGGCCTGTGCCCAGCCAAGAGACGTAATGGATGGTACATTTATGATAGTGGCCATGCTTAAGATTCAAGAACCGTTTACTTTGGAAAGTGAACCCTCTTTGTTGAATCTTTCGTATCTATACAACGTGCCCCTGATGACGTCCCATTTCTATGAATATCCATTCTTTTATATGGTCTCTTTAGTACCCTAGAGTTATGGTACATCAACAGGAACAAGTTGTATAGGACACTAGTGACCGCCCGTGTGGGAACTACAAGCCATGAATGTCAGTTATCGTTTCAAAAAGTATCCTTCTTAGGGTCTAAATCTGTTTACATACAAAATTTCAGCTCATTCAGTTCAGTGGTTCAAACGTGAAAAACAGACAGACAGCGTTACTTTCGCATTAACGAAATCAGTATAAATGGCAGCTGTACAAGACTGTTTCTTTGCAACTATTCTTGCGTCGCTAACATAAAAACAAAAAAAAACAGTTAAAAAACAAAATAACAGTTTCAAAATGGAATTATTTCACATGAAAACATCGCAATTATTCCCCCTTACTACGCAATACGTGGCCTCTCGTTTATTTTATACCCAGAAAACTACATTGGAAGAGCAATGAAAATGATTGCTCATTTCGCGCGAGGCCCGTAAGCGAACCCGGGGTAGGGTCACCACACGTACAGACTACAAGCGGATAGCACTGCGTTAAAAATTCAATAAATATTTTGATATTTTTTATTTATTTATCGGGAAAACTCAGATACATACATGTTATATTTGTTAGTAACAGCGACAGACCTAAATTCTGCCTTCGGACTTCATTTAAATTAACTTAGAACTAGATATTTAACTCGGCGGTAGGCCCGTATGTAGGGTCGTCTGGGTAGTACCACCGCCTTTCCTAATTCAGCCGCGAAACAGTTCGCTGTGTTTCGGATTGAAGGGAAAGGTAGCCAGTGTGATTACTGGGCATGGACGGCATTTCATCTTAGGCCCCAGGATGACAACGCACCTGCAATATCAAGTGATTTTTCCTTGTTATTGAAGGTGTCTATAGGCTACGGTTACCGCTTACCATCAGGTGGGCCGTCAGCTTTTTTGTCATCTAGTTATATAAAAAAAAGATACACGGCTCAAGTACCACAACATGAGACTAACATGCTGCCTACCCACATTGACCTTCTGGAGAGTTTTAAAACAACCGTCACACAGTGTTAATTTTTTTTATATACTACTAGATGACAAACAATCTGACGGCCCACCTGATGGTTAGCGGTTACCGTCGTATATAGACACCTACAAAAACCTATAGAAAAAATCACTTGATATTGCAGGTGCGTTATCATCCTCAGGTCAAAATGAAAAAAAAAAACTAGACAAAATTAACGATTAATCTTATTTAGGAAGCAACAGTATCTTTTTTTGCAACTCAGATGATTTTGCTTATTTATAAATTTGACTGCACAAAAATAAGGAGCTGCAATTGTACACTTTAACGGGCGGAAGAAGCTAGATAAGCATAAATATTCCGCTACTCTTTTCGCCTGCAGTTTCCCGCGATTTACTAACAGAAATCTTCGACACCGAATTTGGTGACTGACAAGACAATGATCCGCCATTAATTTTGACGTCTAAGCACAGCGCTTCGCAAAAGCATATTCACTCTACATTGATTTCTGGCTGTGCATCTTCATCGTCGTTGCTGGTTGAGAGATACGACACCGCAATGCAATTCAATATTTAATAGACTTTTACATAAACATAAAAAATAATGTTTTTTTTTTAGTTCTGGCAAGTTTTTGGAAAATGTTACCGTCATGGTTTTCCTACCAGAAATCATATGAAACTGGTCGAATTTAACAGATCTCTTTTGAGTACCTGTAGGTAACTAAAAAAAGTGACTACACAACTTAAAGCCAAAAATAAAGCTGCATAGAGAAATGCATCATTTTGTTAAATAAAAAAAACTGTTATTACATCCCGCAAAAATTTGGCAATAACTGAATGTTACCGAAGCAGTTTGCTTAAATATTTTGTTTAGTGTAGATCTTTTCAGTGTTATTTGAGAGAGAGAGAGAGAGAAGTACGAAAGTAAGGCTTTGTCAACTCTATAGTCAACCTCATCTAAGCAAAGAGGTAGTACTTTTCGCTTAACATCAAAAAAGCCTTAAGACACAATAATTATAACATTATTTAGCTATACATATAAGCTTCAGTGAGCGCTTGTGTCATGGATAATAGAGAAAGAGACAGTAGAAATATACTTAATGAAATAAAATATTTGAACTAATATTTCTAAGTATTGTCTTATATTTTCGCAAGCACTACATATTTGAAATAAAACCAGATTACCGGGTTTAACTTGCATTTAGTAAAAACAATAAAAAATCACGATGTTATGAAGATTATTACAGTAATTATCGATACATATTGTAAAAAGAGGAAGCTTCTAAAAGTCATTCTATCTCTTTCTCGCTGAAGTGGAGTGTAGCATCATAAATTTATTTTTCGTCAGAAATTATTTAACATGTTTCAAAAGTCACGACTATTTTAAAGTGAAACCTTGTATGCGTTGTCAACCTGACGCTGCATTACCTTTATTTACTTAGTATTAACTGACATCCCATCAACGCGAGCGCACCCGCAGGCAAGATTATATCACAACCGAGTGTGTAATTATACCGAGTAAATTGGGGCGAATCCTTGCTGGGGAAACATGCGTCCTGTTAATACGTCGCTACCTCAGGCTATCTAAGGTGTAATGTCGACGCCATAGTTAAATTAACATTAAAAGCGATGGCTACTGCCAGTTTTTTCGCTTGGCTTTTCGTAGGCAAGCAACAGACAGGGAAAATGACTAAAATCGGTTATTATTCGGGCTTAAAATGAAATATTGTATTGATAATGAGCGGTAAATTCTCTTAAGTGAAGCTTAAACCAGATTTAAGCTCAGAAATTTTAAACATCCTTAATAATAATAAATAATTTATTTCAGATATTATGCAATTATAGGGAGATACAATGATCACATTTATTTATATAAAAAAATAGTTATTGTATTAAATATAACAAAGTATGTTGTATTAAAAATTTACTTTTTAGTTGTAACTAGGAACGTTTCACAATTGCGGACATTTTCTGAAGTGAAACTTAGATAGAAAAAAATACAAAAATAAATATATCAATAGATATCCTCTAGACGGAGGTTAAACGACTGATCAAAATTGGCTGGGCAGTGTTCGGGAAGCTTCGCAGCATATTTTTGGCCAAGCTTCCGCGCAGTGTCTCAAACTAAAGTCTTCAACTTGTGTTGCCAGTGATGAGATAAGGAACCGAGACGTGGCCGCTTATAATGAGCCTCATAAGAAGGCTCAAAGTCACCCAAAGGACAATGGAGAGGCTATGCTTGACGTTTCTCTACGTGATCGAATCAGAAATGATGATATCCGTAGGAGAACTGAGGTTGCAGATGTAGCCCAAAGATTTGCGAGCCTGAAGTAGTAGTGGGTAGGCCACATTGCAAGGAGGACTGACAGCCATAAGGACGGAAAGGTCCTCGAGTCGTGTCCGCGTGCCGGGAGACGCAGCGTTGTTTGGCCCCCCACAAGGTAGACCGATGATCTGTTGAGGGTCGCGGAGGAGCGCAGGATGGATTAGTTTGAAGATCCTCGGGAAGCCATATGCTTAACAGTCGGCGTCTCTAAGAAGAAGAAGAAGAAGAAGAAAAAATATTTTATTTAAAAAGGCCACAAAGAAGCACTTTTAAATCGTCAAAAAAACACATTTTTACAACTATCACAAAAATATATTAACTAACAACGTTATAGTCTCTGTCTGTCTGTCATGTCCGAATTTACACCGGTTCCAAAAGTTAAACTACCGAGAAGATTCTGGCAACAAACTCGTGTAGTCACTCTTTTCAAATTTTGGACAAGCTACCGCCCGCCGCGTCATCACCGTTATCCCATGGGAACGCATTCCCGTTATAAAACGTATCATACATTTGACATTTATTCATTATTCATTTTCTTTGACATTTTAAACTATTTTCTATCTCTGTGATAAATTTCATCTAAATTTGTTAAGCCTTTCTGGCGTGAATGAGTAACAAACATCCATCTATACACTCTTTGACATTTATGATAAGTATTATTATTATATTCCTCGCAAAAAAAAAACAGTGTCTCTGTCTTAAATGTGAATGCTTCACATATGACTAATACTGATAGGGTATCAAAACATAAAGATTCAAGTTTCAAACTATTGTAGTAGACATGACAGATCTGCTTAGTATTATAATTGTTTAATATACTATTTTGTAACATCTTTAGTCAAACTTGATAATTAGAAAGCAAACACATCAAGACTTCGCGACCTCTTTATTTAATTTTAATTAACTAAAGTTACAGCGATTCAAAACATAATAAATGTTATTTAGGGTATCCTTTAATGGCGTGGAGTTAATTGTTTTAGATCCTAACGAGACTAAAAGTTTATTACTAGTCTTTATACGTCTGTAAATGCTTTATCGCGCTAAAAACCGTTTTATAAGTTTATTTCCCATAAAAATGCTAACTATATCGGTAAAAACATTATTGGAGAGAAACCGCCTCCAAAGTTATATTAGTATTATTCTTCCGCAGATTTGTCCCCGTAGATGTCGGTTATTTCTCTATAAAGTATCCTATGTCCTTCCAAAGGTATCAAACTATCTCCATAACGAATTTTATTCAAATCGGCATAGCGGTTTAGCACTGCTATGCGATTCTTTAAAGTCAGCAGCCATGAATTCGTGGCTGTCGGCAGCGCCGTCATACTTTTGGCGTTTGTTTGACAACCGTTGGCGAAACCAGCGTTCCGACGTCGAGCACGGCGTGAACCGGAACTAAAAAGTGGTTGATTTTTATATCTTTAGGTAAAAAATCTATTAAATATTGAATGAAGTCATTGCGATACAATTTTAACATAACAAAAAAGAAATAAAAAAATATCGATTGTACTTCATGTCGTATAACCAAAACAGAGACAATCGTACATAGCCAAGAGACCGACGTAGAGATTAGTGAATACGGATTCACGCAGCGCAGTGCGCAAAAGTCAAAACCAATGGCAGCTCGTTGTCTTTGTCAGACGTCAAGTTCGATGTCGAATATCTTTGTTTGTGAATCACACTGCTGAAAAGGTAACAGACTTAAATTACATTTGCATAAATAATATTGCTTCGGATGAGAAAATAAGCCCACAAAAAACTATAAGTTTTTGCTTTCCTACTAGACAATTTATCTACTGAACTGAAAACGGTTATTAAAACCATACCCAATTATTTAAATTATTATATTTAAACAATTAACTTGCATTATCCTTTTTTTAATTTTCAACCCATTAGGCCTTTTTAAGCGTCAAAATTGCCATAAAATATACTTTTTTATTTATAAAAACGAATATCAGAGACAAGTATGCCACGGAAAAAGCTTAAATATTTTACTTGAAGAAAATTTATTGGAAAATTATAAAGTTTACTGTTTTCCTCCTAGATAACTAAAGTACTAGAGCTGAGAGTTTTTAAAAAACCGTAATCTGTTGAAAAAGATCCGGTCTTCATCATCACCATCACCAGCCCATATACGTCCCACTGCTGGGCACAGGCCTTCCTACGTGGGAGAAACACATGAGGAGTTTGGATCAAAACACTCACTACGCTGGCCCAATACGGGTTGGTGGGTTAAAGCGGTTACAGGAACAACCGGGACCAACGGCTTAACGTGCCTTCCGAAGCACGGTGGAGCTCGAGATAACAAACTGACCCATCCCAGGATCGACCATGGGGAAAGTTGCTTTGTTTTTCGTATCGAAACCAGAGCACTCAAGCCTATTGGCTTAGCCACCAAGCTAAATTAAGCCGAGCTTAATCATTTAAAATTACTACATTTTATATTCGTAATCGTGGTTAATTTTTAGTTATTTTTTCCCAACTGTTATACTTATAGGCGTCAGATAAAGCAGTTCGGTGGCACTTTCAATTAGGTATGTACAATAAAGTAATCCAATATAGGTTTTACAATAAACATTGCATTTTATCAAAAGATAGTGCGTTATTTGAACATTTATGACACGACCGGCTGGTTTAGTGGTCTGTGCCCCTTGTTATAAGGCTACTTGGTCAGCGGTCCGGGTTCGAATCCCGGTAAGAGCAAATGTTTGTATGCAAAATTTTATCAACAGTAAATGGAGATAATTACAATATTATTATTAAAAAATATTGTAATTATCATCATTCTAATGATAGATATTTTTAATTTAATTTACATAAAATGTCAAAACAAGAAAAATAGTAAAGTAACGGAAACACATTGTCATACAACCCTTCTGTTGTTTACTGTCCTAAGCTACTATGCGTTTTGCATTATTTTATTCTCGCGTATTCAATACCTACTCGACGCATATTTGCGTTTTATTTCAACTTAATATTTTTAAAATATATTCTGTAATTAAATTAAGCGTGAGAACTACTGCCGACAAACTCGTACTCCGTTTATTATTTCAGTCGAGAGACGCTCACTGCTGGGCCTATGCCGATTTTAAACTAAATTTTACATTTCAGAATAAAATTTAATATGTTAACTATTTTTTTGTTACATATAAATAAACAACTTAATTTTAATAAAGTTCCTCTTAAGGTTTTAAGCAGTACTCAATTTGAAGTTAGCCAATGCAAGTTTTTAACTTTGACGCTACTTTGAATATTTCAGAGGGGCCTGTTGCCTTTATAAATGGAGAATTTAACAAATAAAGTAATATTTACCATAGATGTTTGAATTTAGAAATTAAATATAATTATTGAATTGACCCCTGACACAAAAAGGGTGTTTGAAAGCTGACGTGATCAGGGTGCTTCTTGGCTGTAATTTATGAAGATTAGTCATCAGTTCATTTTCTACTTATATTTTTCCAAGACATGCTAACCTTGAGCTGATCCTGTACCATCAAATAGTCTGCGGGATGCTCAATTCTTCATACACTTACAGCAGATAAAGCGTGTTTGGGCTCTTATGAATAGTCTCAATGAGATGGTCTCAGATAGATAAATAATGAGACCGGAGGTTAATTGAAATTTTTGAAGTTATATTTTTACTTTTATTCTTACTGTTTCCTTAATCCTTAATCAAAATAATTATACTACAGTTGAAAAGTTTGCATAATGTACACAAAAAGGCAAAAATAGAACAAAAACGGCATAAGACAATGGTGGCTTCAAATATACACGCCCCATAACGCATACAACAAGCAACACAATTACAGCATTATGCAAATCCAAATTAGCATGCTATCTAAATTAACTACGAGAATGTTCAACTAAACTATAAATGCAGTATTTAATTTAAATAGCTAAAAGACAAACGAAGAAGATAGTTCAACTATACATCACAGTTTGAAACTCCAAGCGAGACTGCAACTCTAGTGATTGTTAATAAAGGCGAGAGTTGCTTGCATTGTCAGAATTAAAACAAGTTCTCTACTTCAGTGTAATTTCCTTAAGGGCTGCCGCGAGTCATAGGCGTCAGCGGTGATAGGTCAGTCAATAAATCACGCCTGTTAATTAACTCTAAAATTTTGATCGTATTTAAACTGCAACACATTTTTTGGAATTGAATTATACACATTTTTACCAATAACAATTATTTTTCTGAGATACTTGACACGATACAGGGAAGAGGGGAGCGGGGATACTTCGAACGCGGGGTGATGTTGAACGGGCTGTCATCAGGATAGCTGATAGGTAATATCTTTCTGCTGGGTGAGAGGGACACCAATGTTCAAAGCCAGGCAACGGGCTTTTAGTTTCTTTCTATCTTAGTAATAGACGGCCTCGTTTGGAGCTACCCCGTGTTCTCTCTTTACCCTTCTCTTACCGTTAACCGGGAAAGCAAGATTACCTCACCAGCTATACATTCTCTATTTCCATAGAGGCAGTTGCATTTACTCGATAACTGTCTATCCTTTTGTAATAATTAACCATAATAAACATCCATAACCAGCAAAATTATCAAGTTTATACATTGCTAGAAATTATTAACAACTGCTTGTTTCTAGCAGACAATATTTTGTACTTTTTCAAATACTGTGATATCTATTATAATGCTACAGTTTATGTTAGAATATAGCTTTGACAACTGCCATGGTAGCAAAGCAGTAGTTTTTTATCAATAAATCTACGTGTCTGAGCATTTCAAGGTCACAGCCAAATAATGAGTAAAATGTGGTGGATCCGGTTAGGAAAGTGTGTTTCAAGCTGTGCTAGATGTCTTCACATAAGGACTCTTCTTACCTTTACACATCAGATAGTGTAACGTCATTTGCCGTACTTGTATACAAAAAAAAACATTACTTTGTAGCGTTGTGTTGGAAGTAGGTGGTTATTGTACTTGTCTCTTATATTGTTAGCAAGAGAGAAGTTTCTTCTTCTTGCCTTTAAAGGGTGTACAATACTTGAGTGTACAAGCTACTTTAGGCTTCGGTTATAGCTTTACATCAAGCGGGCCATTTGCTTTTTAACAACCAGTTGTAATCAACGCTATAGTCCTGTTACTTGTACCACACATTCCGCAGCACCACCGACGGTGGTTGCAAAGTTATTCTTTTGTTTGTTTTCATAACAACTAATTTGGCCGGTTAATTAGGCAAATGAGTTTGTTGCCATCTCCGATTCCAATATGCCCACACAATGGTCATTTCACTATTTATAATTAACTAGATGTCGGTTATCGCTCTCAAAAGTATCCTATATTCTTTTTAATGTCTCAAACCATAGTTTAACTGTATATTGTATGCTGACGACATTTCTGTAATAATACCTGACAATTCTAATGTAGCATTTAATGACATTATAAATTCAACAATAAAAAATATAATAAATTGGCTTAAATTAAATAATCTAGAAGTAAATATCAATAAGACAAATTACATACAATTCATAAACAAACGTAATATAAAAAATGAACTAAATATTATTTGCAATGGTAATACGTTAAGAGAAGTAGATAGTGTAAATTTTTTGGGTATTGTATTTGATGATAGGTGTTCCTGGAAGCCTCATATTGATAAAATATGCGGTAAACTAAACAGATTTTCTTATGTTTTATGGCGATTATCCAAAATTAGTAACAAAGAAACTGCGTTAAAAGCCTACCACGGCTACGTAGCTTCAAACCTTAGGTATGGTGTGGTGTTATGGGGCAACTCTGTCAATATAAAAAGAGTTTTTATTGCTCAAAAACAATGTGTTAGAGCTATTGTTGACGTTCGATTTTGGTGCTCCTGCAGACCTTTATTCATTTCATTGAAGATACTAACCGTTGCAAGTATATATATACTTCAAATCTGTACCTTTGTAAAAGCACATCCGGAATTTTATATAAAGAAAGGTGAAGAAGTTCTATTCAATACTAGGTTCCCAAATAAATTGCAACTACCTAACAGTTATACTGATATTTATAGAAGAAACTGCTTTTTTATGTCGGTTCAAATATACAACCATATACCGGCAATGTTAAAGTCACTACCCCTAAACAGATTTAGATGTCGTTTAAAGAGATGGCTACTTGATATGTGTTTTTATTCGGTCAAAGAATTTTTAGCATATAAGATTGACAATAAACATTTATAATCCGTATCTTTATAGTAATGCTTGTGAAATTTAATAATACTTAATAATAAACTAACATAAATATTTTTTGGCAATTTAATGTTGGATTTGGAAATATGTATTCTCTTAAAGTTCTTGTCCTAAATATTGCATGCTGTATAACAGTGAAATATGTGAGACTATTTTAAATAAGTATGAAGAACCATTTATGTACCATATTTTTAGCAATAAATAATTTTTGAATTTTGAATTTAAAACTATCTCTATATCAAATTTCGCCCAAATCGATTAAGTGGATTTGGCGTGAAAGCGTAACAAACAAATCACTTTCGCATTTATAATATTATTTTAATTTTTTAAATAAGTGTTACAGTATAATACTTTTCCATCACTAAACTCTAACTGTAATCATAAAGTCTTTGAATTTAGTTTTGTCATAATATCAAGCAATACTTGTAAATATTATTATCAACATTTTTGTTCGAAACATTAAATTTTAAAGAAAACTTTTATTTTCCAAATATTTACTAAGTTCCTAAAGAAGTTATTTCTTTTGTTCGGTGTTTTTGAAAGTATTATTTTTCTAGCAGGTCCAATCACATTATACTTACGTTTGGTTTACTCACAATCGGGCATTGAATTTCTCACATACCTAACCGTCAATAACAACGCAAGAGCATCTCAAGAAAGCAGCATCAAAAGCACGTTCCACTATTGCGCCGGACCTCTAACAAACTGGAGTTTTCAATAAAATGAAGCGGAGGGTCGCTACGTCCCCTGGGACCGTAGCCATTCCGAACAATGCCGAGTGAGGGGAGTGATTTGAGACTGTTTTGTACACCGCTCACGCGATTCGGACAGAGTAGGCTTTTGTCGCGTTTTGTCGCTGTATAAAAAAAGGAATTTGTTTTTAGGAGCCTCTAGTGATTTGGTTTCACTATTTTGTCTCTTGTGTTTTTTCATGCTACTAAGGTGGCAATTAAACATATACGATCATGGTACATCAATGGCGAATGGCTAACCATGTGCCATTGATAAATAATGAAAAAAAAAATGAAATTGCAAAAACTTTCACGTTCTTTTTGAAGAACCTCACACTTTAATCATGAGAAAACCTCAACTTAAGTGTACGCGGAAAAATGTTTATCTAAAACCTTACAATAGGCGATCACTTTAGTTCCAACTTTGGCCAAAAAGGTGTACTCGCCCTGCTGGGGAGATGCAACAGTAGAAAGAGACAGTGGGCAGAATGTTAAAATAATTATCCTGAAAATTTCGTACCGCGTTAGTCTAAAGTCTCTAGAGGCGATAGTGACATAAAATTTCATAAATTGTGCAGCTGTCTAAGAAAAATTATCCGATATCGTTTTCCTAACTTTGTCTTTTAAGCCAGGGTACACAGAATAGAGTTTCTACAGAAGCATCTTATAATAATATGTTTAATTAAGTTCATATTATATATAAAATTCTCGACTCACAGTTTTAGTTACCATACACCTCAGAAACGGCTTGACCAATTTTCGTGAAATTTTATATGTATAATCAGTAGGTCTGAGAATCAGCTACTATCTTTTTTTTTTGACATTTTTGTTTTCATGAAGGCAAAACAACGTTTGTTGGGACAGCTAGGATATTTATATGTATATTCAAAAGGTCTGAGAAACTGCTTTTTTAATTAAAATATTTTTATTATTTAAGATTTAAAATAAAATGTTTATTGAAATAGTAGGTGCTGTGGACAATTTTATTATTTGTTATTTAAGGTAACAAATACTAAATGTTAATTTTCCTTAAAATCTTATCATATCTCACTTACAAACATCATTGGAGCTGCTAATAAATATTTTAAAAGCTTCATATCACTAACAAAAATCTGTTTGTTTTTGTCTTCTATACGCTCCGAACCCATTGATGAAATTGTGATGAAACTTTGTCAGGAGGTTTTTTGGACGCCTGCGAAGGTTCCCGGATTATAAAGGCTTATTTTTTTTTGTCAAAACCTTGCAGTTTTCTCTTGACCTGTATTGCAAAGCATGCCGGATGCAGCTAGTATTTAAATTAAATTTTCATCATCATCCTCAGCCTATATACGTCCCACTGCTGAGCACAGGCCTTCCTACAAGGAAGAAACACGTGAAGTTTTCTTATGCACTCCGTGAAATAAAAAAATCTACAGATGATAAAACAGCATTGACCACCTATTACGCGTATGCCTTTTCATGGATGAATTATGGAATTATCCTATGGGGCAATAGCACCGACACGCCAGCTCTATTCACCTTACAAAAGAGGTTAATTAGGATAATAGTAAATATAAAGCAAACTGAAAGCTGTAAACCCTATTTTATGAGCCTTAAAATCCTAACTCTGCCATGCATGTATATTTTTGAAATTTCTAAATTTGTACGGAAATATTCTCACTTTTTCACCAGAAAACAAGACCTACCGTTAAGATACTCCATACGACATAAAAATAAATTAATATTACCAACTTCACATTTAAAAACACACTCAGGCAGCACTTTCGTAATGTGTGTAAAAATTCACAATAAATTACCAAATACAATAAAAAATATACCAACTTATGACAACTTTATAAATAAATTGAGAGATTTTCTAATAACTAAATGCTATTATACTATACAAGAATATACTAACGACAAATTGTAAAAGCAAAAAAATCATGAATATGTAAAATGTAATTGAGATCAAATGAAGATTAATTATTTAAAGTATAAAATTAAAAATGTTTTAAATAAAAAATAATTATTATAGTATAAAATGTAATATAAAATAAAGGATATGTTTAAAGTATTTTATTTAAAATTAATTACGTAAATAAAATTATTACTGGTAAATTAAATTACTAAATATAATACAATTCAAAATATACCAACATAAACGACAAATTCATAAATAAATTAAGATATATTCTGAAAACTAAATGATATTGTACTGTACAATAATATACTAATAATAAATTACAAAAGCAATATAATCTTTAGTATGCTTAATATAAATAATGGATATAGTTAAAATTAAATTCAAATAAAATGTAGCGAAATTACTATAGTATATAATTTAAAATGAATTAAATGTAATTGATGGGTAACTAAGTTTATAAAATATTTTAAAATAAAAGAAATACGATTATTACTTTTAAATAAAATTTAATAGTGATGAAATACTATACAAATTACTATAAAACAAAAATACTATAAAAATTGATATTATTTGTTATAAACTAAATAGAGATAGCTATGGTATAATCTCCTCTCTTCCAATTTGCTGTGCCCGACAGGGTCCATGATGTACAAATATTATATTTAAGATCTTTAATAACTCATTGTGGAAATGCAATAAATGAATGAATGAAGAGTTTGGGCTATAACACCAGCACGCTGCTCGCCCAATGCGGGTTGCACCAACAACCGGGATCAACGGCCTAACGAAGCACGGAGGAGCTCGAGATAACAAATTTTGGTTGACCCATCCCGGGGTCGACCATGGCGAAAATTGGTTTGTTTTCTTCGTCGAAGCCAGAGCGCTCAAACCGCTACGCCACCAAGCTTCGCAATAATATTTTAAATTAGTATTAATTAATTAATAGGGAAATTAAATTTTATAACTGTACAAATGAAGCGAGGAGAAAAATGCAGATAATAAACATTAATTTAGCCACAGACCCCTAAAAAGGGTTGTAATAACTCTTTAGCTAAATTTAATTTCAATCATCCACAATGAAGAGCGCTAATTTTCTCGGTGCCTTCTTCATCTCGGCTTTTTGTCGCCGGCCAGTCGACTCGGAAGTCTATTTTTAATTAACTTTTCTTATTAGACGGACCGCTTGATCGAATTATGGGCGGTGCTACTTTTTCTTTCTCAAGCCTATTTTTCCGGAAGCTAATCTTTTCCGTCCCGTTTTTACCGTTGGTATAGAAACCATTTAAATGAAAGGATAATATTGCTTCCGATCCTTATTTTTTATACAATTTTAGTGGCAAATACGGATAAAACGCGTGGAGGCAAGAGGTTACCGTAGTCAATTTTTAAGTGCTTTTTCATCAGCAACATTTTTTAATCATCACATCGTAGATCCATAGAAATGGTTTGCCAGTTTCAAAAATATCGTATTCATTTGATAATTTCATGATGTTCGTATGAAATAATGCTGCCAACGTTACACTATTCCATACAAATATCATGAAATTTACTAATGATTACGATATTTTTGAAAGTGGCAAACCATTTTTATGGACTAATATAGCCCATGTTTAAATTTATTGTCGCATTGACGGCACCACCCTGTATAAGACATCTGTTACTGATACCGCCAAGCACATATTAGCTGGGCAAAAGAAAAAGTGTGGATAAATCACTTTTTTTTAAATAACAGTAGTGTAGTATTATTATACAGTAGTGTAGTAATATCATAAATTCAAGACAAAAACAATTCAAGAAAACTGAAAGATCTAGACAAGGAATCAAAGCAAAACATAATCTGATAGTTTGAGTTTCATGTGAAATAAAAACTGTTTTTTTTTGTTAAGGCCCAGTCACGTCTGAAAAGACACACGCTCAAAGCCTGAACATAGTATGTAAATGAAATCTATTGTGGTAGATAAAGTGTTGTATATGTATTTGTAAAGCCCTAAATGTATACATATCTTTTTAGACGTGGTTGTACTATTTTTTGATTTACGTATTGCAATTTACACAATAAAATGAATATTTCCTCAGGAACTGTTATTTAGAATAGAAGTGCTTCTGAGACCTCTTCCTAGAGATACATAAATAAATGCCCAATTTCCAATATATCAATATATCATCAAAGAATTCATTCGAGGTCTTAAAACACCAAAGATCGAATACAAATTGACATAACTATCACGAATCTGTCCCCAGCGTAACGTAACCGAGTAACATTCGTACGCAATATGTAAAACAAGCCTGTTTAGCTTCCGCGCGATGTTCCAGCCCCGACGAGATTTTAATAACAATGCACGGCGGCTGCCAAAACGTGCCCCGACGGGTAGTGTCTGTACTGCTGTCAGTATTTTATTAAAATTGTTCACTGGAACAATGACAGTTCTCGGATTTGTATGGAAAATTGGAAAGAACTGGGGTATACGTTCTACGGTGACTATGTTGGCGCGGATAGTCAATATCACGATGTTGTGTCTCGAAACCGAAATTCCGCGGCTAATTTGACGCACGAAATTAATTGATATGACGCACTATAAGTGCAGAAATTACCCCCGAGAAATTCCGTTGCGCAACGTTGTGTGAATTCATCTCAAGCACTGTCATTTTATTTTTTTCAGACTACTAAATGAGTAGAAAGCTTATGGCTGACCGGATGGTGTCGTATAGGGTGTTTTCGAAAAGAGATCATTTTATACCTCGTAACAGCGATTACAGGGGCTTTCATCATCAGCAGCCTATATACGTCCCACTGCTGGGCACAGGCTTTCCTACATGGGAGAAACACATGAGGAGCTTAGGCCATAACACCACTACGCTGGCCCAATGCGGATTGGTGGGTTAAAGCGGTTGCAGTAACAACCGGGACCAATAGCTTAACGTGCCTTCCGAAGCACGAAGGAGCTCGAGATTAGAAACTGGTTGACCCATCCCGGGACCGGCCATGGCGAAAGTTGCTTTGTTTTCGTAATCGAATCCAAAGCGTTCAAACCACTACGCCACAGAGCTCCTCATGATTACAGGGGCTTTAGAAGAGTATAAAAACAAGTAAGCATTTTGACACATATTAAATTCTACAAGATGACCAGTTCTAACACTATGCAAAGTACAGAGTCTAGAAGTTAAGCCAAAATTCCGTCCCGTATGATGTGTTGCTATGTAAAACGCATTGCTGCCGAACTTATGGCCGACCAATGTTCGGCTATATGCGTGACTTAATAATGTAAAATGTGTTGCCAGTAGTAGAAATAGCATTGCAGTCGCGTATCTTCGGCATAGTGTGCTAAGACACTAATATCATTACTGCTCATACAAGTGAGTAGTACTGGTAGTATCCAGGTTACAAAGAATTATTGTAGTTTTAGCTAACATTAATAATTGACGCTTTTCCAATTCTAAAACTGTCACGCAGTTTATTTATTAATGTGGAGCAGAACGCAGTGAACTGTAGTTGATGCTACGAAAGTTCGTAGCACGTAGACTAATCGTAGCACAAACTATGAAAGTTGAACACGAGTACTATTAAATTTACTAAAATCGTAGACGACCGTAGTCATTACTACGACTGTATAATCTTTAGTAGTTCATTGTTATTGGATGAATCATACTAAGTCATAGTTATTAGGAAGAACTAAAAATATATCACTCTTCGATAACAGGATAACTCTGATTTTTAAATGTCATATCAGTGTTATTACTCAATACATATCTAGATTAAACTTCTCAAGAAATGTACTGCATTTAGTAATTATAAGATTTTTATCCTACGTAGAAGCTATAAAAAAAATCATATTTGCGAAGAATTTGTTACAAATTATTTCATTAAAATAAAATTCTTTATTTTGCTTTATTATTTCCTAAATTTTTCATTCTTCTTTCATCCTTTTAATTTACGAAAGTATGCTGATGGACGGTACAATAATACAGTACCATATTGTTAGAAATACAAATAAAGAAAACGATGAAAAAATTGTATCATCCAGGCGGGAATTGAACCCGTGTCTCCTGGGGTCCGGCCAGACGCGATAACAGCTATGCCACCGAAGCACTGGGTGTAACCTATCAATTTCTTCACCGCTTTCTACTTTTAAAGTTTTTGTAACAACTCACCACTCATTAGAAGACGCGGGTTCGATTCCCGATTGAGGCATACAATTTTTTCATCGATTTCTTTATTTGTATTTCTACAATAAATTAGGCGTTATAAACGCACAAAATCAAACATTTATATGTGAATACACAGTACATACTTATGTTTTTTTTTTTAAATCAAGGGATCCGATTCTTGGCAAGTAAAATAAATTTGTTGTAAAATTGGCGCCAAGACTGCTTTATTTTATTTATTGTTCTACAAAATTTCAGAATTGGCCATCCACTCACACTTGTGGGATTCATCATTTATATTGTTTCAAAAAGAAACTTTACTTCTTCATTCTATTAAAGACCTAATAAACTTGTAATTTCCTTACATAACGTAGCAATTAACAAACGCCGATAACCAAAGTGATTCCCGTCCGGCTACCCAGAGTTTCGTCAAACGCAAACAAGACGGCATTGTCTGTCCCGTTTGTTCCAGGGGTGTGCCTGACATGTATAGCCCCGTGGAGCACTCGGTGCTGCTGACAGTCCCAGGATAATGTTTAATTATGTATTTACTTATCTTTGCGACTAAATGGTGTTTGTTTTGGAGCTGAAATTGAAACGGGAAATTTCGTTGAATTTTTTCTTTGTTTTTCCTCATGTTTGAGAAGGCTTCTTACTTCTAAAGCGCTTTCTGACTGGCAGTTCGGGAAATTTTGAAATTAAAATTCACTCTAACATGTATTTATCTCGATCATACTTAATTTGAGTAAAATAATTAATAAAACGGCGTTATCTGACTAAAGATAGAGTCATTATTTTCTCTCAATTTTTTTATTTTTATTTACTATGTGAAAAAAATATACGCAAATTATTTTAATTTACAAACGACTGCACCGATAAAATGTCCTATTTTAGGCCGACGACGGCGATAATGGAATGATTAAACTCAGCCACTGTCGTTGTCTGAAAAACAATTTCCTTTATATTGTCCGTGTTTTTACTTTTACATTGCATGATATTATTATTCATATAAAAATTATATTTTATCTTGTTTTGTGAGTACAAAATGTACACACAAAACAAGATAAAATATAATTTATATATTATATTGAGTCTGTGTTGTATAATGAAGTCTAATTAAACCTATGACATGCTTTACGTAACATTAAAGATGTGCGATCCCAGTTATACAATACTGCTAAGCATACCTGTGCTTATGAAATGGATTAACGCAGCATTCATTTTATAATCTAAATGAATTATTTCATTAATTCATTCATTCATCACCAGCCTAAATATGTACGTCCACCTGCTGGGCCTTTCAGCACGGGAGAAACATATGAGGATTTTATAAAGATTAAATGTATTTATTTGAAAGAATTTCAATGTTGTATGGTCAATATATTTATAATTATTACGTTTTTTTTGATATAAAATATGTGGTTGTACATGTTGATCTGTCAAGCGGCGTTATACCTCTGGAGGTCTGGACAGTTGGAAAATCAATTGTGTCTGGAGTTTGATGGTTGACGGGTTAATGATATCTCAATTTTAAACTCTTTGCTGTTTTGATCTTGTCAATTTGATTCCAAATGAATATACCAAAATAACCATAGCTAGTCAATAGCAACGCCGCGACGCAGTTATTTTTAGTGTGTTGTCAATAGGTAAAGTGTTTTTTTTTTACCTTGAAAAACGAAAAATAAACTGTTTACTGCAAACTTCGACGCAAGAAAGTTATCGAAGAATTTTGTTGTCACGATGTTTGTTATTGATATTTAAATATATTTATGTTATTTGTGGAAGCTTTGGTAAAATTTATAATGAGTTACGCGTTACAAATATGATGTGTAAATATTTATCTGATAAAATGTTGTAAAGTCAACAGAGTGTTTTTTTTTATATACGACAAGAAAGGCTGTCAAGCGTGCGGTCTAACTGATGGAAAGCGATAATCGAAGCCTATAAACAAACACTCGTAGCACCTTGGGCACTCTAAGATTTTCTTTATAATTATTGAGATAACTTATTAACAGAGGTCGGAATCAGGTAGAATTATTTATGTACCTGCATCGAAATGTTGATTTTAATATGGCTCTTTTCGGGATTTTAAATTTTGCAACTTCGGACATCCGATGATGTTGATGTCAATTTGTCAATTATGGCGTACGGTGGTTCAAAATGTGTAAAAGTAAACAACTTTTTTATTTAATAATTTACGGTATTATTCCGCTCTTTAAAATTGATCTCGGGATTTGAGGCATATCCACTTTCATCTTTCGCTGTATGAAATCAGTGTAAGTACATAAATAACTGTACCTAATCTTCTTCTCTGTCGTTTCGCTCTTGGCAGAGCGGTCGTGGTCACGTTGAGGCGTTCACGTCGATGGTTGAGGCAGACACAGCTCTTCGCACGATCTCCCGCCATCTGCTTCTGTTGACAGACTGTCTGGCGCAGTCAGAAACGCGGCTACCCACTGCGGATTTCACTTGGTCAGTCCAGCGCATAGGCGACCTGCCGCGCGATCTGGTTCCCTCCACCTTTCCTTGTACTACCAGTCGCTCTATGGAGTCGTTATCCCGCCTAGAGACGTGTCCAAAGTATTGTAGTATGCGCGACTTTACTACGGCCGACAAACGCTGCGTGATGCCAAGCTCCTGAAGAATTGACACGTTGGTGCGGAACTCCGTCCACGATATCCCGAGCATCTTCCTCCAGCACCACATCTCCAGAGCATCTATCTTTCCCTTTTCCAACTCGCGCACTGTCCACGTCTCTGCCGCGTAAAGAAAAATGGGGAATACAAGTGCTCGCACAAGCCTGACCTTGGTGGCTTTGGTAACGTTGCGATTCCTCCACACCTTCCTTAACTTCTCCATCGCAGTTCTGGTTATGGCCATACGTCGTTTCACTTCATCTACGCAGCCGCCGTTGTTTGAGATTAAAGCGCCAAGGTATACGTAGGCCTGAACCACACCGCAGTTCGCAATCTGTGTCACTTCGGGCGAATTGTCGTTGGCGCGATCCACGATCATAACCTTGGTCTTAGATCGGTTTATCTTCAACCCAAACGTAAGGCTTACGCGCTCCATTTTGAGAAGTAATTCCTCCATTAGGTCAGCGTTACTCGAAAATAAGGTGGTGTCATCTGCGTACCGTAAGTTCGCAATTTTGTATCCACCAATAACAACACCATCGTTCCAGTCTTCGAGAGTGATTCGCATTACAAGCTCGGTGTAGACGTTAAATAGTAGAGGTGATATTATGCATCCCTGTCGCACGCCCGCACTTGGATGGAAACTATCTATGAGAAGGTCGTCTGTCCGCACTGAAGCTGTACCCCCCTCGTATAGCTCCCTGAGCAGGTGCACGAGGTGTTGTGGTGTGCCCATGTCCAGTAGTGTTTTCCACAGCGTTGGCCATCTCACCGAGTCAAACGCCTTGGAGAAATCAACAAAGCATATGTATGTCGGTTTGTTGAATTCTCGAGCCTTCTCAATGATCTGACGAACGATCAGAATTTGCTCACGGGTTCCTTTTCCTTTCACAAATCCGGCTTGTTCTGGCGCAATTTCTCTGCATAAATATGCCTTCAGTCGCTCGTTTAAAACGTGAAGCATTATTTTGCTCGCGTGTGTTATCAGGGCAATAAGACGATAGTTGCCACACCTCTTCGTGGAACCTTTTTTATGAAGAGGGATGAAGACTGTGTGAGCCCATTCAGAAGGCCATTTGCCTGTGAGCCAAATCTTGTTGCAGATGATGTGGAAAATACGAACGCCACGCTCTCCTAATGCTCGTATAGTTTCAACTGGGATCTCATCCTTCCCTGTGGCTTTCCCATTCTTAAGATGTTGAATGGCGGCTCTTACTTCTGACTCAAGAATATCAGGCTCGAACAAGTCACTCAACTGTACCTAATACCTCTGCTTATTAATGTGAAGAAGTAGTAAAATAACTCTTAATAGGTGAAACGCTGTTAGGCTGGTTGGGAATGAAAGGTGTAATGCAATTATATTATATTTATAGTAAGTGCTATATTATTTCACTATATTTCAATTAGTTATTGTTAAAAATAAAGGTTCATCCTTAATGTAACAAATTTGTAATATCATTCTGCCATAGATATAATTATTGATTGTATGATTTCACATTGACAGAAAGACGACACAATTTAATATTAATGGACGCTCACCACATCACGGTGCGATGTAATTATAGTCTATACAAATATGTGTAGTGTGCCGTTAACGATAATAATGTGATTTTATCATCAGCCTATATACGTCCCTGCTGGGTACAGGCCTACCTATAATAAACGCATGCAGAATACAAAGCGCGTAAAACAACGTAAACAACATAGGCACAGTTGCAGTTCAAATTACATAAAATAATTTCCATCTAAAAGAGGATGCCAGTCTTAGTATGAAGCCTTGCCCCGTCTAAAAACTAACACGTCCAACAGTGACTCAGGGCGGAATTAGATATTATTACGACATTCAATCCTTAGATAGCAATACTTTTTTGTATAAAGATGCGGTGTCTGAGATATACGTAAAACGAAACCGGATTGTAATAACAAATATATCACGAGTAATGTTTGTCATCTGTCAAAGTGCGTTTTGTTATTTTCCTTCTTTAAATTAAACTTGTTCAATCCAATTAACTGTATTCAAATATTACTCATCGTAATTGTAACGAAATAATTATTATATTAAAAAAAATCCACAATAAATACATTAAAATACCTTTTATGGTTTTCAAAACATACAAAAGTATTTTGTTTTCTATGAAACAAAATGCACGAGTCAATGGTCTCCATTGACCAAATATAACCATTCCGGAATGGAAGATTTTTGAAGATTTTATTTATGTTGTCGACAAAACCTTAGATTTAAATCAACTCAAACTATTTACAAAAACAATATTTCTATTTATGAGGTATTATTAGAAATATTGTTTTGTTGGACATTAAACTTGGTTTGGGGCATAAATTGTCATCCTCATTTGTTACCTCTGATTGTTGAAGGACTTCCTGCCTTTTCACAGATTATAAACAAATCGTAGGTAAACAAATAGTGGTCCCCACTCTCAGTTAATATAGACGTGTTGATAAATGCAATAGTTAACGTCGGTGAATCTCAAACAAAGAGATAGACTCTATTATATGCTACTACGATTATTATCATCAGACGGGACATATGCTTGCTTGCTTGTTTTTTATACAACTAGATGACAAACAAGCTGTCGGCCCACCTGATGGTAAGCGGTTACCGCCGCCTATAGACACCTGTAATAACAAGGAAAAATCACTTGATATTGCAGGTGCGTTGTCATCCTGGGGCCTAAGATGAAATGCCGCCCATGCCCAGTAATTACACTGGCTGCCTTTCCCTTCAATGCAAAACACAGCGAACTGTTTCACGGCTGAAATGGGAAAGGCGGTGGTACCTACCCAGACGACCCTACATACGGGCCTACCACCTAGTAATAAGTTAAATACTCTCAAAATATAACAGAAATGGTGAAATTTGAAATCAACGCGTCAATTTTCACAAATCATTTAACCCCTGGAAGGGGAGCAATGGAATCGCAATCGTGAATTGATTTGAGTGGAATATTTTCATGTGCGAGTTGATTACCAAATTTTAAAGTGAATAATTTTACGTTTAACTTTGTACATTAATATTCGTTGGGGATTTAATTATATTTACACGATAGTTTTTATAATTAATTACTCATGTATTTGATTTAAAACGCATAAATACATCTGATTGAATTTCCATCCAAATTATAGAATGTATATAATTTTTCGACAGAAAAATTATATTGTTTTGACTATACCTACTTTTAAAGGCATTTTTTTCAAACTTGCATATTTTTTCATAGCATGCCAAACAAGCATTACTGCCTGGTGGTAATCGGCTATCAACTATAGACGGTCGAAGCACCTTGGGCAGTACTCATGCGTTGTTGCCGTAGCCTATAGACGCTCGTAGCACCTTAAGCACTAGTCACGTGCTATTACCATAGCCCATAGACTCTCGTAGCACTTTGGGCACTACTCAGGCGTTGTTATCGTAGCCCATAGACGCTCGTAGCACCTTATGCGCTAGTCACGCGTAGTTAACATAGCCTATTGACGCTCCTAGCACCTTAGATACTACAAGGCATTGCCTACCCTGTGGAAATTTTTATCTTTTTCTCTAAGCATTATGAGAATACCCAACGTAACTTTTTCTCTTTGCGACCATACTCACAGTAGCAACACAAAATAGTGTTATTAAGCCGCGATCTGCTGTAAGATAAAGGTGTTACCTTTGTCGGGCGCTTGGGTTATTAAATGACCATAAATAATAAATTAAATATAGATAATCTTCAAAGGTAATAAGGTTATAATAACCTAGTCTATAGAAAGTCTGTTAAAACGTTAGAATTCATACGCAGAAATTACTTGAGCAATAAAAAAATGCCCTTCGTACAGTTAAATGTGAAAAAAGTGTGTAATTATATTTCACGGGAATTCTGTATTAATGTGAAATAATGCTTGAATTTTACAATTTCTTTATGTTATTAACATTTATAAAATACAAAATAATGATATAAAAGTTATGATTGTTTTTGCCGATAAAAATTTTGATGAATTATATACAAAGCCAAAAATGTGATAGGTCTTTGTAAAATATACTCTATTACTAAAAACCACTTCTATTCCTTATAAATAAAATTTTTGCCACGTTGATGAATATCGTAGTTATTTTTTGTATGGTTGTAATCATCAATAATCATAATAAAAATATCAACTGGCACATAAATATTTGCTTAAATTATGACAATGGCTAGCATATAAGATTATTTGATGACTTTTATCTTATAATTAGAAATATAATAAATATATAATTTTTATTTGATAACTTGTATCTTATAATTATAAATAAGTGTTAATTTTGAACACTTTTTTTAGAGTAGGTAGTATGTAAGAAAAAATATGTCACTCTGTTTTACTTAATGTCTTTTTAATAACCAAACGACATTCCCGTCAATTAGTGATGTCTATTTCACTCTGTATACATTAAAAGTTTTTTTCAAAGAAATATATGAAAAAGCACTTTAAAGTAAAATTGTTTTTAACATTAAAAATAAATACGAAAAGTTTTTATACAGTTTTTGTCCCATTCTTTGTTCTATTTCAAAACTTACAAAGTTATCCTTACCTTTCAGTTCAGGCCAGAGATAGAAATCCGCCGAGCACAGTTCACATATACACACATCAATCCTCAAACTCCTTCAATTGTTATTAAAAACAAAACGAAACAAACGCACACTCGTCGGAAAGTTGCAAAACTTTCGCAGGAAAAAAATCGGGCAGAGGGAACGGACGCGTGCAGCCCGTGGCGACCGGCGAGGCACTGGCGTACCGTCACACAGCCAGCCGCGACCCGCCAAAACGATCCAGTTTGTTACATAGTAAGATCGAAATTTGATCGCAGTTAGACGAAATGAACGCGCATAAGACGTCCCGTTGGCTATTTAGCCCGAAAAAGTAGGGGCACCGCGCAAGCGCGGTCGTTCAACCCTTGCAGGATGCTGCACCACTTTATGGGGGTTAAGTCGCCGTTTTAGTGTTACACGGGTCAAGATGCAAGCGGGAGACAGGTGAGCAGCGGGCTTTACGCTTGGTTTTTCTGGAATGAGGACTGAAAGCACTAATTTCTGTATTATTGTGTTTTGTTTAAATAAATGCAGAAATTATGGAAAATATTTTTTATTTTCTTTTTAATAATAATTTATGTTATATCTTCGAATGAAGCGAATTCATATTATAGTGATCGAACTTCACTTCGAAGTTCGTTTAATCGTCTATTATGATGTATGGTCTTAAAATAAAGATAAGTAAAAAAAAAATTAAACAAAAATTAAAACTGACTTCAAAAAGCTGAAAAGGAAAAGAAAATTAAAGTCCAAAAAAAATTTTTTTCACAATTTTGATAATAAATTTTTTGGAGTCGGTGATTACTATCTAAGGTAAAAGCTAGATGGGTGACCGTCAGCTTATATTGTTTTCTACTATCGTATCGTTTCACTAAAAAGTCATGGGAAAGCAAAAGTCCGCAATTTCGCATATGTAAACACGACTTACTCATTTCATTGTTGTGATTTAAAAACCAAACTACCCTACTGATTTAAAAAAAAATGGGGCCCAATGGCAACTATTCCGCGGAACAAAAAAAGAATCTCGGCGTAATCGGTCTACATACATAGGAAAAAAACATACCAACCGAATTGAGAAACTCCTCCTTTTTGAAGTCGGTTAAACGCCAACCAGAGCTATTCAAGATAACGGTTTCCTGACAGGAGGGGCTCGTCTCCGAGACTTAAAATAACGCTCTCTCTTGTTTTTTATAGGTTACGGTAACCGCTTACCATCAGGCTTGCTGTATGCTTGTTTGCCGCCATTATTAACCCCCGACGTAAAAAGAGGGATGTTATAAGTTTGACGTGTGTGTCTGTGGCATTGTAGCTCCGAAACGAATACACCGATTCTGACTCGTTTGTTTTCGTTTGAGGTCTGACGCGACCAAAATGGTTTGGGACGGTCTTAAAAACGAAGGTAGGTGGCAGAGCCGGTCACCACAAGCTCGACTTACTAAAAAAAATTTAAGTCGCGAAGAGAACATCAGCAGTGTGATTCACAAACAGAAATATTCGACATCGAGCTTAACGTCTGACAAGACGACGAGCTGCCATTGGTTTTGACGTGAACACGGCGCTGCGCGTAAGCGTATTCACTAATCTCTACGTCGATCCCATGGCTGTTTAGGATTGTCGCTATTTTGGATATACGACATGAAGTAAAATCGAGATTTTTTGACTTCGTTTTCTTGTGTTTAAAATGTATCGCAATTACTTCACTCAATATTTAATTGATTTTTACATAAAGATATAAAAATGTACAGCTTATTAGTTCCGGCTCACGCCGTGCTCGTCGTCGGAACGCTGGTGTCGCCAACACGGTTGTCAAACAAACGCCAAAAGTTATGACAGCGCTGCCGACAGCCACGAATTCAAGGTTGACTTTAGAGAATGGCATAGCATTCTGTTCCATACAAACAGGTCGTGTAGATATTACAATTTGTATGAACATGAAACTACGAGATACCTTGTGATCATAGATACTGGATTCAAGAGCATTCACACAGCATATCTAATTCATGGATGAATACAAGCGCACAAACATGCAGACACGTTGATAGATAGATAAATCCGTCCGGAACTCGATACTGAGACCCCTGACCTAGTAGACCCTCACCCTGACCACTCAGCCAGCCAGTCGTCAATAATAATAAGTAAAATATAAATTAAATTTAAAGAGGTTGTACCTATATAGTATAGTACCTAATGCTAAGGTACCATAGATGAGAAGTGGATATGTCTGAAAGACACAAATTATTGGTAACACAATGATTTTCAGTTATTACCCAAACGTACTTCAAATTACGTACAGACATCTTAATTTAACTTTTATGAAGTCGGATGCTAAGACTGGCTTGATTAACGTCACTTGTTAAACAGTGAAAAGTTGAAACCCACGCACATCTCTTTACCAATGAACTTGGTGAATAAAAGTTTATTTAAAATTTTGTAATTTTGTCGTACTAAATAAAAACGGGCCAAAAGCAGTCCCTTGAGAGACGCCTATTGTAAGCTCGACCCAGGCATCCCAATCTCCTCGCACCCAAAGTTGAATACTTTATTTCCTAATCTCGATCCAATCTCAAGCTTTGGTAGTCGTGGAATGAATAAATCTGTGAATTACTAAGTAACTGTATCGGACTATATTACTGATTTGACGTTAATTGGTTCTGATTCGGTTTTTGGAGCGCTAAGCTGTCACTTAAATATATTCATTTATTTTTACATTACATTTAAAGTAACAGTTACAGACTTAAGGCAATAAAACAGCAAAATTAAATTCCATAACATATTATACTATGTAATTCTTCTAAATTCATTCAGAGAACATGATAAAATGTAACTAGCCCCCGCCACTTCATCTGCGTTATCCCATTGCAACGTTTTTTAGGAAGAAAATATCTCCTATATTTTTATCCAGGCTACAATTTATTTCTGAGCCAAAAATCCAGATCCATTGAGCTGTTCTGGCGTGATTGAGTAACATCCAAACTAGCATTTATAATATTAGTAAGAATTGAGGAGTTTTTTGATTCAACTAGATGACAACACATAGCACGCAGGACGGACGGCCGGTGGGGCGTTAAGGTTCTGGAGTGGCGACCGCGTACCGGAAAGCGCAAAGTACGACGGCCTCCCAGTAGATAGACATACAGGCTGCGCCAAACCGTTTTATTTAGAGATCGATGGGGGAGGCCTTTGTTCAGCAGTGGACATCATAGGCTGGTATGATGATGATGATGATGAACTAGATGACAAACATTCAAGATACTTCTGCGACCGAGTTGAGCGTGTGAAGAGTGCATGGCGCTTTGGGTGCTTAGTCCTAAATATTATAAATTCTATTACAGGAATTAATTTTTATAGCAAATTCTAATAACCTATTCGGGACCAACTATGTGATTTGATTTCATAATCGAAACCAAGCGCCTACACTAAATCGCCAGCAATCTGAGCATTTGACATGAAATAGAATACCTATCTTGACATTGGGGCTTCAGATGTTAGCTTAATATTATATAATGCAAATACAGATATAGGTACTAGAAAAAAATCGTAACGTTATCCTAAGAAGATTGGCAACTAGCTTAATAAGCAAAGCAGTCGACCAGATTGTAAAAGGTTAGGTCATTATTTTTTCTGATTTAGATATTCTATATTACCATGCGTCAAAGAAAATAGATGATCGGCATTAACAACATTAGTAACACATATTAAAATATGAATGTTGGTCTTATAGAAATAGGGAATAAACTATATCAGCTTACTAACTATGTTTTATAAATAGCTTTACTTAAAGTTTAAAAATGCTTGTAAAAGTATTTTTTTCTGATCACTAGAGGTGTTAACTTCAGTGAGGATGAGACAAATGTTGCTGTAAAAACGTTAAAAAAACTAGAAATTGGTGGGTTACACCTAGTGCTTCGGTATCGTAGCGGGTATCGCGTCTGGTCGGACCCCAGGAGACGCGGGTTTGATTCCTGCTTGTAGCGTACAATTTTTTTCATAGTTTTCTTTATTTAATTGCACAAGGCGGTTACAAGGCGTTATAATTTCACAAACTCGAACATTTAAATGTAACTACGTCAGCTTATTTATCACCTAATTGTAAAAAATAATCTGCTACCTTAGGTAGCTGCACTCACAATTGAAAAGCATAAGCTCAATCGCAATATAATTAAATACATGGTCAAGTATAATGTTCCGTTACAGCTTTAGCAACATTTTAGCTGCCCTCTACCAAATCGACGTCTGTTACTGACTTTCATTGATAAATTAGATTGATTCACTGTATTAATGTACAAATTGCTGTTCCCCGACCTATTGCCGACTCCTGCGATTCAATGCGGCCATTCATTAAGGCTAAATGATTGAAATTTCGATGAGCCATTATAATTGAGGTACATGATGTTATAATTTAATATAATCGTATCGTACAATATTTCAACATTTATTTACTACTCCCTACTACATTTATCTACCTTGTAAAATAAACTAGCGTTGTGGTATTGTGACCCAAACTCCTTATGAGGAGTTTGGGCCATAATATTATGTTTCTCTCATGTAGGAAGGGTTGTAGTGGGTCGCAACGACTTTCTTTCCAATGTCTCTCTGATAACAGAGAAATATTGAAAATAAAGTCACGAAACAAACATTAATAAAAATTGAGAATAGATTTAAAGATTGTAACAATAACAAATAAAGAATGAAAACGATGAAAACATCGTTACATATGCTCCATGCGGGAATCGAACCCGCGTCTCCAGCCCCCTCATTCTCAACTGTCGGATCACGAATTCAATTCGAAAAGTCACATCCCGTCTCGCTTTGATGCACCGCGATAAAAAGTGACAGGTATAGTAGAATAGAATAGAATAAAAATTTATTCAGCACACACGATACAAGAATACAATGTTACAAAGTGCGATACAAACAAAAAAAAAGCTTAACTTATATAAATTGTATTGCGGTACTGAACAGGAGCCCAACTCAGCATATGTCGGGCGTCTAATACGCCACGACGCTGGTCTTCCGTGGACACCTTAAACGTGGGAGTAAGACTGTACACCGCGTCGCACCGTTATTCAGAACAATATATTTAAAAAGAATGAAATTAAAAATTTCGATCATAGTGTTTATATATATATATATATAAACACTATGATATTCGAATCCTTTCCGACAGTTGAGAATAAGGGGGCTGATGTCCGGCCAGACGCGATTACCACTACGCCACCGGAGCACTAGATATAACCTACTAATTTCTTCACCACTTTCTACCCTTTCACCCTTTTACCCTTTTCTAATGTTGACACCAGGAGACGCGGGTTCGATGCCCGTCTTGAGCATATAATATTTTAACCGTTTTCTTACTTTATTTATAATTGTTACAAGAAAGTAAATATTTATTATTCTATTTTGATACATACTTTATTAGGTACATTTATTGAACGTCAATTCTAAGTTATTTGTATTAGTTTGAAATGAATAATGCTGCCTATATAATCAGTTGAAGCATTGGAAAACACTGCCTATAAAGTTACTTCCCTAATAATCTAATCTGTGTAACATACTAAAAAATTGCACGAAACCTTGAAAAGACCCTTAAATAGGGATAAAAAGTAATATCGCGCTCTCATTCTCGGTAGCGGGATCCGTATCTTTATAAATTGATTCGGCAAGTCATCTCATATTTGAGCCTGTATCGGGACCTCGTTACATTAGACATTCAGGCAGGTACCCGATAAACAAGCTTGGATGCTGCTGAATGTCGCACTAAATTCTATAGATTCTAATAAGTTAACTAGTTTTGCGACAAGGTTTCCTCGACGATTCCCCCAATTTCAACAATTCCTTAAATTTTTTCGTCTTACTTATTTCAGCCGTGAAACAGTTCGCTGTATTTCGGATTGAAAGGAAAGGTAGCCAGTGTAATTACTGGGCATTTCAACCTAGGCCTCAGGATGACAACGCACCTGCAATACCAAGTGATTTGTCCTTGTTGTTGCAGGTGTCTATAGGCGGCGGTAATTGCTTACCATTAGGTGAGTCGTCAGCTGGTTTGTCATCTAGCAGTATAAAAAAATGAGGTTATTTCAATTTATACTAGAAGATGAAAAGAGGTCAGAGAAAGGTCACGAGAAATCGTTGCATACGTCTAATGGATATCATGATTTCTCTAAATGATGGTCCAGATCAACCAAAACCAACCGTTTTTCAAGAACAGTTGAGCAGGTCGCTGTGAGACTCTGTAATAGCCTTGAAAATTTTAAAACATCGAACACACGAGTGATATCTCTGTAGGTTTTATCATTATCACCAGCCTACGTCCCGCTGCTGGGCACAGTTATTCCAACACGGAAGAACCAAACGAGGAGTTTGGGCCGTAGCAACACCACGCTGACTCTGAGGATTGGTGGGCTAATGCGGTCTCAGAAATAACCGAGAACAATAGTTTAACGTACCTTCTAAAGCACGGAGGCGCTCGAGATTTTGATTGGCCCATTCATCGAAAATGGTGAAAGTTGCCTTGTTTACGTAATTGAAAGCAGAGCGCTCAAACCACTTCGACAATGATCTTAATATCTGTAGGCGTAACAAATGTCAAACATCGGTAACATCGGTAACACGTGAGCGATATCTCTGATGGTAATCAAATCATATCATTTATTTGCAAAACTAAGTGTAAGTAGCTCAAAATACCTAGCTTTTTCAGGTATCGAAAATTGCATTACAATGTATTACAATTAGAAGAGTTTACCTATATGCTATTATAAGTACGTAAGTATAGTATATGACGTTAAGGAAGGATTATGCAGCAAAAATATCCATGACAAACGGACGGAAAGACGCGCCTGGATAACATATTGCCTGTTTTAGTAATGACATTACATATTCAAGAAACGTACGACAGGATAGATAAGGTGCCATTGAAAAAGGGTATTTGAAAAGCACTACGCTTAATGCCCCGAGCTCCCCAATATTTACAAAGTAGCGGAGCAAAACGTAAAATGTAAAGGAAAATCTATCATTTTATTAGAAATGTTTAGAAAAAATATTTAACCTGGCGTCATTAAGGCAGGGTACCTAATACCCGACGGGTTTTAAACCCCTGATAATTTTAAAACTAAATAAGCACACGTGATAGTTGCCGCTCATAATAGCCGCTGACCTCGTCTTCTTAATGGCTAATACGCGAGAGGGTTGCTGTCAAAAAAGCAAGGCATTGTTTGTCCCTGTATGCCAAGGTTGCGTTGGTTTCGACTGTAAATCATTAAATAATATTTACTAACATACACACACACACACACGAAAATTAACCGAACTTATAAATAAAAAAAAAATAAACAAAAATTAAAACCGACTCCAAAGGCCCGTATCCTAGGTGGTAGGCCCGTATGTAGGGTCGTCTGGGTAGGTACCACCGCCTTTCTTATTTCAGCCGTGAAACAGTTCGCTGTGTTTCGGATTGAAGGGTAGGTAGCCAGTGTAATTACTGGGCATGGACGGTATTTCATCTTAGGCCCCAGGATGACAACGCATCTGCAATATCAAGTGATTTTTCCTTGTTATTGCAGTTGTCTATAGGCGGCGGTAACCACTTACCATCAGGTGGGCCGTCAGCTTGTTTGTCATCTAGTTGTATAAAAAAAAAAAAAAGAAACTGAAAAGGATAAAATAATTAAATTTTAGTAGGTACTCATCCCCTAGGAACATATTTTTCGAGTCGGTGCTTCACTATCTATGGTTTCTGGAAACAACTTAGCACCAACTCCAAAAATATATTCCTAGGGGATGAGTACCTACTAAAATTTAATTATTTTATCCTTTTCAGTTTTTTGGAGTCGGTTTTTTTTTCACAATTTTTAGTGATAACTTTTAAAGGTCAAAGCTAGATGGGTGACCGTGAGCATAGATTGTTTTCTACTATCGTATCATTTCACTAAAAATTCATAGGAAAGCAAAAATCCACAATTTCGCATATGTAGACGACTTCATTTTTCCAGTTTTTTTGATTTAAAAACCAAACTATTCAATGTATTTTTAAAAATTTTTATGGGACCTAATGGGAACTATTCCGCATCGAACAAAAAAAGAATCATCAATATCGGTTTACCCAGTCAAAAGTTCTGAGGTAACAAACATGAAAAAAACATACAGACGTATTGATAACCTCCTCCTTTTTTTGCAGTCGGTTAAAAACACTACCTATATCTTCTGAAAATGGAAGTATACCAATAAGACTGGACGCATTACCTCGCTGAACTGCGAGGCTTATTCTTTGTGCGAAATACATACCAGCCTTTTTATCACTTAAGTTTTACACAAACGATCTGCAATGTCCCTAAGCAGTCGGTGAGCACCTGGACCCCAAGGTCCCAATGTCTCAACTCCAAACGGCTCCAATATGTTATTATAAGATAAGTAATAAATTGTGGGGATAAATGTTTAATGTTCATAAATAAAGCGGGAGGTGCGCGCTGAACGTTTGTTTGCTATGGGCACATGTCATACAAACACAGGGCAGCGCGCTCCTATTCGACGTATGGCGGTCTTATAATAAAAAATTCGATGCTAATGATGTATTCGACCGTACTAAAGGCAAATTTGAAAAATTGACAATTTAGTTTATCTAAGTAAAGTAAACAGTGGACATCATCGGCTGATATGATTTTGATGACGAAAAGTTAATCATTCTCACTACGTTCTAATCTGTAAGATGCTCCAAGCCTATGTATTGTATTACAAATTTTGCTGCTGGCTCCTTTTCTGTGGCATTTTTAATAAATAATACTTATAAGTATATTAGTAAGCTGTGATTAGCGCTGTGGGCTGCAATATTAATAAATTACTTCACCTAATTCTAGAAATAAGCATTTATAATGTAGCTGTTTGATTTTCCTTAATAAATAAAATAAAATAATGAAGAATATAACTACCTTTTTCTGAAAAATAGTAGGCATCAATTAATTTTATGTCAATACATTACATGGATTCTGTGTACAATAATGTAGGTATGTACATGGGTACACTACACCCGGTGACAATGGCGGTATTCTGTTTTTCTCGTAGACATTTTTAAAATATCTTTTAATGTTGAAACTAAGAAAATATAAAATTAAATTATTGATATTCTTATAAATGTTTGAAAGATTAATAACTAATAAAAAAAAGTAAATTAGTAAAATTAGTAAATTATTTATTTAAAGAATTAACTTCCTTACCGGCCTGGCGAAAAATGAAAAACATATTTGTGGGCGACTGGATTTGTGGCAACTGACTGCCAACCTCTATATTTTTTAGGCTGGTAAGAGTCCAAAAGTTAGTGCATCTAGAGGTAGGTAAGGCTGAAAGTACAGATCGACATGCTCATTACTAGCACATAATCATACTACCACTGTTACGTATATCAACGGCTAAATCGCTTAACAAAATTAGATAATATTTGGCATGAAGATAAATTAAATCTTGAGATAGTACCCATATAGATTACGTTTGCGCGATAACCAACATTCACGATAGCGCATAATGAATTTAATAATCATTTTTTTGGTTAACGCTGTTTAGTTATTTGTAGTATTTAAGTATCTCATAATCTCCTCGTGTGTTTCTCCCGTGTAGAAAGGCCTGGCCCAGCTGTGGAACGTATAATGTTTAAGTCCGGTGATGTTTGTGTGTGTGACAATAATGGTAAAACCTATCAACAAACGCTAGCTATTCTCAATTCATACAAGAATTTGTTTTTTTTCCATTTTCCTAGTTCAGTTGCCGATGATCTTCAATTACGATAAGGAACACAGCATATTCCCGATTCGTTTCATTATAAGACAAACACTGAAAACGTGGCCAGTGTACGAAAAACCAAAAAAACAGGCAGTGAATGTGTAAAATTATTGTTTACAGTTAAAAAAATCGATGATAGGGAAACACAGAAGTATATCTTGCCTGAGAGGAGGGACAATGAAGTATTTTAACCTGGCCCAAATTAGATATCACTAAGAGCTTGTGTTATAGTAGATAATGGAAAAATATTGATGATAATATGTTTATAAATGTCAGAAATATAATAAATAAACATACTAGCATCCATGACTCGTGAACAAATGCTTGTACAAGTACAAACATTATGACAAGTCATACAAACATCAAATAATATCTGCCCCTACTGGGAATGAAACTCGTGACCCAGGGGGTCTGCCTCTTATTATATTCACTACTCGATCAGGATCGAGTAGTGAATATAATAAGAGGTACAGACCATCTTTCATAAAAGATACGTTATTCTCGATCAAACTCCACAGTTTGAAACTGTGTATCAAACAACCCAAACTAGTTTCGAATAATATTTATTCACTATCAGAAGAACAAAAGCCAGCAAGAAGTTTGTAGTCTGTCACCGAGACACTGCTGTGTCGATACAAAATATATCCTATTCTTATAAAAATAAGGTCCAACTAATCTTGGGTCGAGAAAGTTTTTTTGCTAGACGTGTGAACTGTTTTGTTGTTACGGTACAGACGATTTAGGCGTGTAACAGGCAGGTTTTAAAGTTGGTTTTTATACGCTTGCAGCTAAGAGGCGGGCTCCGTGAATACCTCCCGCTGCGGCAGTGTCGGTTTTACAGAGTCCACTCTGGAGTTAGATTTTGTTATTTTTATGATTTTCCACGCAACGATTTTGTTTTTCGACACGTTATAATGCTATGAGCGAGGCCGCGGTATTTCTGCGTGAGAAAGAATAAGTATTCTTTGCCATTTCGCTTTGCAACTTCCAAGTGGAAATTGGTTTCCGTGTTACTTTTCTAGCTGCTTCATAATATGTATACGATAAGTTTTTGATACATAGACTTTTTTTTGATCCGAAGATGGAAGCCAGCTGCACCCGAATTCCTCAACCACAGGGGAACTGGTTGTCTTACGTCCAACTTCCGGGACCCAACAATGTTTTTAACATGGGGGCAGACTTAGGTAAGATGGTGCTAGCTAGACTGGCAGACTTAGAAAGCTTTACCATCAAACAAACCGAACATGTTTTCGAAACAACCTCGTTTGAAGTTATACCGTGTTCGGAATCACCTCATTGTCCCCTTATTATACTATAAAACCGGAGTGTTCCGGAAAATGAATCAGCTTAGTCTTGTATTAACTAATTGTCATATCCACAATCCGCATTATGCCATTGCCTCCGTGCCCTGCATTAACCGCTCCCGGCTGCATTGTGACCCGCATATTGTGGTACTGCCCACCTATGTGTGCTATCTTTGGAGCGTACGTGACTACAGGTTGGTGAAGTTAAAAAGCGTTTTTCAAAGCATCGATTTGTTTTTGGCTTTCAAATTATTACAATATATTTGAAGTCGAAAGTATACGTGCATACAAACTGATCTAAACCATATTAAGTACCTAAAAATTACTGTCTATATATTTTTACAAGAAGTTTGAAAAATAAGAACAGGTGTAGTAAGCACTTCTTATAATATTATATCTTATCACGAATTCATGACAATGTCTTGATGCACCTGAACTTATGGTAGCTTTTGTGCTTCCCCCGCTTTTATTTTTCCTGTGTCCAGAATATGCCGAGCTACCTTGAGCCTTATTATATCTCTTGAAAAATACACGCTCTCGTCTTCTGGCTTTGGATAAGCCACATCCATATGACTTATCTTGGTTTCAGCCAGGGCATCGTATTGACATAGAAGATGCTGTAAGTTGTGTTGGGGAGAGTTGCATTTGTGTAGCTACACAAAAGCAGTTACTGTAGCCTATAATAGAAGCTAAACACCAAGAGTACTTGTTGCACGCAAGTAAATAAGGATTAACCGTGATGTTGATTGCTTAAGAGATACGTGCTCTTCCTGTTCACGCTGCTTCTTGAGCTGTAGCGAGCTGAATCGCCGCAAGATTTGGCTGTGACTTTAAATAACGTGGAGGTGATTTCTCAGTCATTGGTGGTAAACAGTAGAAAAATATGTAGAGAACCATAATGACCCGGAATTCTTTTATAACTTCTTCATTAAAGTCACCATCTCTTAACAATCTCTCAGGCACATGCCTGTAATTATTTGAAAAATATTCCTCAATTCCATTGAATCTATTTCAGTAATTATTATCAATTTTATTTTACGTTAGAATAGTTGCTTTTTCACAGAAATTCAGTGCTCCATCTCGAACAATCCCTATCCAAACTCCACGCGTTATAAGTCAACCCAAGTTTTCTGCAACATTTCCGATAGTACGCCAAGGATATCCCTGCGCAGTGTTTATCAACACGCTAGTTTTTGTTGCAGAGTTTTCCAATCCAGGCTCGCATCCGAAGTTGGAAAGCTTAAACTTTGGCCTCTCCGCCTGGAGTCAGCTATCTCGGTACAGTCAAGTAGATTTCAAGTGTAGCACTTCACTTTACCGTTCTTATGTATTCGCTATAGGGTTCAAAACGGGCTGCTAATATAAGGTTCGGTGTGCGGTTAACTGTACCGATGAGTACTATTTAGAGACAATGCAACAATATTATATTAAAACTTTTGTCAAAGTGGTATCCGTATCTACCTGTATTCATAACCGGCTCTGTAATAGGGTTAACCACCTATTACAGAGCCGGTTATGAATAAAGGTTACCGGTAATTAACCAGTTGTTTATTTTAGAATAAAAGTAGTTATCGTGTTGTGACTCTTTATTGACGAAAGTGACTTGAATATCAGTAACAAACAACCGGGACCAATGCAATGGCTCAACGTGTTTGCCGAAGCACGGAGGATCTCGAGATCACAAATTTTCGATTGACACATTCTGTATCAACCGTGGCGAAAGTGGTTGTTTTCGGATCGAAACGAACGCTCAAACAACTACACTACCAAGCTCTTATACTTGCGTCCAAAGTTTTATGTGTATATATTATTTACTTAAAGGCGTACAAATTTTATACTGCTTAAAGCACCGGGGTGACCGGGCGACGAGCGGACCAACCACAAATGCACTTTTTGTGGGCTCACGCCGGCCTTGCGGTTACTGCGCGTGACAACAATGCTAAAACACATTTCCCAAAAAAAGGCCACGCTCGGCATGAATGTAATTCTGTTCTTGCTATTTAATTCTAATACCTATTTTGTTAATTTAACATTTTAATAAATGTTTTTAGAACATATTTTTACCCGTTATCATTCACAATGCGGCGACTGTTCTTACCCCTGAGCTACAGAGGGGTTTTATGATAGATGTACAGTCAACAGCACATCAAGCGTGACAGTGTGGCCTTGACGTCACCCTTACTGCGTACGTAATAGAGGCGGCTTTCGCAGTGCAACTGTCACACTTGATGTGCTGTCGTGTGTACATGATATAGAAATTTAAGACTTTTTAGTGGGTCTATTTTAGATTTTGATTACTTCTGTTAGACAATGCGTTATCAAAAACTAAGAAGACAGCTAGTTTTTTTCAGTCGTAGCTCGCTTCCATCTTCGGCCTTGTCGTCTCTTACCATCCCTCAAGCGGCGTTATCCCACCGGAGGGCTATAAGAATTGAAAAAGCAATTGTGTTTGGAATCAGTACCCCTGCACGAACATTTTAAATTTTCGAATTGTAATCGGATCGTTCACGCACGCTTGAAATTTCAAACAAAAGCCAGACTAAAGCTATCGTAACTACTCGATACAATGGCGATTCAAATTATAAAGAGTTCTTGCTACTAGAGGTACTGATGCTTATGGGTTTAAGTGAGATGAAGACCAAGAATTAGCCTGTAAATAATAAAAAAAGTCTACCTTCACAATAATAAAATTATTGTATTCCAGGAAATTAGTATTTCAGTCTAGATATTATTTTAAACACTGATTTAAACATTTCAACTGCGTTCATCCAGGCTCGCAGTAATGTTTGAATTTATTGAAATCACAGTAAAAATTCATGATTCGTTTTACGTTTCTCGCGTTTCATTTATTAAATTCGGCGGTCATACATTCGGTGACCTGTCAGCAGTCACTCGAGCGGTAAATTTGGCAAACCGACGATATGCGTTTACGGCAAATATCAAATATAGCAACTGCTCTGTTATATTTTAGTTGCGTAAATGAAATGCAAATCAAATATGGTAACTAGTGGTCGCCTTGTGCTTGAAATTCGAGCATAATTAATTTAATATATAATTTTGAATATTATGAAGGTTTTACTTTCTACACAAACTATAGCTCTATAATTACAGATTTTCTTTTCTTTCTTTATTTTTTTTAATGTTTTTTATTATGGTTATGTTTGTTGACATTCAGATATACTAAAGACAAATAACAAACAATATTAATCTATCTCTATTCTCAATTTGACATATAGGTATGCGTGTGTGTCAAATACATGGTAGTGTTAGTAATAAATTTATTGATCTAATGTATTTTTATTCATAGTTAAAAAAAAAAATAAACTTCTGCACTCTTTCTCTATATAAATCAAATCAAATCAAATCATTTATTTACAAGAAACATGGTAATTACAAAGATGTTGATTTAAATAATTAATGTCCATACATGTCTCGCTTAATAGGCTAGCATGCAAATGTCAAAGAATAAATTAATTTATAGCATTATCTTAATTGTCAAAAGTTACATTTAACATAAATATTTGGTGTATTACACAGTTGTAGTCTTTAGATATTGTAATTCTTAACATTTAGTCTTGATCTAAGCATAGGATTCAAGTACTCCCCAACAGAGTAAAAACACCGTTCATGTAGCCATATTTTTACCGCTCTACGGAAGCGCGTTTTAGGTAATGTTTGAAGTTCAGCTGGCAAGGCGTTGAATACCTTAATACACATGGCTTGACAATTTTTAGCATAGATACTGGTCCTTGGTTGTATATTATATGTTAGTCTGTCAGGATATCTCAAGCTTTTGTTTGTGTTTTCCTTAAAAGTCATAAACAAATGACTATTAGATTTAACAAAACACAGCAAACCATAAGTGTGCGAAATTTCATACACCTCCGTCCACGGAAATTTCGTATAAGGGGGTACAAAGTTTTTGCTTCACGTTTACTTCACGCTTTTTAACCCCCACGAAAAAGAGGGGTGTTATAAGTTTGACATGTTTGTCTGTCTGTGTATTTTTGTATCTGTATATCTGTGTGTCTGTCTGTGGCATCGTAGCTCCTTAACACATGGACCGATTTTGATTCGATTTTTTTTGTTTGAAAGCTGACGTGACAAGAATGGTTCTTAGCTATAGCTTATGAAGATCAGTTCAGGCGTTTGATGACTATCAGCTCATTTTCTACATGGTAAAAGGGTTTACTAACTTTCACAGATCAGATTGAAATTTAATGTACTGTCACTTCGGTGTCATTCCCATGATATACTAACCTTGAGCTGATTCTATGCCACCAAAAAGTCTGCGGGATCTTGATTTCTTCAAAAATTTACAGCAAATATGTATAGCGTGTTGCATTTGTGGACCTTTTATCCACAAACGCAGCCTTTATCTGGGGAGACACATTATTGACCCAAATGAAATTAAGACACTTGAGGTTGAGAAAATCCTAAAATTTATGGAAAGTGCCCAAATCAAGGCTTTAATATAAACTATTGGCGGCAAGTCATAATAGATCTTTTAGGTCGCAGTGTCGCGAACGCGATTTGGAACGACTTGAAATGACGTCTAGTCAGTGCCATTATGTTGGCAGGATGTAAAAAAAAGTTAGAGATTGGTACTATCTGTGGAAGTCATTGAGAGGTAATGACCGCCAAAATGTGAGTTAATTAAATATTCTTGATAACATATAGGCTAGCATCAAAGATTTGGTAAGTCCTTATAAGATTTTGTCAAGAGATAATGATTATTGACTGTAACCGGTGGATATGGAAGGCTGTTGGGGTGGTTTGGAGGCCATTTAGGGGCCGTATGGTCCCGCCATAATTATCATCGCTTAGAGAGATGGTAATATAACAAAAGAGTAAAATGTATGGTGAATTGGGTAGTACGAAAGTAAATTGTCGTAAGCTACTCAGATTCATTAGCAAGGCTATTTTCAACTAGGTAAGTGTTTGCACAAATTAATGATATATGTATCTACGATAGTGTTTGATTCAAGAAATTTATAAAGGCGAAGCAGATTAAGTTCCCGGCAATTCTTAATTCGCAAAGTCTAGATACCTCATTTGCGACACGCAGTGACAAATCGGTCTCAACAAGACCGAAAAGCCCCAAATACAAATAATAACAATTATAATAGCGTGCTTGGGCTTTTATAAAAAGTCTCAATGAGATGTTGTTAGAGACATGAGTAATGAGGCCGGGGGTTACTTAAAATTTTTAATCAATTGTTAATATCTAATGTATACCTTTTTAAATGTATCACCCATATTTTTGTAATGTGACATGCAATAAATTTGTTTTGATTTTATTTGATAATAAAATATTTTTTTTTAAAGTAAGATTACAAACCAATCCATACTGTAGCTAAATTCAAGCAAGCCATATTTGTCTGCGAGCTTTATGTCAAAACAAATTATTTTTATCCCAGTATATTATTTCTACATCCTACTTCAAAGTCAACCACATCTTCTACCCGTCAAGTATCAGATTCCAGATACAATTAATTTTTCAATTGTCATAGACCTCCAGAGGCATAACGCCGCTTTAAAGATCAAACCTCTGCCTCACTCTTTACTTTAAGTATTACAAGTTTTTGTCTATCGTTTTATAAAAAAACACCATAAAGCTTTTATTAAAATTATGCTAGTGAGTGATTTTTTTATTGTTTGTGTTAAACAAAAAAAAAATTTTGATTGTAAACCTCTTACATTCGTTTTCGATTGTGTTGTTCATCTCCGAAGCCTCGAATAGATTTCTTATTTCCCGAAATTAACGTTCTTTTTTTTCAAAACATTTTAAATGAATGTCTACCTAAAAATAACCATTTATATTGGTATTCGAAGTGCATTATAGAAGCAGGATTTTACGAATCGAATTAGTAATGTTTGTCAAATTTTATAACTTGATGATAAGGGTCAATTCGAGCTGGTAGAATTATGTAGCTGATTTCAATATATATTTTTTGTATTATTATCTAATATCTTAAAAAATATTTTTTTTCACTGCGTTTCTCTAACAATAAATGTTTCAATTTCAAATTAAATACCAAAAATTTGTACAAAATACTTTATACAAAATGGCAATTCCATATTTAAAGACCATTGATGCATAAAAGATCGGACTATAGGAAGGTCTGATAGATATCTCTCGTTTCTGGCTGTAAATTAACTTCATAAAAACTGTTGCTTCAAAAGATCGTGCAAGGAATACAATTGGACGTCAAAATTCAATATTGTTGGCAATCGACGGGTCAGCAGCGTGCTTCTATTGTGTTTCTGGATTGTTCTTTTCGGTTCTAGAACGACGCGTTCCACGCTTTTGTCCTTACGCCATTATCTTTACTATGGACTGGGTAAGTGGTGTTTGATTGTAAGTAGCTGTTGCCGTGTTCGTTCGGTTCAGTTTGAGTTTTTTTATACACCTAGATGTCATGCAATCTGACAGCCCAATTGGTAGTAAGTCCGTTCGAGTATAGATCTGCAATATCAAGGTAAAAATCACTAGGTGTTGCAGGACCTAGTATGTGTTGTCGTCCTTCGGCCTGAGTTGAAATGTCTTTCATGTCCAGCACACATTACCTTTACTTTCAATACAAAACCCAGCAATCTCTTTTACGGCTAAAATACCACCGGGCCTACCACCTAGTTTCTTTTTCTTTCTTTTTTGTACATTCACACTTATTATCTAGCCCAAAGTAAGCATCATTAAGAGCTTGTGTTATGGATACTAGATAACGGAGAAATAATGATAATAATATGTATATAAATACTAGAAATATACTGAATAAACATATAAACATCCATGACTGGTAAACAAATGCTCGTACTCATCGTACAAGCATTTGCTCCTACCGGGATTCTCTACCGAGACCTCTTGACCGAGTAGCCCAGACCGCTCGACCAGACGGTCGTCAAATCTAAGTTCAGTGCATATTTAGTAAAACTGGAGTAATCGATCGATATCGAAACAATCTTTATTTTTTGACGGAGGAGCTTCCCCTTATCTCACCTGATGGTAAGCGATTATAAGGCCGAGTATGGAAGCGAGTTATACCTGGATACCTCAACCACATAGGAACTGGCTATCTTACCTCTAACTGCCGGGACACAACACTGCTGTTAACATTATTGTTATGGCGGCAGACGTCAGTAAGGTGGTGCTAGCTAGCCAGGCGGACTTAGAAAAGGCCTACCACTAACCAAACCGAGCAGAACTTTTTTGCCCCCACGGGAATCGAACATCGGACTTCTAGATCTGAAGTAGGTGGCCTCAACCACAAGACCAAAGAGGTGGTCATAACTTCGGTTGTACAAAGAACTAACCTTGGTCTTCGTTACACCTTAGCCAGAATCATTTACGACGTTATTGAATGGGAACGCAGGGCGTAGTCAGTGAGGGCAAACATGTTGGCTCGCAGGTTTGCCTGTTGATCCAATAATGTAAAGATTACTCTCTTCAGAGGGTAATCTTTACATTAACTAAAAATTTACACATTGACTCACATACAAAATGACATGATAATTAACTCTCTACAATCATAAAATTTTAGACCCTTATTGTGAGATACATTTTTTCCATTTTCAATGTTTGGATGCAATCTGTTAGCCTGCATGTGATTGAATAAATAACTAAATTAACTAACTTCTAACTTTTACACATGCAGCCTGTGGGCAAATTCACTCGTGTGTCTTACAATGTCATCCGCGTTCAATACAATAACACTTTCAGGATACAGTTGGCATTGCCCCATTTTTGTATACAGTTGGGATTATCCCATTTTTGTAGCGCATCGGGAATGTTTGCGGACTATGCGTAAAAGCATGCTTCCCTGGTAAGCAGAGTGCGAGGAGGCACCAACAGTATGTTAAAAATCATTGCTAGCAGACTGTTGTTAAGTGAACTATTGTTTCACGACATGTGCGGAAATAATTGGCGTACTATCAAAAGTTTTATCTATTTATCTAACACTTTGTTATAAAAAATTGCACAATACATATCACACAAATAAATGCACAAGTAAGCAATGTTTGCACTTTTCCAGACAACCTTAGGACAGAATATACAATGAGAGGGTAAGGTTACTTGGCGATGTATAACGAATAAATTATGTACGCTTTAATTTTATTTCAAAATAATAATTTGTCCTAGTTGATAATTACTAACATAGAATTAGTAATATTCTTTCTAACCAAATGAGTGTTACTTAACACCTACAATAAATAAAACTCATAAATAAATAATTGATTGATTCATTGATAGAAACTCAACAGCCCAAATAGATTCAAGCACACTCCCACATCAGCTTAAAGACCTAATGGCTACAAAGCAACTGCCTCTTACTGCAACATTTCCCAGTTACACAGTTTTTCGATACGGAGCTGCAGTTGGTAAGTTCATTAGACGCGGAGTCCTCGGTTATCTCGGAGTTTCCGCTGTTAATTACTTTTTAATGTGGCATGTCGATTGCACTTGGACTGCTAAGAACATCACTGTTACTTGCTCCGGGAGCTATTTTAAAAGCCATGTTGTTTTAGACTAGTAATGTAAGGTTCGCCTAGTTCTACTTTTAGTTCAACTTACACATATTTTTAAACGACTTCGAAAAAGGGGGTGGGGGGTTATCAATTCGTCTGTATGTATTTTTTTATGTTTGTTACCTCAGAACTTTTGACTGGGTGAACCGATATTGATAATTCTTTTTTTGTTCGATGCGGAATAGTTCCTATTTGGTCTCATAAAAATTTTTTGGAAATTCATTGGGTAGTTTGGTTTTTAAATCAAAATAATTGCGGATTTTTGCTTTACTATGAATTTTTAGTGAAATGATACGATAGTAGAAATTTAAGCTCACGGTCACCCGTCTAGTTTTGACCTTCAAAAGTTATCACTAAAAATTGTAAAAAAAAATATTTAAACAAAAATTAAAACCGACTTCAAAAAACTGAAAAGGATAAAATAATTAAATTTTAGTAGGTACTCATCCCCTAGGAACATATTTTTGGAGTTGGTGCTAAGTTGTTTCCAGAAACCATAGATAGTGAAGCACCGACTCCAAAAAATATGTTCCTAGGGGATGAGTACCTACTAAAATTTAATTATTTTATCCTTTTCAGTTTTTTGGAGTCGGTTTTAATTTTTGTTTAAATATTTTTTTTTTCATTCCGTTTAAGTTCTACGGCTTGCTTTGATAATACTATCATGAAGCTAATTACGTTATATGTAAGCGGAGCTGGGTGGCGTAGTGGCTTGAGCGCTTTGGTTTGCATACGAAAACAAAGCAACTTCCGCTGTGGTCAATACCGGGATGGGATTCAAAGATCCGTGTTTCGCAAGGCACGTCAAGCCGTTAGTCCCGGTTGTTACTACACCTACTTTAACCCACCAACCCGCACTGGGCCAACATGGTGGTTGTATGGTCCAAACTCCTCATGTGTTTTTCTCAATACTACGATTTAGTTCGATAGAACTAGAAGGAAATAATTCTCCTCTTACTTTTAACTAAGCAAACAACTCAACATATACTTATTTTAAAAATACTAAAATAACTCTGTCCATCTTTGTATTTTCTCTCTGCATATCTAAGTATCTGTCTGTGTGTTACGTTTAATTTTCAACTGTGATGTATGTTTAAAAGCACCTCCCTAAGTGCATTCTAAGATTGTGTATAGTTTAAAAGTTCTAGTATTCGCTATCCTTTTCTTACTCACACTGAGGGAAAGAGATGTATTGCAGAGTCGACGGCAAAACAAGCATAACAGCTTGATTTTGAGACCGTCCTTACTCCGTTCGTCATAAAGGCGTTATTAGTGCAACTGAAATACTTGATATACTTTGGTCTCTACTCCAATTGTTCAGATTTCGTAAGTAGAATAATAATTTACTATCTTTTTTATAATTCGTAACGGTACCATGTCCTTAGCACTAAGAGTAGAAATAGGATTATTAATATTAATGTAATGAATTTCCCAAAACAGTTCACAGAATTAATTGAAAGATACTGGGTTTCGTCCTTTGAAGCCTTACCAAGCTTTGAATAATCTTCCGTCACCTGTCGACGTACACAATTATTTATCTAAACAAAGCTGGAATAGAGCTCAAAATTAATCGATTCGACTCAATCATACCGACAAGTAATTTAGTATCTCAAATCGTTAGATTAATCTCGTGCAAACTAATCATGTCGTTCAATTACTCCGTCGCAGAGCACCGCTAGATAAATATCTATTTGCATAGGTTAATTATGTAAATAAATAAATATTTGGATGGCGTAAATAATTATGTTTTATCACAGTGTTGTCAAGGAGTTATGTTTGGAAGAAGATCGTTTTAATTATCCTTTCACACATTTGAGACTATGTTTACTATCTAATGTGAAATGTTATTAGATAAATAGATAGAATAATAATAAAACCTTATTTTTTTCTAAAATTCAAACTCATATTACCTAAAAGCTCGAAAGTAGCTCCTAAATCGATAAACAAATTTAGATGAAAATTGGCTTAAGGAAAGATTAAATTTTGAGAATGGGCTTACTTATCGCGCGATAATGAACACTCACGAAGATGGAGCCGCGGGTAGCCACTATTGATAAATAAAATTGCTTAATAAATATAAAACAGTCAATTGATGTACGCGGTTCACTTTCCTAGCAATGAATAAACTATTTTTTTACTAATAAATTCTTCTGTCAATATTTAATCTGATAAACAGTGCTCAAGAATGTGTAATATGCAAATTTTAATTATTGCGTTTTCAAATTAATTCTGCAGTTACAAGAAAGCTGAAAGAATTTTAGAAAAATGTTAATGATAACCTGACTTACAACCACATAAAGTTGCGTGTTAGACAAGGAGATCCGATATAAATTTCGTCACATCACACACCTGCCATACATATTTCATCCAATTAAAAAGTTGTTTTAGAAAAAAAAGCATCACCAATTTCTAATTTAAATATCTCAGGTATTTTTTGGTCAAAATTAATTCTATTTTCATTATTAGCAGTATAATTTTACGTTTTTTTTTCTTTTATATAAATGTACTAGTATGTTTATTTTAAATTTAAATAAATCTGCCGATTGCAATTCGCTAAAACTGTTCATTTGCTGTCAATGCATTGTTGTATGCCACTGTTCATTAACATTCCCTGAAAGCGTCCACTCAAATATCTCGCTACTCCAAATCACACATTCCAACCGACATAACTTGCTACGTATATGTGTAATAACGACGATATCAAACGCGCCGTTTTCCGATATTGATGAGTCGACTCGAGCGCCAACGTCCACCGCGCCGTGAATCAGCGGCATTACCTGATACCTACACTAAACCACCACTCGAGCGTACAAATCATGCAGAACTACGACATACATTACCCCACTGAGCGGATAAGTGTTCAAAAGAAGCAGTACACGAACCGCAGTGGATGCTAGACAAGTCATAACATGTAGACTATCTCCGAGCATGAATGCAATGGTATTGGGCCAGCGCAACTAGCGGAAGCTGAACGTTCAAGTGATATATGCCGTAGGTGAACACCGGAGCGCCGTGTTTAAATTTAATGTGTAATGAGCTTGATTGACGAGGCAGATAGAAATTTCCAATTCGAAATAATTTATATGGCGCTGAACTGCGGCCATTATTGTAATGAAAAATTGTATGCAACTCTGTATTTTCCATTTATTCAGAGCTAACTATGTGTATTGCTTGTGTGTGTGCTAACTATATTTTTACTTTCGAAACGAGTTAGTAAAAGATCATAACAAAATCATATATTTTTTCCTAAAAAAATGGCGAATCATAATAATTAGTTGCAAATAGACGTGGACACATTAAAATTTCAAAATGTTTCATAAGTATGTGTTTGCGATTATTATGACTGTTGTTTACCCTTGTGTACCAAAATCTTTACTGTTTTCTATTCTTTTTACGTTAAAAAGTTTAGAAAACGGTAAAGAAATTGGTAGGTCACACCTCGTTTCCGGTGGCGTAGTAGTAATCGCGTCTGGCTGGACCTCAGCAGACGCGAGTTTGATTCCCGCCTGGAGCTTATAATTTTTTCATCACTTTCTTTCTTTATTTATAATTATTAACATCTTGCATTTTATGACGAAAAACATGCATTTCAATAGAAAAAAACGCATGTTTTCGCTTGACTTTCGCATGCTAACTTATAGGCTACGGTGATAGCTTACTATTAGGCGGGCCGTAGGTACGGTTTTTTACCTCCTATACTGTATAAAATAAGGAAAAAATAAGGTATATTATTTTTTTAAAACCTTTTTCTTTATTGATTTTGGTTTTGAACCTATTTAGAAATTCAGTCAATCGGTCAAAACTAAGTTTTTCTTAATTATAATTTTAAAATTTTTATAAGAACAGCAGATTTTAGAAGAGTGGTGTGTAGATAAACATAATAATATTGACTTGCTTAAGTCACGAGTCTGTTATTCTATTAAAGCGTGACTTTAATCGATGTCTTGCAGAATTCTATAAACTATTGAATAATTGTCGGCAGCGCTCAGCAAACTCTGTTTCCAAGTTGCTAACACTTGGTTTAACCGTCGCTAAACATTAACCGAACTAAGTTTACGATGATGCAGCTATAGTCCGTCTGTAATTCTATCGACTCCGTCTGCATAATGCATGCCTGCACTTACACTGCGCCTCTCACGGCGGTGCTTGACTACCGCTAGACTGACTCGCTTCATTAACCGGGAGCATTTTGGCAAAATGAGTTACCATCACTGGCTTCGTACACAAAATTTGCCTGCGTTTCCGAACCAAGTCTTCAATGGAATGTGAAGATGTTTTGCTCACAAATACTTCGAAGTAACGTGGTACGCAGTCCGGGGAAGCGCTCGTTTCGAAAGCAATAACTCGAGTGTGCATTGACGAACGCGTTTCGAGTGTCGGCCTCTTAACTAAGATAGAGATCGTTTTGAATGCCTCTTTGTGTTGCACGTTAGTATCTCAGTTTGTTTTCTCGGCCGTATGAAACGCTGGTCCATGAGCGACTTGGGAGCTCCTAAAAGCTGCTAAGAGCTGAAAGCCTGTGAAATTAGTCATTTTGTGTGTTTAACAGTTTTTCTAGCGAAAATAATATTGTTTATTAAGTTCAACCAATTTCAACAGAATCACTTACAAATTCATAAGAAAAATCAGCCACTCTATCATATTTTAACCGCAATTAAGTAGCCGCTACGACGTAGCAACTTTCGTTAAAACCGTAGCAACGTAGCATCGTAGCTCGTAGCATAGGCTAATTTCAAAACAAGTAACAGTATAATAGTACATTATGGTACAAGTGTGTAATGTTGGTGATTACCGCTGAGGCGCATTGAGGCCCGAGCCGTCAGGCGAGGGTCTTAAGGAGCCGAGGACGGTAATCATCAATACACACGTGTATCATACAACGTTTTTCAACACACTTCTGAATAAAATAATACATAAATAAAAAACCATTTTACATAGTAGATAAAAAGTTTATTTAGAGAAACAATTAGTAAATGTGCAGTTAGTAAAATTATAATTAACTATTTTTGATGATATAGCGGTCTCATCAGATAGATTATTTACTGAAATACTTTCATGTTCTATTGTTATTTGTGATGGTTCATTATTCGTGTAGGTAGGTGAAATCAAATCATTGGATGTACTTGGTATTTCGCTAGTAGGATGCGTCTCAGAATCAAGTTTAATTCTTTTTGTGATTTTCGCACAAATTTCCTTCTTGTTTTGTATGGAATCTTCTACGTATGATTCTGCTACATTGCTAGATCGCCACCCGCCATGTCGCTTCAAAGTCATTATATCAGCTCCTGAATTTGCCAGCAATGTAGCTGAAGTTCTTCTGAAACTATGTCCAGTGTAGCTCTCAGCATCTACTAAACCCAAAAACTTAGCGATTTCTTTAGGCATATAACCAAATTTGTTTATACCTATAGGCTGACAGGTACATTTACCATTCTGGTAATTTAGAAAGAAACGGTCATTTTTTGTTTTTGGTGAACGCAAACTTTCATACTTCTTAACAATATCATAGAATAGACCGTGTATGGTGAATGACCTAGGTATTTTATTTTTCGTGATAGGTATCTTCACTAAAAGCATCTGGCTATGGTTTTCTATATCTTTTACAGTTATATTTGTTAATTCTTGTATCCTACAGGCACCAGTTACACCAAATATTAAAGCAACCTGAAACAAAAGAAACAATAATTAAAGTCAACAAGCTGCTATTAAATATTTAATTAAAATTAATTTAACTAACCTTTGTAGCCAAATATTGGTTATCTGGAGCATCTTTAATAAATTTTTCAATATCGTCAGATGATAAAACCTTTGATTTTTTGCTTCTAAATCCATCAGATAGTCTCTTTAGATAAGCTGACAAATTCGAGTATGTTTTTAAGTCCACTCCATTCTTTGTTCGGACTGTACTTTTTAACATTGAGTAAATACACCACAAAGAGCTAGGTTTGTACTTAGAAGATAATTCTTTAAAGTACGCCATGAACACATTTTCTGAAAAAGACTGCGTATTCTTGTTGTTCTGCCATTGTATGAAATTTTGGTACGCTAATAGATATTTTTCCTTTGAGTTTTCTGGTAGTAAACTTTCCATAACGTTCTGGGCTTCACATCTTATATCGGGCGGTGTACAACATAAATCATTTTCTTCATAAATTGTATTTGCAGACATCTTAATTAATAACTAACTAAATAACTTCAAAAGAGAAAACGAGACGAGTTGTGAAAAATGTTTCGTAATGGCGGGAAAAATTAATCAGTTTTCCTATGCGCGCGCATCGGCCATAGCCTAAAAAATGAGGTTTCTTTTTTTTGGGCTTTTCGCGGATAGCTTTTTAGCGCAAATGTAAGCGTAACTCAACCAATAATATTAAAGAAAGAAAGAAAGAAAGAAAAATATTTTTATTTGACATGCACATAACAAACAACAACAAGAAGCTTAAACAGTAAAAAAAAAAAAAAATAGACAAATACAAACAGTTTATACTTAACAATAAGTGCAGTCAACAAGGCCCTATCTCAGCATAAAACTTTTGCGACATTATAAAAAACGTCGCAGAAGCGCTGTTATTATGATAGGGCCTTGGGCGTGACTTTGGATTTTAAACTACATATACTTACACATATACATAAATACAAAAAAATACATATACTTACACATATACATATAGATAAGTGACATAAACTCAATCACATCAGACATGGCTGTATGGGCATTAGTTCCTTTTGCCTTCCCATTACAGGGAGATTTAACAACAAAAAAAGAAAAAAATATAATATTGGCAATTTTAATTATTAAAAAAAAAACTATTACTCACTAGTGAATAATAGTAATGAAAAAGTCACAGTTTGATTATAGGTGTCATTATGTGCCTAATTGCCATGGGATTAGAGCCACTTTATGAGGAAGTGTGTTGAAAAGTATATTACTAATTTCTACTTTAATGAGGTTTCATATTTCAATACTTTATCGCTTCTTCTACCTTATATGAATATAATTCATGTTCATACATTCAAGTATTCTGTCATACGCTACTAAAAGCATATTGAACTGGTCCCTTGCCGTCCAAAATATTAATTTACTGTTCAGCCTCCATACAGCAACTACTATTATATTGAGCTAGGCATTAAAATTTTCATTACTTCCAAATAATGGACGAATGGCGGACCTCGGCGGGCAATTATGTCCAATAATTGGGTCAATTTTCCGTACTGAGTGACCGGACACAGCCCACAGTCTATCTGCGCCTAATAAATCGGATCAATTTAAAAGCAAATGTAATCAAGTTGTGTTAGATAAAAGATGTTACATTTTGATTAAAAAGATTCTGTTATTGAATCATGATCTTATTCTTTGCACTTAGTTGATTGAGATATAAATTATGTGAGTGTTCTGAAGATATTTTAAACACGTCATTCCATCCTATTTCTTCCTTTACCCCTGACAATCTTACTGCAATAGTTCTCACGTCTTTTAATTATCTTTTCAACGCTCCACAAACACCATTGCAGGTTTTTTCTATGCGAGAGCCCACCAACGGGCAGCGTGGTACAAAAATAAGTCAATTTCTCATTCAACAATTTCAAATGCAAGCAGTGTTCGAAGTCCAAACTTCCTAACTACATAAGAGTTTGTCAAAGGTCTGTGCTAAGCATTTAAGCTAGGTGAAACATGTAGGTAAGCTGTACTGACAATATCTAATGGACTAAGCCTTCCTTGTGAATAGTAGGAAGTCATAGGAACTTCTATAGGTGATCTGGATCGCTTAGAATTTGTAGGGAAGGAGTTCTGGCATTGGAACATGAGGTGGGACTTGTAAATCCTTTGTGATTCGTTTAGTTGAAGCTTAGAGGTTTTACCTAAAGGCTATGGCTAGTTAGCAGTTCAGGTTCCCCGCTGCTCTTCTTTAGTCAAAGTCTCGCTTTTGACAGCTAAGCAATGGTTCAAAAGAACGAAATGAGATACTGAAATCTCCTTTTTTCACCTCTTCTGAAAAGGCATTATATCTGAGGCCTAAGGACCCGTGTAAATGAGAAAAATCCTTACAAAACCTTTATCAAGCAGATATTAGTTTGGTTATTACTTGACAAACCAATATGAATATATATAAAAACAATCAAATAAAACCAACCTTACATTACTCAAGTGCCATTTAGTAGGAACGCGTGCTAGTTTTATGGCTGCTTCGGAAATCACTCCTTTTCGTATTACGGATTTATCGCCCGCCTCCGCTAGGTATGGCGCGATTTATGGAGGTGGAAAGCAGTATTGGTTCACAGTTATTGCAATCTACAACCAATACATTTAGGTGCACGGAGAAAGTTTCCGGTTCCCATTTAAATTTTGAACTTTGTCTTTGTGAAATATAGTTTTAATTTGTTTGTCTAAAATTGTGTCGTGTTTCTTTGGTGTGCAAGGTTTTTTTTATCTTAAAGCGGCAACTCCTTGGCCTTTATCTCACCTGATGGTAAGTGAACTCGCTATCTTACCTATAACTGCCGGAACACAACAATGCTGATAATATTAATGCTATGGCGGTAGACTTAGGTGAGATGATGATAGCTAGCCAGGAGGACTTAAAAAAAAGCTCTACCACCAACCAAATGGAACAGAAAATTTCTGTTACCACGGGAATCGAACCCCAGACCTCTAGATCTGGGGTAGGTGGTCTCAACCAGCAACCAGGTGGCAGTTTAGTAACTGCCGTCTGTCGTCAAACCTCATTCAAAAAGCTGTATCTGGGAGAAGTACTCGCCTCAAGCTGTATGTCGGGAGTAGGACTCGCCTTAAGTTGTCAACATAAGTCTTTCTTTTTATGATTACAGGGTAGGCAATGCGTCAATTATGTCCAAGGTGCTGCCAGCGTTTAGACGCTACGGTGGCCGCTTACAATCCGGGGTCTGTATGCTGTCCAATCAGTTCCAATCAGAAAGTCATATTTAAGCGGCATATTATAGTCGCTTAGGATACCACATGTTTTAAACTCAATCACTCTACGAAAGCTGCCTGTATTACAAGCGTAATAAGGGCGGTCTCTCGGTCGACTGTGCTTATGTTTGTAAGATATTTAGGAATAGGTATCTCTTAGCTAGAAAATTAAAGAAAAATAAGGTTTGTTATATTTTGTTATCTTTGATAAGTTTAAAAGCCTTCTTTATTGTAGCAATTACAAATAAAGAAAGAAAATGATGAAAAAATATTTGCCTACCTAGTGCTCCAGTGACATAGTGGTAATCGAATCTGGCCGAACATCAGGTAACGCGGGTTCGATTCCCGCCTGGAGAACATATTTATATTGTTTTCTTTCCTTATTCGTAATTGTTACAATATAGGTTCGTTTGAAATTAATTGTAAATTTATTTTGATAGATTGAATTTAATTACATTGAAAACCATATTTTTTTCATATAACAAGATGACAAACAAGCTGACGGCCCACCTGATGGTATGCGGTTACCACCGCCTATAGACACCTGCAATAACAAGGAAAAAAACACTTGATATTGCAGTAATTACACTGGCTACCATTCCCTTCACTCAGAAACACAGCTAACTGTTTCACGGCTGAAATAAGAAAAGCGGTGGTACCTACCCAGACGACCCCAAATACGGGCCTACCATATAGTAAAGTAATATCATGTATTGGGGAGAAAACTCCAGGATTATTAAGATTATAATTACAAGCGAGTGTACCAACAATATGCTAATATTGCAGAGTGTGCTCCACACGTGAAGCCTTTGTTGTATAGCGGAAGTGCACTTCACAGCTGGACGGGCGTAGTAGTCATTGAGAGGCTTTCTATACGTAGCAACGACGGGATCCTGTCTTTTCGCAGAAATTTGTTTGGCCGATTATCACTTGCCAACTAAAGTTTCGCAGAATTTTCTCTTTGACAACTAACGATTGTAAAATTTGGCTGTTCGCCGAACAATGTAGCCATTGGTGCTACTCACACATTCTAACCCCAATGTTTAATACGGATGCACAAGGACTTTTTTGGATTAGGCAGTGTACCCGATTTAAGCTCTCTTCCCCTGCACTAAACCGGCGATGTAGTGGAATTATAAATATAATAATTTAATTGTAGGCAGGTTTTTATATAACGACGAATGGCGAGAAGGTAAAGAACCATTAGTGAGGTATAATAATAATGTAATGTCTAATTAAACTCGAGCTAAATCCGGTTTAGTGGTTTTATTTTGAAAGGTAAAGAATCGTTAGCTATGGTAATATTGAATATGGATAAGATTGTGTTTGTGTCAGGGATACCTTACGGCCTGGCCACGAACTCACCGCACGCGCGTCCTGCGTCTCGCGTCTCGGCAACCACTGCGTGCTGTCTCGATGTCGGCCTCGCAGCGCGTCGTCGTGACCGCGCAGTGGTTGCCGAGTCGCCACCGTCACCGTCGCCGTCGCCCGTTCCCGTGGCCAGGCCGTAACTCTCACTTTTTACTAGCATCTGCAGAATACCAGCGTCGTGGCCCACTGCTGCGATAAATACTGAGATACCTGACATTATTGGTCACAAAATAAGTTAATACGACTTATTTTGTGACCAATAATGTGAAGTAATTTTTGTTCTTATAACATTTTGTAGTGTGTGTATCAAACAAACATTTATTCTATATACCTTATTTCTCTTAGCAAAAAGAAATCCTGTTGATATTTAGCTAAATCAACTTTTGTATTAAAAGTTCAACAGGTTGATCAACAATACAATGCGCTGATCGAGTAAAGGAAGCCACCACTTCAAACAGTTTCAACAAAGCGGTCTAGATCAAATAGAGAAAAATTGTCCAAGTCAAGAATGGCCGGGCTCCCGACTAGGGTAGCGCCTACCTAACCAAGCAACAGTTCTACGTGTTTATTATTTTAATTTTGCCTGACTATTGCTGTTGGCCGCTGATGGCCTAAGGAGGCAAGAGCATTAGTGAGTCCTCAAGCCTTAGGCGCCCGATTTGCCTCTGCAGGATTTCTAATCGACCGCCATCATCTCGTGGGAGGTGTCCCGCTGTCGCTTAAAAATACCACGTGTTGTGTTCTTTGTGTTCCTATGGTAGAAAACATACAGACGAATTGATAACCTCCTCCTTTTTTTGAAGTCGGTTAAAAAGGCGGCCAGAGCTCATTGAGAAAATGTTATATTGGTAATTGAAACATGATATTCAATGAATTCAAACAAGAATACGTCCCACTTAATGGTAAGCGGTTACCGTAGCCTATAGACGCTCGTAGCTCTTTGGGCACAATTCAAGCTCTGTCTACCCTATAAAAATCAATGCGCATGATGATGTACAATTTGGCGGACATAGCTCCCTTAGGCATTCTCTACCATCATCATCACCAGCCTATATACGTCCCACTGCTGGGCTCAGGAACTCCTTCCTACACGGAAGAAACATTAAGAATTTGGGCCAACGATCACCGCACTGGCCCAGTGCTTTCTGAACAAAGGACGTGACTATAGAAGGCTCCCAGGAACTGAAATGTGAATTTCAGATACTTAGGTGAGTGTTGATCATTTATCATAGAAAATACTATTTAAGATTTGCATGCTATCGCAAAGTGGCTAAACATGAGATCATTGTACTTAATATTAACAGCATTATACCATGTTTGACGCAAATAAAGATTCTATTCTAAATAAAGTGGACCTGATTCTAAAATCCCTTTCTTGACGAATTGTCAATTAATTAAATTTTTTACTGAATGGAGAAATCACTACGGCCGGGGCGGGTCGCTAGTATATAATAAATTACATTATGTTACAGCAGTCCCCCTGCTCCAGACATAAAGGCTTTCTATGCCTGTCCTCTCTTAAAACTATCAACACTTACAAATATTGATAGGCTATTTTCTTTGGATTGCTTTTTTTATTTTATTTATTTTATTTTATTTTTATTTTATTGGTAGATCAACAGTTTTCTATTACAAAAATAAGACAAATAAGTAGAAAATAGTAAACCAGTAACAGATCCACACTAATACACATCAAAATACAGTAAATAAGTAATGTTGAGCAAACAGAGAAAAATTTAATATTAACTCGATAAGAAAAAATAGCACACACTCACCTAGTTTATAAAGCAGCACAATTATATCACTACAAACTAAGCCAGATAAAACCTTCATCATCATCATCATCATTTCAGCCGAGAGACGCCCACTGCTGGGCATAAGCCTCCCCCAGGGATCTCCAAACCGATCGGTCCTGCGCTGCCCGCATCCATTGGCTTCCCGCGACCCTCACCAGATCGTCGGTCCACCTTGTGGGGGGCCTACCAACGCTGCGTCTCCCGGTACGCGGCCGCCACTCGAGGACCTTTCCGCCCCAACGGCCGTCAGTCCTCCTTGCAATGTGGCCTGCCCACTGCCACTTGAGGCTCGCAATTCTTCGGGCTATGTCGGTGACCTTAGTTCTCCTGTGGATCTCATCATTTCTAATTCGATCACGCAGAGAAACCCCGAGCATAGCCCTCTCCATTGCCCTTTGGGTAACATTGAGCCTTCTTATGAGGCCCATTGTAAGCGGCCACGTTTCAGTTCCGTAAGTCATCACTGGCAACACACACGAATTAAAGACTTTCGTCTTGAGACACTGCGGTAGTTGGGCCGAGAATATGTTGCGAAGCTTCCCGAACGCTGCCCAGCCGAGTTGGATCCGTCGATTAACCTCTTTCTGGAAGTTGGACATACCAAGTTGGACTGTTTGTCCCAGGTAAACATATTCGTCAACAGCTTCCAGTGTAGAGCTCCCAACCTTCACAGGAGCGGGTACAACATGGGAATTTGACATAATTTTCGTCTTATCCATGTTCATGATAAAACCTTATCCAAGTAAAATCTATTGAATTGTTCTTCTACCAATTACTACTTTAAAAGGATATAGTAAATAAATAGTATATGTATGTACTTAGAACTAAACACATTAAGGTTCAAGAAACATACTAATCATCAACCGCCTCAATGAATCAACATAATAACAATTTTACATAATAACAATTGGTAAGCGGTTTTCGTAGTCTACAGATGTTTGTAAAACACAAAATTAAGAGAAAGCGTTATGCTAACAGCCGCTAACAGCCTAGGAGACAAGTCTTCCTGCTCCCAACCTAAAGATATTTATAGCAATTTACGAGTAAATAAAGATACTTTACCTAAAAATTTATTCACGGGTAAATAAGGATACCTTACCTCAAAATCATTTTACGGGTAAATAAGTATACTTTACCAAAAAATCAATTTACGGGAAAATAAGGATACTTTACCTCAAAATCCATTTACGGGCAAATAAGGTTACTTTACTTAAGGATAAGCATACTTTACCTAAAAATCAATTCACGGGTAAATAAGGATACTTCACCTAAAAAGCCACTTTACGGGTTAAAAGGATACTTTACCTAAAAATCAATTTAAAAAGCAAGATCTTCAATAGGTACTTTTATATACATTCTCTGTCAAATCGTTCAACTGCGACTATGTAGACGCAGCCTTCTAGTTGCAATCTGCCCTGCCGTTAATCTTAACTCGCTTTGAGTCGGACAAATCGCTGTAGATTCGGGTGCATTTATACCCCGGAGCTATAAGAGTATTATTTTCAATTTTATTGAGATAGTAATCGTACGATTCTTTATGGTATTAAAATACCTTAAATAAAATGAATGAATTGTCTAAAGTTGTTCCCTACACATGTGCTGGTAAGAATTCAGTTTTGGAAGTTCGCTAATGAAATTAATCTGTTCACAAATTTATTTGTCCCTGATTTGAGGTGTAAACAGAAAGTTCTCCAAAGATCATCACGCGTGCTTCTGTGTAGGAAGGAGGAATAAGGTCAAAAGGATCTACAGAGAATGATTGAATTATTGTAAGCCCATTTATGACGCCAAGCGACACAATATCTCGACGCAATTGTTAAGGCTTCTACTGTTGTTCCACAAATTAAATAATAATAATAATGACAATCTTTGACTTACACCTTTAGCCTAAATTAAGCATCATTAAGAGCTTCAGCTGTATTTACTAGATAATAGTGAATTTAAGTATTGGTCTGAACAAATTTTAATAATTAGTCCCAGCAAATAAACGCATAAGTATCGAAATCCTAACTTAAAAATCTACCGCGATGAATACTTATACCAGAACCGTTAAAAAAGGTCTAAAGGTAAATAGATAAGTACATACAATAAAATAGAAAAATACAACAAAATAATTTTATTAGGTTTTCATATTGAATGACCAATAAATATAACTGCAATGTAATAATAATTTTATATTCATTATGTAAAAATGTGATAATATAATTATGTAAAATTAATAAAATACTTAGGTTAATTCTCTCTTTACAGTAAATTAGTAAATTAATGAAATGTATAATTACAATAATAATAGTAATGTGAAATTAATGAATAATTACAATTATTTACAATAATAATAGTAATGTGAAATTAATGAATAATTACAATTATATAACTATCATCCTCACTTGTACTTTTGCCGTGCCCGACAGGGTCGGTAATGATCTTTATTGAATATAGTGTAGCGTAAGAACTTTTGTTAACATTATGGTGTGCAATAAAGTATTGAGTATTGAGTATTGAGTATTGATACTTGTAATAATTGTAGATGTAAATTTAACCAAACTGCACTCAATAAAATATATCGGAAGAAAATGTTCAAGAGATCCGGACGACAAACAGCCTGCCGAGCAACGGCCATCCGGGTCGGACGTCCGGCCTTTGAGCCCGTTGATCGAATTACGGGTCTCTATCGTAACGGCCTTTTAATATTAATATATGCATCGCTGAGGCACTGCAGTCGCCGGCTTAGGATAGTTTGGCTGTAAAAAGGCCAGATGGTTTTGAAGAATAAATTATTTAAAAAGTTTTATTACAATTTTAAAAAAGGTATAGGTACGATCGCGGTATAATAATATTAATCAGTACCTCTAGCACTAACACTTTGAAATTTCGAATCGCCGTCGTATAGAGTAGTTACGTCAGCTTTTGTCTGGCTTTTTGTTTGAAATTTTAAGCGTGCGCGAACGATACGAATAAGATTCGAAATTTAAAAATGTTCGTGCTAGGGGCACAGCTTTCAAATTAGGTTCTTATTTATTTATTGTAATGTTTGTAGAGTAATCTATTTGGTGATCAAACTCAGTTCTTAATTTAAAAATTTACTTTTCTTTAGATCAGTTAATATTTTGTGCCTTCTAAATAAAGAAGGTTTTCTTTAACCTCGTGTGTGAAAATATCAAATTATACTATCGACCTTGTGGCACAGATTTGTGTTTGCAGCTATAAACCTTATGGTAGTAATCATTTATAGACCGCGATTGTACGGTCGACCACAGAAGTAGCTAAACACTTTAGTACCATGTCACAATAACTATGGCATCAATATTAGTACGGTAGCACTATTAAGTAGCAATAGTCGGTTCGACATGGTACTAAAGTGATAAGCTACTTCTACCTACATTACGCACAATGTCCCAAGGCTTTGATTTGAAAAAATAAACTAAAGCATAATAATATTATTATGTCACAGGTTGCGTAAACAGTATTCATTTACAAGATCACCTCTAACAGACGTTTCCATTCTATTTAATTTCGACCGTGAAGCAATTTGCTGTATGTCGGCCGTGTGTGAATGCAAAGGTAGCCATCATAATTACGTAGAGAACATGGGGTTTAAAGTTAACATTTAGCAAAATAACTAATCTTTAAAAAGTCACAGTAGAGTGTTGGTAAGTCAATAAGTTTTCAAAAGCACTGAGTCACCAATAAAACCACTTTAATGGATTTAATTCGCATTTAATGACAAATACGTCGAATGATGCGCGCAGAGACAACTGACACCTTCAGTCACCCCGTGACTAAAACCGCTGTAAAAAAATGTAATTTAATAATTTTATTAGAAATATAAAATAATAATAAAAGCGAGTAATAAGTATCTTATTAAACGCGAGTTAAATTCGACAAAGTGTTTTTATTTCAAATATGTAGTGTTCGCGAAAAAGTAGTTTTATATCAAATGTGTGGTGTTCGCGAAAATATTAGTCACTATAAACTATGCTATAAATACAGTTAGTCACTTCATTATTACTAGATGGTAGGGTTGTCTGGGTAGGTACCACCGCCTTTCCTATTTCAGCCGTGAAACAGCTGTGTTTCGGATTGAAAGTAAAGGTAGCCAGTGTAATTACTGGGCATGGAAGGCATTTCACCTTAAGCCTCAGGACTACAACGCACCCGCAACACCAATTGATTATTTCCTTGTTACTGCAGGTGTCTATAGGCGGAGGTAACCATTTACCACCAGTTTAGCCGTCAGCTTGTTTGTCGTGTTTTCGTTTAACAGCTTTATTTGGGCACTTCTTAAGTGAAACTTGCCAGAATTTTATCTGTGATGTATCTTTTACCTTTGACATTTAATAAATAGGCAGAACCTCTAAATTTTCATATGCTAATTTCAGGAGCCGTAACTCCGCCAGCTCCGTCACAAAGGCCGTACGGACTTCCGGGCCGGGGGACGGTTTGCCGACCGCTTGTCGTCCGGTGCACAAATGTGAAAACGATCTCGAACTTATCTCTTGTGTAGTACATCTTGAGGCAAAATGATAGGGTCATTTCAATTGTTGAAGAAATTTAACATTTGATAGTTAAAAACTTTTTTTATTTCATAAATAAGTAGTTTAGAACTTACAAAATAATATTGGAAAAGAAATAGTATGTTTAATATGTTATATGTGTTTGATATGTTGCAGCGCACCTGCGGAACAACTGACTTCACATGTAGCTATATTACTAAAAAATGTATGCGCTTATTGATACAATTTATGTCTATAGTGCGGTAACCGCTTACCACCAGGTGGGCCGTCAGCTTGTTGGTCATCTAGTTGTATGAAAAGGAAAATGAAAATATCTTTATTCAATTAGGCCCCCCAAGAAGCACTTTCGAATCGTCAACAAAAAAACCCTTATGTCTATCACATAAAAATAATATTAACTAACTAACAATTTCATAATGTTTGTCTCTCTGTCTTATCTGGATCTACGTAAGCTAAGAATGTTATAATGTCAGTGTGTCTATCGGTCTGTCTGTCGGTCCGTCTGTCCGTCAGTCAGTCTGTCTGTCTGTCTGTCCGTCAGTCAGTCTGTCCGTCAGTCTGTCTGAATTTATACCGGTTCCAAAAGTTGAACTACCGAGAAGATTCCGGCAACAAACTCGTGTAGTCACTCTTTTCAATTATTAAGTTACAATGTTTAATTACACAGTAATAGTATTTAGCAGCGCAGTGTCGCACAGAGTATAAAAAAGGTATATTAACGTACCAATAAGTACCTAATGACAAGAATATTTACTGTATTTAAAGGCTGTCCGACAATGCACCATCACAATATAGGTATTACAATACACAAAGGTCAACAATTAATATACAAAGACCTAATAAAGCTAAACATCTTTCATTAATTTTAAACACTTATCTGACCACGTCATTACAATAATAATTGTATTAGCACTTTATACTTTCATGGTTATTAACATTTGAATTAGAATTATTTACGGGATATTTACCATGTAACTTTACATGACATGTAGTCTACCCGTGATCATGGCGCATGCAACTGCGCCGAAATATCGGGAACTCACAACTATAAAGTTACATGGTAAATATCCCGTAAATAATTCTAATTCAAATAATTGTATTGTTTTATATATAATATCCTGAGATGAATATGTAGGTAAATTATTACAAAATCAAGGAAGCTTAGAGATGACCATTTCCACTAGTGGTACCTGTTCACAAGTATGACGCATGTGCCAGCCATTGCTCCGCTCAACCATAATACGCATACGCATCGTATAAAAAAGTAACCCCCCCGACCCCGTACTGAAGACTAAGTAATGCTGTATTCCTGCGCTAAGTAAAGGTGCGATAGCTCATATTTTTGGAGTAGAGGATTCTAGTTTAAACGCTTAGCTATCAGGGGGGCCGCAAGCATGTCAAAGGTCACTAAGCTTCCAGAAAAATCAACACCGTATTTTAGTGTAGGTTATAAACCCAAAATTTCATGGAGAATTGTCACTGCTTTCAAAAATATTTTTTTTTTTTCATATTAAAGTCATTTTTCCTAGACAATGGTTGGATTAAACGTAACGCTTTTATAATATTGAACCTTCGATCACGAATTTTTTTGCACTATTTTCCTTCCCTAAAGATCATTGGTTTTTCAAAAATATTACACAGTTACACTACTAGGGCATGTTCCGCCGCAGTTTCAAAAGCCCCACGTAAATTTCCAAGATATTACCCCGGTCAGGTAAGACAGTGCTTAGCTAAATCCCTGATGTAGATGCAACCACCGTACGATCTCTGCATGGACCCAAATCTGCAGATTTTTACATCGCATCTCATTTCTTTTATGAAGTACGTACGAGTATTTAACTGCACGTTACTTGTAGCAAAGAATATACACTCTAACTTGTGTAGGCTAAAATACTTAGTTCAGTTGATTTTATAATTTAAGAATCAAAATAATAAACAACAATTCATAATAACACAACAAAAGTAAATTAATATCCTAAAAAATATAAATACAAAGAAAACTATGGTGCATAAATTAGATGAAAACCTATAACTTAGGCGAGTCAGCGCTTTTACATTTCTAAAAAGATTCTAATAGAATAAAGTACTGTTGAAAAAAAAATCAGGAATATACAAAGACATGTAACCTTCTTCAAGAAAAATCACTTATAAAGCGGTTTTAAATTTAGGACTTTATTCGGCGAACTAAATAATTATGTCTAAATCACAGCTGAATTACAATGACTAATATCTAACATGAACACGTCGTCACGATAACTTAAATATCAAATAACCTCCAACAAAACGTAATCTTGGATTTCCTTACAATTTCTAATACTTATAATTCACCGTATTATATTACTTTTATTGAAGTCAGAAGCACTTCCCAGCCAATTTTCCCATTATTGTTAAAGTAGTCAATTAATTGTATGAGGTATAATAACCTTGTGGATTTTTCTTATTGATGGATCGGAAACGTTTGACCATTAAAAGTAAGTAAAAGTTAAGCTCATATCGGAAAGTCTGCGCTTTTTTATAATCTCAATGAAAAGTTATTAGATTAACTATCAAACGGAACCATCCTCCGTATGTTGGCCCGTCGTAGATTTCATTAGACTTAATTGAAAATAAGAAGACTTTCTTTACTTACAACGCATTCAGCTCTGTCTTGCCTGCCATCCCACAGTTTAGTCTACAAATGCTTCTCTTCAGTCGTCACGGCAAATACATTCAATAACCACAGCGTCATTGAAATAAACAAACCTAATTCCCGTATCATAGAGTCTAAAATTGAATGATTAATCTATAATCTTGTATCCTTCCATAATAATGCGATCCTAACTGCAAACGTTGGGTCTATCAGACCAATCAAAACCGTAATATTTCGAAGAAGAAAGTTATTATCGCTTACAAACGGATCTGGAGATAAGTCTTTCTTACATTCAATACCAGCTTCTACTACTAAGTGCATCGAGATCGGTCTACGTGCATCCGTTCGCAATGTCAGTTGGAAATTCTCGTTACCGCAATAATCCACCTTCAGTTTGAAATAACGTTTTGCAATATTTCACAATTTCGCGTGAGTGAAGTACAGTCGGCAGAGGATGTTCCGCAGTCGCGTCAAGAATATATCGGATCTTGAGCTAACAAAGGCCAATTTATTTGATATCAATAGTCAATGTGACTAGAATATATAATTTTCTTGCCCATTTTTGAGGTTCTGTTTTATCTTTTGGTTAGAAAAAAAGACTATGATAGTAAATAAGGTTATTGTTTTGAAGTGAACTAAACGTAATAAGTATATGTATTTTTTCACACCTTACGTTTGGTTAAAAGTTTCCTGTCAGTCTAATTTTAATCATACAGCCAACAATCTTCACTGGAGAATAAATTAAAATTCCTAAGCACAAGGAAATATGTAACATTATTATTTCTTGATTTGGCCTTGAAAGCCCAAATTAAACGAAACCTATATTTAGCTTTAAAGAGTCAGTTTTAGAATGATCTCGATATAATCATAAAATTTCCACTTAATCATGTGTTTGATTCAACTTTATTACTTCTCCGTTAACAAGACATTAACTGTAGCTTCCAACGTAATTAATATCAAATATCGAATGTCAGCAAATACGTAATGATCTGAAATTGATTACGCTTTAGTTGACTCAAGCCTACATTTACTATTTAACATTCTAATCAAAGCATAACACGATGGATAACCTTTTCAAGATTCGCTTCAAAATGTTTAATGAAACGTTTTCCATTGCGTAGCTGGAAAAAAATACAATCGACAGCACATCATACGTAACAGTTTGACCTTGAGACCGCCCTTACACAGTTTGTAATAGAGACTGCTTTCGTAGTGCAATTGTTACACTTGATGTGTTGTCTTCTGTACCTAATTAGTAATCAATGGATCTGAATGCTACAGGCGCTTAACGGAAGCGTTAATTGTTTCTAACTAAAATTATAGCAAAAACTAAAACGGCAATATAAAGATATTCGGAAGAAACATTACAATAGTTTAAAAATTGTGTTTATTAAATCGGTGTATTAATTTTATTATTGTGAAAGAAGACTATGTTTTGATTTTAAGCAGCCGAAGTATCTGTGTTGGCAAGTTATTATACACGAGAAGAGTGTTCAAATTCAAGAGTTTCTGTTGTAATTTGATAGCGATGGTCAAGATTACTTAGTGAAGAAATGTGTCGGTGCCAAGATTGTGCAGTGAAATTGATACAGTTTTGTGAAATAAGTGGTTATGATATCAAACAATAGGGGGAATCATTAACTTTTGCCCAGAAATAACATTAAGTAATATGCAATATTGTGTGTCCCGCTGTACTGTAAGTAGGTTTGCCAGAGCGCATGGAGGAAGCCTTATGATGGGAGCAGGGGAATCGTCGTTTGTGCTGTGAGCATTAAGATCATTTTACAGGGTAGGCAACGCATGAAAGGACTACGGTAACCGCTTACCACCAGGCAGGCCTTTTGCCACTCTTGTCATGTGTAAAAAAGTAAATTTAGTACTGCAAAAAACTCCTCATCTTAATTCAATTATTGTTAAGCTGCAAAATTGTATGACTATAAATAAATACCTATGAAATACAAAAAATGTTCAGGTCGTACTGAAGAGCGGACTCCCAACACAGGCTTATTTTAGTTTAAACGGAGTAGTCTTTTCAACTGTCACCTGAAACCTAGATTATCAAACTAATTTTGAATATAAAAAAATATATGATAAATCAGCAACTTTATTAAGTTCGCAATAAGATCCACGAACTGTCAAATGTAGCTAATTTTAAAAACAAACCCATCAGACAGGATGATGAGTCACCGCCAAAGTAAAAAGAAGTACACTAAAATATCCACTTTTGAAAAGCCAACAAAAAAACTTGGTTCTAAGAACTCAACATATTAAGTGTTCTAGAAAATGTAAATACAAAAACGTTCGGGGCTCCCGTGTGCAGTTTTTAAATTTCCTGTTAAACCTTCGATGCGTGGCGGAATGCGGAATAAGGCGCAAACCGCCCGTACTTTGTTCCGGAACTTACTGTTTTGTTGCGAGTTAACTTGAATGTTAATAAACATGTTGGCAGGGAAATGGAAAGGTGAGACTTCTTCGCAAACTACTAACTACATTTCTATTTTAAATTGAGTTTATTTTTTGTTTATTTAGTAAAGGAACAGCGTAAGTAAGACACAACATAAAACACACACATAACACACACACGACATAATGTTATCATCAAAATTAAGAGTAAGACACGTTCTGTTGTTTGTGTGATTGTTAGGTTGTTATAAACATAGCTTACTAGCTTTCATTTAAAAAATTAAGCATTTTTAAGATGGGTAACGACATGGTTCACTAGCTATCGTGGTTTAAATGCGTAGGTGGGTGATGGGCGCCTACCACTTAAATATTTCCACCATCTTAAATTACTAGACAATGACTATGTTTTAGAGTCAATTCCCATCAATCAAATATAATACGCGGGTGTAAATTTTCCTATCCATTATGGCTTATATTTCGATTTTCTTCTTTCTCCATCTGAGACGAGAAGATCCACTGACCACAATTTCACTTTAGGTTGCCTGGGAGAAATTTTTTATTAGCAACTAGCCTATTTAGACTGTCGTTGTGTTTGTTTTTTTTTATTTTATCTCTTGTGTGCCACAAAGAAATTTCATAATTATTATTATCATACGCATCTTCGGATATATTGTGCGGTCTCATGGGCCCTAAATTATGAAGCTCATACCAATGGTCCAAGAATGATGATGATGATTTGATGATGGACAGGCAGCGTTGTGGAGCAGCGACTTCGTCAGAGATGTCAGGATATAATGCTTGTATCTTAAACCACAAGAGACTGAGGAAGAAGAAGGTTAATATAAAAATCTACCAAGAAAACCCATCTAACATGAAATAAAGAATCTGGAATATGGATTCAGCGGTCTCCCACCCAGATTCGCTATTCACTGCACGTCCTATGCATATTATTATGCAGAGCGAAGCTTTAAGAACCTTCTGAAAAATCTCTTTCGCTGATTCCAATTCTGATCTAACCTTTAATCATGTTACCGTTGCAAGGAAACCATTACTAATTTTTGATGCGTAACGAACTCTAAATCACCAGGGATACCAATCTGTCGACGCTTTATATTCAGAATCGATTTGAGTTGTAAAAGCGAACTTCGAGTACTGAGCTGAATTAGAATTTAAAATATATCGATTCCTTCAAGGGAGATCGGGATGAAATATTAAATGGCGTGTTTTTTCCGATTGGCCGCCAGTTCAGCAGCTGAGCCGGTAGTAAAAACGATACGTGACTCAGAGAAGCCGCACTCGTCTCGGATAAAGAATTGAAAAGTTGCTCCGATAGTGAATAAGTAAAGATAATCGTGTAAGGGTGCCGGAAATAAATAAAATAACCGTCAAGACCGGGCGCTGGGGAGGTTATTTTGGTTTAGGAATCACACAGAAATATGTACTGTTGAACGCGTCGGACGAAGGCTGACTTTTGTTCTGGATTATGAGAAAACAATATTTGTTATTGTGCCACCAGTCTCATGTTTCTATGTCTTTTGATGCTCAGTGCAAAAAGAGTGGTGTTATAGGTTTGATGTGTCTGCATGTCTATCTGTGTGTCTGTCTGTGTCATCGTAGCTCCTAAGCGAATGGATAGCAGCTATAGCTTGTTTGAGCTCTTAAGAATAGTCTCAATGAGATGAATAATGAATGAGGCCGGAGGTTACCTAAAATTATTTAATTTTATATTAATACCAACAGCAAAAGCCAGACTGCGAATTGAATAATTCATTTATCATGAGTATAGCTGATTGCAGTAAAATAATAATTTGTTACATAAAAAAAAAATTAAACAAAAATTAAAACCGACTCCAAAAAACTGAATAGGATTTCAGTTTTTTGGAGTCGGTTTTAATTTTTGTTTTAAATTTTTTTTTTCACAATTTTTAGTGATAACTTTGAAGGTCAAAGCTAGATGGGTGACCGTGAGCTTAATTTGATTTCTACTATCGTATCATTTCACTAAAAATTCATAGGTAAGCAAAAATCCGCAATTTCGCATATGTAGACGACTTCTTTTTCCCAGTTTTTTTGATTTAAAAACCAAACTACCCAATAGATTTGCAAAATTTTTTTATGGGACCAAATGAAAACTATTCCGCATCGAACAAAAAAAGAATCATCAATATCGGGTCACCCAGTCAAAAGTTCTGAGGTAACAAACATAAAAAAAAACATACAGACGAATTGATAACCTCCTCCTTAGTAATTAAAATAGAATAAAACTAGAAAATTTTCACGTCCTGAGGCAGGAATTTTAATTACTAAGTAATTTTTCAAACATTTATAATCATGTTAAAATCAAAAATTAAGAAAACCTCCTACTTTTTTTGAAGTCGGTTAATAATTTAAATGCGATTGATTTTCCCAAATAACACTCCATCATCATAATCACCAGCTTATATACCTACGTCCCAGTGGTGGCAAAGGCCTTTCTACATAGGAGTAACACTTGAGAGGAGCTTGAGCCATAACACCACCACGATGGCCCAAAGCGGGTTGTTGCGTCAAAGCGGTTATAGTGGCAACCGAAACACGCAAGAGCTTAAGATCACAAATTGTGATTGACCCATCCCGGGGTCGACCACGGCGAAATCTGCTTGGTTTTCGTAATCGAAACCAGTGCTCAAACCACTACGCCACCGAGATCCTCGCATTTATAACACTTATTAGAGATTATTTAAATGCGCCACGAATTAAAACGACAAGGTATTAAAATTTGCACGTGACTGTATTTGATGTGCATACGCTGTGTTAGCAGTTCTGTTGCGTTACATACGGTGGTACAGTTAGCAAGAAAAGTTGCACGCATTTTTTTCTAATTATTTTAACGGCTTAACTTTCGGCCTTCGTCTCACCAGATGGCAGTAGTGTTAATAAGGGTGATTATAAAAGCGAGCTACACCCGTATTACTCAACCACAGAGGAACTGGCTACTTACCCCCAACTGCCGGAACACAACAATCTTGTATTCAATATTGTTACAGCATCAGACTTTGGCTATTTGGTGGTAGCCAGCCCGGCGGACTTAAAAGAAGTTCTTACTAAGCAGAAAAGGTCTGCCCCGGGAAATTAATCTTAACCACTAGACCACAAAGGCGGTGGTAGGTAATGCTATAGCAACCCAAACTATTATTTGCCGCCAAAAATTTTAATGTTTAAGAGAAACTAATAATTTAAATAATAAATAGCCCACAAAAGAGCGCAAAAAGCAAATGACTCTGTCAGGCAAGTCGATAAAAAGTTCCGTTCCTCTTTACAGATTTTGTGGTCAGATCGATCGAAAAAATCGATGACGTAGCTTTTATGGGTTTTGGTCTTTTTTAGCCAATAAAAAAATAACTCAATGTAATCCCTGTGTCACATGTCTCCTCATCAAAAAATATAGGAAAAGCTCATGATATATGTTTAAAGAAAGCATTTGGAGGTAGTACTCATTTTGCAATCATTGTGGAGTAACTTATGTAGTCAAAGTGGTAAATAGTCATAACTGAAACCATGAGACAAGAGAAATAAAAGTTTACAGTATGCCACTTCATCAATCAAAACGTATTTCTTTGTAAGTTTAAAAAAGCATCTTTGCAGCATATGTACAGTCGACAGCATATCAAGCTTTACAGTTTGGTATTGAGACCGCTCTTACTCCGTTCGTAATAGATGCGGCTTTCGTATTGCAACTGTTAGACTTGATGTGTTGTCGTCTGTACCTAGCTATGTATGAACTGAATCATACACGAGATATTTCTTATATAAAAATACAGGGTCATCCCACGTCCTTGCCAGCTCAGATGGTTAGAGCAATCACCCGATTTTTGAGAAGTAGCGGGTTTTGTTCCCGCTTGAGGACAGGGGTTTTTCTAGTTTAGATACTCATCTAATATTTTCAAACATTCATTAATTAGCAAAATTTGATAATATTTATTTTCTTACATATTTTATCATTAAAAATATTTATTTATATTACTTTTTCCGCTGTCTGTACAAGCACGCGCGTTTGATCGTTTACGCGATATGCCTGAAAACACGTAATGAATATTGCGGTCAACGTTAAGGGGAAGTTCTCACTTTATTAGCTATGTATGATAGCGGTTTAAAAAAAAGAAGAATGATAAACTGAAAACTTAGACACAACAATTCGATGTAAAGCCCATTTCACCAAACCAAAATCCTTTAAAACCTATTCCAAAACCCAAACCCATTACCAGAACCCAATTAATCATTAAATCGTAAGTGACTTATGATTTAATAACATTGTTTATGGTTTAATATTATATAGTTATTATATTTATTTATCATGTTTCCCTTATGAAAAAAGGGTTTCAGCAGAATATCAGCGCTCCGTGTAACGAGGAGCGTAATGCTGAGCTGAGGCCTGTTTGCTGCCGAGGCGCGCACTGTGCTATTGTAAAATAAATAAATAAATAATATTTATACAGTCACACCTATTATCTAGCCCAAAGTAAGCATTATTAAGAGCTTGTGTTATGGATACTAAATAACGGAGAAATAATGATAATAATATGTATATAAATATTAGAAATATACTAAATAAACATATAAACATCCATGACTCGTAAACAAATGGTCGTACTCATCATACAAACATTTGTTCCTACCGGGATTCGAACCCGGGACCTCTTGACCGAGTAGCCTGGGGTACAGACCACTCGGCCAACCGGTCGTCGTCCGTCAATTGTGCAAGTAATCTGGTGATAGTATAGTGATAGACCTTCATTGATCCTAAATTGTATTGAAAATAGGCTGTACTGTATATGATATGTTTGCTTTATATGGAATCCTCACCAAAAACAGTATATAGATATGGTTGAAAAAATTCAAAAGACATTTATTAGATATGTATACAAAAACTACTACCCGCCCTACTAGCAGTAGGATACATGTAAGGGTACTACCCTTACATGTATACTACTGCTTTCATTCTGGTAACCTCCTTTTAATAAATTACGTATATAGGTTATTGCGTGGTTCAGCCTACAATCCTTTCCTGCTCGCGCAAATCCCGTTCTACATTCCCAAAACCCAGAAACACCACCTCAGAGCACGTAGCCGTCCATTGTTCCATATCCCCAGATGTGGAGATCAGTACAGCCCACTTTATAGGGCCTTGAATCTTATTAATATTCTGTACAGGACTCATGATTCCGACATATTTGTACATTCAGAAACTGTTTTCTTGGCCACAGCAGGCAACTACTTGGAGAAGATTGTCGCACCGACTACAGTTCCATGCTAGAGTGTAGAAGTATTTATGTCTGTAATAAATCATAATGTTTAAATATAGTTAGTAGGTATATATCTTGAAAAACAAAATGTATTGTTATATAAAAGTAGAACACTTGATCTTATGTTAAATAATTTAAGTAACTTACATGTGTAGTAAAAACTGTTAATGTAAGTGAATCTATAAATAAATAAATATGTAAATTATGTATTGCAAACAAAATTATGTCCTAACAAAATTGTGTCTAATAACATTGATTTCAGATTTAAATCATGAATGATTTATGATTTCCTAATTTATGATTTTAACATTATTATAAATGTTTGAAAAATTACTTAGTAATTAAAGTAATATAAAACTAGAAAAATTTCACGTCCTGAGGCAGGAATCGAACCCGCGAATAATGTTAAAATCAAAAATTAAGAATATTTGAAAGCACTGCCCCAACTTAACCGAATAGCAGGTATTTGTAAAAATACTCGTTTCGGATGTTGAAATAGAATATTTCAACATTGTAGGGTGGACGTTAGCTCATAAACGCAAATACAGATAGACTAGAAGAATTTCACAGGGATATCCCAAGTCCTGGGTGGCTCAGTGGTCAGAGCAGCCGCCCGGATTGCGAAAGGTCGCGGGTTCGATTCCTGCCTCAGGACGTGAAATTTTTCTAGTTTTATATTATTTTTATTACTGATTTATGATTTAATTGGTTTTAAAAGTACAAAAGCTTAAAAATACTTTTAACTCGTCAAGCTTCAGATTACAGGCACAATTGATTTGTCAATTGTCATAGAACTTCAGAGATATGACGCCGCTTGACAGATTAATTATTACATAATATTGGCGTTTATATTTTTGTGCTTCTTGTAATAAATGCTGAAATAACTATAGGCGAAAAAAAAGGAAAATCTACTCAATAAAACTTCAGTAAAATTTTAAATTTAAGCTTTCGTATTAAATTTTCATGTTGGGATTTTCGAAAATAAAGCGTGTCGAGCTTTTATAGTGGATAATAAATCGCACGATGTCCTTTCTCCATTATATAGTACCTCACTTTTAACCAAAAATGTTGGAACATTGCCAGCGAGAACTTGCTAGCTCCTCTTGTAAAACAAAATAATTATTTTCATTACTTGATTGTAACTTCTATTGTATTTTATTTCTAAATTTATTACGCTCATGTTGAACGCTGTACTGAAAGTTTAATTGTGTTCGTTGGATTTATGAATATTTACCTTTGTTAGCTCGCTGGCGTTGTCTAATATATAGGTAGTTTACAGATTAATTTTAAAACAGTTTAAAATCGTTTTATAGTTGGTACGCCGCTTAACTATATTAAAAAATATTCTGAAAATAATTGTACAAAATTCAAGGCGAATGACGTCACACCACCTGATGTCAAGCGGTAAGAAGAGTAAATATGCGAAAACAGCTAGTGCAGCTTGAAACACACTGTTCTAGCTGCGTCCGTCCACCTTGACGACCCATAGTGCTAGGCCAGACTGGCAGCTCGGGGCGGGAAGCTTCAAAAGCACTAAATAGTCTAAATATATTCTATTATATGCTTTGATGATTTATCTAGATGTCTGTGATAATAAGTTTCAAAGGCTTGCTAAACATTGACAACGTCACAGATTAGAAAGAATATGTCTACTAAGGTTATGGAATGTAAGGAGATTAATGACAATCACATTTTCATTATCTTTGTGGTTTCCCTTTCATCCACTTTTTTTGTTAAATTCTCCCTATAAAGGGAAGGCAAAGGGTGCTAGTGCCCATACAGCATTGTCCAATGTTATATGTATGTATGTATATGTATGTGTGTATGTATATGTATATTTATATATTTATGTATTCAGAAGGTATCTGTTTTTTTTCGGTTTGTTTTGGTAGCCTATACCTTAGTTTTAAAATATCACTTGTTTTTATTATCTTCTTTGTTTTATATATTTTTTTTATATTACTTCGCGTCATCGGCTGGGCCCTGTCATAATATCAGCGCTTCTGCGGCATTCTGCGAATGTCGCAGAAGCTAAGTGCTGAGACAGGGGCCTATTGGCGTTGCCCTTATGTAATTTTTATTGTGATTATTTTATTGTAAATGTGTAATGTACAAGTCAATAAAAATATTTCTTTCTAAATAAATCTTAAACGTTTAGCACGGAAGAAGACGACATTATAAAAGCGCGCGATTAGCTTATACCAGTTTGAGATCCCGCGCCCCGCGTTGTATCCCGCTCGCCGCCCGCGTCTCACTGCGCTCACTCTGTCACTCACTGCGGCCAATTGTGAGAACGAGCTATGGCGCGAGTTGCCCGCGCGCTCCCTGCGCTATTCAGAAAATGAGAATAAGTAATTCATTATTACTTATGATATTTATTTATTCAGGAATATTTATTTAGGGGGATCATTTTTATTATTACTTAGTTACCTGAATATTAGGTATCTGGTAAGGAGTAGTGTAAAAGTAATGACTTTGTGGATTGGCATGAATCTAGACCAAAATTCCCTATTCAAAACTGGATCTGGTTTTAAGATTTAACTTAACATCGCTTTTCTGCATTTTTAATGTCACTTTAAGTATAATTTTAAGCTCCTTAATTCTCTCTTGTTGATTTATTGATACATTTTACAAAACTTTTTGTTTAAAATTATTATAATTTATAAGTAGCTAAAAGTGCTAAGCACTAAGCTGCACAACGCTTGTCTTGAACATTTTTGAGATAAAAAAGCGACGATATTTTGAAACGTTTATATACGAGTACATGAAATTACGCCGATTATAAGAGATCTATAGTCTTTCCTATGAAAATTTATGACATTCTAATCTAACTAGCACTATGCCTTAAATAAAAAACAGAGCAATATCGGCATGAATGTGATAAAATTATAAATTAAATAATATAATTTTTGGAAACAGATGACCACTGGATACTAATTAGCGTATTACAAAACTGTAATGTGATTTCAAGGCATATTTCATAAAGCTGAAAATTGAATACCTGTAAGAGTAGAACACTAATTAAAGGTAGACTTTTAAGTAATACATTGATAAATATTATTCATCATATAATTTCTGCCAAAAGACGTCCACTGCTGGGCAAAGGCCTCCCCTAAAGATTTCGACAACAATAGGTCTCGAGCTTCACGCATCCAGCGGTCACCAGCGACCTTCATCAGATCATCGGTCCACCTTGTTGGAGGCCAACGCTGCGTCTTCTGGCCATCGGTTCTGCGAGCGATACTTTGACAATTGGGATGTTGCCTAAGTTTGAAAATGGCGCTATTTTCCACAAATTCGGAAAATATACGCTACTATTACCCATAAAAACAATTCAAACTTAAAAGCCACCGCCTTTCTTATTTCAGCCGTGAAATTGTTCGCTGTGTTTCGAATTGAAGGGAAAGATAGCCAGTGTAATTACTGGGCATGGACGGCATTTTATCTTAGGCCTCAGGATGACAACGCACCTGCAATATCAAGTGATTTTTCTTTGTTATTGCAAGTGTCTATAGGCGGCGGTAACCGCTTACCATCAGGTGGGCCGTCAGCTTGTTTGTCATCTAGTTGTATAAACAAAAACAAAAAAAAAGATATGGAATATTGTTAATGTTGTACTGTTTTGAAAATTTTAAAAATGATCATATTTTTTTTTTAAATTTATCAAAAATGTTTATGATATTAGATTGCTGACACCAATTAAAACAACACCACAATTAAACAAACAGTACAGTATAGTAGGTATACAGTGTGGGCCCTGTAACTAAAGCAAAAATGGAAACAGAGATTCCTGTATCCACAGTCATGTTCCCAAGTTCTTATATTAAATGAAATAGTTATTTAAAATCAAGATTTCCTTTCAATGAATTTTCACATTGCGATATTGTTGCTTAATGGTCGTAAGATATCTTGGTACCGGGCATTAGTGTCACTAAGGCCCGTATTACAGAACATTTCTCAGTAACGAATCTAATTTTAAAACAAATTTTAATACGAGATTTAAATGTAGAACTTTACTTGAAACGTTATACATTGATCAACTCTCAGCTGAGTAATTGCCTATTTTAGAACGATACCTACTTACGTCAAAATCTGCGCTCAAGTAAAGATTTGATCTTTGTTTAGCCAAGTATGGTCGACACCATTCTTGAGAACGGATCACGTACTATACTCCCATATAAAGTTGTAATGCTAGTTCAATATGCTTGACATAACGCTATATTATTTTATAATCTGACGGATTATATTCGCCCATGTTTTGACAGTTTCGCTTTTCTGTACTTGTCATTGTTGCTTTGTCAATTATTGATTCCAGTTTCAGCTGATTGAGTCTTAAAACGCAACCTGTAATAAGCTGGGCAATTAAGTAGTGATCTACACTTAAAACTAGTTTTGAGTGATTCGAGTTAAAACGATGCTTGAGCCGCGTTCTGTAATACGGACCTAAATGTCACTGTCATGTCTGCAGCACATTGCTGGGTCGATTAATTTTGTTAGAAGATGCAGTAGAAATGTCTTTTATTATAATTAATTAATACCATTTGGACGTTATTACTGATTAGTCAAAGATGTATATTTTAATATTTTTGTTCCTGTTACAGGGCCCACCCTGTATAGGTAAATAAGGATAATTATCTATACATAATAATTAACTGTGATTAATTATCTACTTACTTGCGATACTACACACACATAAACACACACACACACATAAACACACACACACACACACACATACACTAAACACACACACACACACACACACATACACTAAACACACACACACACACACTAAATCAATAAAATTATTTTAGGAGTCGAAGTCAGTGCTTAACTTCAAATTTTTCTAAAAAAAATATTTCTTTTTTTGTAAAGCTTATAATTATACAACGAAAGAAAGAAGGAGGTTCAGTATTTGTAGTAAAAGTCTATTTAAAAATAAATCTAATTGACGATAACTTTAGAGTCAATATCCTCTACACCGTTATATCAGTTACAGTTGAGCAATACACCAAAATGAGTAAAACTTTCGCTTAAAAATCCTCGTAGCAATCGTCGATACATTGTCAAGCCACACAAAGAACAAATCTTTACAGATTTACAAGCGCCTCAATCAAATTAGTCCCGAAATCGAACAGAATTTCGCTCCAATCGTCGGATTGTTCACCAAACAGTGCTGCGCCTCGAATGTTCACTTTTAGTTTATTTCTGCAGTCACTTTTATCCCGCACTTTAGCTTCCACCTCAATTCAGCTACTCTCGTCTTGCATCGGAATTCGCGAAAACTCACCCCCAATCTAAAAGGAGTCATAATCTTCAGAGCTTGCGGTCTAGTTTTCCTTGCGAGGTTTACCATCTGCAATGTTTTTACTTTTCATTGCGCCGTCGGAATATGATGCAGGAATGTAAAATGTAAGGACAATTGAGTGGAGAGAGCGCAAATGTGTACTGCGCATTGCTCTTTGTCCCAGATGTGGAATAATATTAAAGCTACTATCTTTCTGGTTCTGGAGATTCTGGTCTGCGGTTAAAACCGACGGATTCTACGAATAAAGTTAAACGCTATTACTTGAATTTGTGGCGTAAGTGTTTTTAGTTGCCATATCTGCCGGATTCATTTATTCCATTTATTTATGAACTTTTAGAATATAAATAAAAATATTATTAAATAAAATAGGTATATACTTTTATTGTGTATTGATTGACAATGGCTTCTGTTCTTCTATTGTCTCTAAAGATAAGTTTGTTATTTGTTGTGCACTGCTTATGGAGCTTTTTGACAGGATAATGCCATGAGGCTTTAAGTGCGTCTTTTATGCAATAAAATAAATTGAAAGGCTTCAAATTTCTTTAAAATTTGTTGTGGAGATAGATTACATCCTGAGAAAAGACCAAGGCCACCTCTTGGCGCGTGAGCCGACATCCACAAGTGTTAAATACCTGATTCTACAATTTCTAAGACTAAAAGGCATATCCATATTACGGCACATTCTAGACACAGTTGGTATATACAGTCATAAGGCCCCCGAGTGTATTCTGCTGCTTGATCCATAGTCAATATAGTCATTTGGTACTATAAAACTCTACCAAATCCGATACCGACCTGTAAGTCAAAAATATACCATTTTATTATTGCTTTAACAATAAAGTGTGAAGCTTATGCTTCCCGGTTCAATATTTTGCAGAAAATTTGACGCGAGCGTGCGCCGGCTGCAGACTGCAATATAACATCAGTCGCATCCGCGGGGCGGACTTGTGTCTGTATACTACAGGTTATTTTTCATATAAATAAAGTAGTAAAAGATTCTTATTTCTTTATTTTATCATTTGCGGCAAAAGTGGTTGATTTAATGCTATAAAGCCTTATTTCCCAGTCGACCAGTAAGAAGGGAAATTTACAAGAATTTAATACCTACTAAGTATTATATGAGAAGCAAACTGACGGCTCAGCGAGTGGTAAGTGGTTACCGACGCCTATACATAATAATAATAATGCTTTATTGCTTTGATTACCCTGCATTCCAAAATAGGCAAATGCTTGTATTATGGAATTCAGTGTCCTCTCCCATATGATACAATTCGACATCATGGCACTAGTACAAACATAATTTTTGAAGTTGTATTGTAACTAACAGTAAAAAAAATAAAAAAAATGTGTGTGTGTGTGTGTGTGTGTGTGCGCGCGCGTGTGTGAGTGTGTGTGAGTGAGTGAGTGTGTGTGAGTGAGTGAGTGTGTGTGTGAGTGTATGTGTCTGTGTGTGATGGAGTGTGGCTGTGCGTGCGGGTGTGTATGCTGTCGTGCGCAAGTTTGTGTGTGTGCATAAATAAGATACCTGTAATCACAAAGGAAAAACCACTTGGTATTACAGGTGCGTTGTCATCCTGACGCTTATGCTGAAATGCCGTCCATGCGCAGTAATTAAACTGGCTACCTTTTTCTTTACGGCTGCAATAAGAAAAGCGATGGTATCTACCTAGACAACCCTACATAAAGTCCTAGCACCAAGTAAATATTACAAAAAATACCTAAAACTGAGTGTTTGACAACAGTATCATTATTACTTGCCTAAAAATTGATCATTTTTTGTAATCAACTATTTCACACAGACTTTACCAACAAACTACGAACAATAAACACTTCTACATAATCATTGTTATCATTAGGACGTCCATAGATTTTGACCAGAACGAACAGAGGCTAGTCAAAAATAATTTTCTGCGCCATCTTTACTTAAAGCAATAGATAATAGATTCAAATTATCACTCCTCAAATTTAACACCAAACTGTACTCCACGCAATCTGTCCCTGGCACATATATCAGCGATATAGTGTTACAGCAAAACTATAGCCGCCCGGGGACCCGAACCTACTCCCCGCAAGGCGGTTGTAAACAGCTGATTTACTGCCCAACTTTATTTATGGCCCCCGTGCTAATTTATCGGATTGACTTCACTATGGCTGGGATTTATGATTTTATTAACAATGCCTATGTGAATAGATAATTTCACTGAAAGCCATTGCTACCAGGTACGTCATGGTTTTGGAGCTGGGTGCATACTTACCTACATACCAGGAGGTGTTTGGGCAGTAACCGCAACAAGCTGCAACATTACTGGAACCGTTGTCACTCCAATACCTAATGTGAATTGAGGGGATCGCGCTTGCTGTAAGAACCATGACCAAACTGTTTAGCTTTACGTGACTTATGATGAACTGATGAGCTCGAGAGGATGAGTTAAGTCTGCAAAAGCATGAGAGGTATAATAATGTCAAGATTTTTCTAATTGCACTTAATACTTTCATGGTTATTAACATTTGAATCAGAATTAGATTCGAGATATTTACCATGTAATTTCTTTGTTAGGAGTTCCCAATATTTCGGCGCAGTTGCATGCGCCATGATCATAAGTAGACTGCTGAAGCTGTGGGTAGAAGTCAACTTCATTGCGGGCAGATATATCGATCTCCCCTTTTTAGTTGACTCCTAACAAAGAATTTTCATGGTAAATATCCCGAATATCCTTAACTCTATTTCAAATTTTTCTTATTGTTTCAATAGGCCATTCAGTAATTTCAAAGGTTTGAAGAGAGCTCGCAATCCATACACTAGGCAGTAATTGCGGCGAAATACCAAGCCGCACTAGATTTCTTCGCATATTTTATGGACTCTTCTTACCGCTCCACATCAGGAGGTGATGAGTCATTTGCCGTCCATTGGTTCATGACAAACAAGTAAGTGATTACGTTTCAAACACTGTCGTCTGGAATGATTTGCTTATAAAGTAGTGTATTGAATAGAATAGAAATAATTAGCAAGTTTACTATCCCATATGGAATCAAACATACTTAGCGAAAATTTATTTGTTTAAAATCGAAATCAAAGACACGAATCATAACGCTAACTATGTCTTCATAACATATGAAAACAATGTACCGCCGACAGCATATCAAGCGTAACAGTTTGACCTTGAGACCACCCTTACTCCGTTCGTAATAGAGGCGGCTTTCGTAGTACCGTTATCAATAATCCGTTTATAGCTATTGAATTTATGTAGGATTGATAACCGTTATCAATAATCCGTTTATAGCTATTGAATTTATGTAGGATTGATAACCGTTATCAATCCGACATAAATTCAACAGCTATAAACAAGTCCCTATTGATTGTCATGGGAACCCCACTTCTTATAGGATGGCTGACCAGCAGCCAGCGTCATATGAAGTCTTTAGGCATGAGCATACCATACGCTCGGGAGAAGACGCAAGAGCACCTGGAGCATGTGACGTCACAGATGCAAGTGAAGTTCTAGTAGGACGTAAGTAAGTTCTGCTAGTTAGTTTCAGTTAACAGAATCTTTGTTTGCATTCTTGTGGTCTGGAATTGCCCAAGTGGCTTGGGGTGAATTCCATTGGCGCAAAAAAAGGCTGTGAGGCTGGGATCTATGCCTGATGGGGAGCTGGTGAAATAGCTTGGTACCCCTCGAAGGGCAGTGCAGTTACCAGGGATTTTTAGTGGATATTCCCAGTACTGTCACGATCAGGCACTGGGTGATTACCACACAAACCCGTCGCTTAGCCATAGGCAGCTAAGTCTGTGTGGATCCCTCCCCAAAAAAATCTTACAGGTTGCCTTGGAAATCAAGGAGTGAGGGCTTTGATCACCAGTAGACATCATAAACTGCTAAGATCATTAAGATCATGATATGGAAACTCAATCCTTAGTAGTATCTTGAAAAAACTGAAATTGCTCATTGTCTTTTTAAACATTTTAATCCGCCAAAAATATGAAAACTCATTTGCAAAGAGCTACACGATATTAATTATTTAGTTATTTTAACATACATACGACTTTCTCCAAAAGGTCTCACTCTACATAATTTAAGGGTCACAATTACGCAAAACAAACAACATCATAACAGGGAAATGTAAATAATTAAATCTCAACGGAAAAGCCGACAAATTGGTGACGACGAGTCGATTAGCGAGTCACTAACCCTTACTATTACAGCGGAAAACTTACTGACTCACACCCCGAAATATCGTCTATCCTTGTTAGATATAGACGGTAAAACAGAGATGGAAGACTTTAAGGGAGACTCGTAAAGTTTGCGAGTAGAGGAAACGGAAGCGGCGACATTATCGTTGCAATCAAATGCTCGTTAACACCGCCTCTGATGTACAGGGTATAACTCAAAAGAAAATCAACTTTACCTTCGTCGTCTTAAGACACAAATTGTAATGCTATGGTAAAGCTATAGTTAATTTACTGGTCGCTAAGTCGGTTTCTTTGTTTCGGTTAGTGTTAAGAGCTGTTAATTGGCATGAACGGGGTGAATGCCAAGTTTATTAGGTAACCAAGGAAAAGAAATAAATTATTCTGACTCTGTGCTTTGGATAGAGACAATGGCGAGAAATTTATATTTTTATAGAAGGATTAGTAATGTATAAGTTTAGACACGCCACAGTTTTGTCTTATTCAAACAACGCAAATCGTCCAGTTTACATTATCAATAGTGTGTGTGAATAAAATACCACATGCGGAAGCTTACTGTGGGATTGAGTGGTACAATTCTTTAAGGATTAATCCATGAGATGTACTGAACGGTCAACCTTAGCCATGGTTAACGGTAGATTAAATACCGTAGAAGATCCTCTACCATTGTTTTCCGAAAAGTGTATACATTTTGTTATAATTATTATTGATGACACAGATAGTATCTTTCATAATGCAAAGCACAGAAAACATGCAAACTGTCCACCTATTCGAAGATAGATCTTAGTAATTTAAATCAGAGACGAATTTGGTTATAGATTGTAAAATTAGTTAACATATAGTATATAGATGATTCTACACACCAAGAAAAGCAAGTTGAAGTAGGAGTTTTCAATATTTGTCTAAAGCTTTTTGAAAGTCATGCTACTTGTTAACCTGTTTTGAGCTATGTCAGTACTGTTGACTACTTACACAATGGGGTAAAATCTGCGCGAAATCAGAATTCAATACTTCAATAAATAGCATTTTGGACTAAAATGGTTTTTGAAGAAAAAACAACCCAGAAAGGCTCTAAATAACCAAAACGGAATACGACAACGATGTAACGCATTCTTACTTTAAAACTGTCAAGATGCGATGCTTCGTTCACGTGTTTCCTTTTTCAAAGAATGTCCTATGTTTGGGAAAATCTACAAAATAATTCAGCAACCAACTCAGGGGTGGTTTTATAACAAATACTTTTTTTACATTTAAAAGGTATGTGTCAAATATTTCCGTGTTAAAATAGATAAGATAGAAAATATCCAATCTCCCCGTAAACATACTTCTCGTGTTAAATAGGAACAGCAGAGCGTGTCACGCACCGGGGCGTCCACAGCAAACAGGCCGCATATTTTGGGCACTGTATCAAAGTGGCGAGCGGATCCAATATCGCCCCAAACAAAGGGTTACAAGAGTTTAGGTCACGCCCACTGCGCTGCATATTCAATGCGATGCCAGTGTCAACAGCCGTGCCAATCTATAGCAAGGGAGCTGGAGTTGATATTCGAACTCCTAAATAGATAGAAATGTTTTAAAGAATTAACTATCGCATGGCCTTATAGATCCCGCATGATTTAGTGAAAATGGTACCTGGTATTCACTTAGGAGGATCTAGTATGATTCGTGGTTCAAGTTGTTTTTTAAATTGTATTTTCCTACATGGTAAAAAGACAAGAAGTTTGAACCATAACACCACCCCGCTGGCCCACTGCGGGTTGGTGGGTCAAAGCGGTTAAAGTTACAACTGGGACCAACGTCATAACAAACCTTCCGAAGGACTGGAGGATCTCGAGATTACAATGTTGATTGACCCGTCGCAGGATCGACCATGGCTATTGCTGCTTTGTTTTCGTAATTGAAACCAGAGCGCTGAAACCACTGCGCTGCCGAGCTCCTCATTGTATTTGGCTATGTAATAAGGTATATTTTTAAGTTGTTAATAACAAAATAAAATTGGTAGATACAATATTGAAAAAACTATAATATACAAGAGTAGTCTTATCACTTAGTGGCGATAACTGCCAGACAACTTTCGCATGAACAGGATAGATAAGAACTTTACTTTCTCCGACAGCAGACATTAGTCACATAGTCTTCGGCACATGATACTTAGCGATTGTGAAAAACACGTTCGTTTTGAGGCATCACGGCTTCTATGCACTACAGGTCACGGAGAATTCCACATAACCCAGAGGCAGGCCCACTCTCCTCTGGGCATCTATAAAGGATTTTCCAAAGAAAAAGGAGGGAAGAAGTTGCAAACAACACTAAGTTATAATCCATAGTAAAGGCTACAATAGAGGAGAAGAATGCCTGGAAAGCTTTTCACGTATTCGATGATGTGTATTCAATTAGTCATAGGTGCAAAAGAGGAGGAAGAAAGATCCCGCAGATATGGTTTCTTGAAGTGACTCCTTACGAGATGGGGGACCCAAAGAAATATATAAACTTTGTAAATAATTTATTATTTAGAACTCGTAATTTCAAAATACCTAGTTATTATGTTAAAATTGTTCAATTTTCTTGTTGTCAACATACTTAAATCGTCCATAATTATTGTAACAAGCTCCCAGCCTAAGTTGACGCGTCACCGCTCCCTGACCAATATACGATAAAACGCGACTCTCTGGACCTTGCATTTGCATAGTGTCTGGTACCTGCCTCGTATAACTTTCGAAAGGTACAAGCAGCAAGCGTTCATTTACAACTTTATTACTGGCTAAGGTATACTTTAACTTAGTTTCTATAGTGAGTACCACCAATGTTTGATTATAAAGTTAATAATCTCTCTCTCTCTCCTGGCTGAGAGAGAAACTCATAGTTAATGCCTAGAATCATGGTTTAAAGTAATTTAAACGGTTCGTATTTCGACGGGTGCAAAGTAAAAAGAGGCATCTGCAAAATAGCAACTTTACAGGAGAGCGAAAAGATCGAAAAAGTGTGTTATTTTCTTAATGAGTGGACCAATAATTCTGAAAATTTTATCATTATCTATTTATACTCTTATTTATTGTTTCATAAGTTAGTTAAGCTAATTTCTTGATAATTTACGAGATTTGGCAGATAGTCGTTATTACATCGTTCTTTATAAAATGCTAACTGAACCATCTACCAGTAGGTCATGTATACTCGGGACTTTAAATTTCATGTATAAATATACAATTTATTTATTCTTTATTTTACTAATCGCAATTGTTATTGGAACACTTAATATTAAGATATATGACAACCGTTTCCTTGATGTTCAGTTGTTTTCTTGTTCTTCCTAATTGCACCAACAATTTGCGTCATTCTTTATTCATTTTAAGGATTGTAAGGAGTAATTCAAATGGTGATTATAATTACACCTCGAAATTGCTGCCGCTATAACTAGACAAAAACTTTTTTAACCTAAAACGTACGCGCGCCCCGCGCCGGTGACATGTGAGTCAACTGACTGGTGACATTTTGTGTATGTCCGGAGCCCACCCCGCGCCCCGCGCAGAAACGACCAACGTTATTTGGTCGCATTGACTTCGTACTATTTGCAAAAACATGCGTAGATGGCTTTATAAACGTTCTAAAATTGATTGAAATAAAGTGAAATCTGCAAAGCAAAATAGGTTAGGTTGTGGCGTCTTGTATGATTAGTACTAAAATGCAATAAAAAGAAAAACGTAAATTTGTAGTTGACTTTATTTACTTTGCACCCGTCGATTTATACTATGACCTACACAGAGTGTATAAAAGGAAGGCGTGTCTGAAAGTGTTTTGAATATTGATTAAAGTATTTTTTAGAGTTTTTTTCATACAACTAGATGACTATAGACACCTGCAGTAACAAGGAAAACATCTCTTAGTATTGCAGGAGCGTTGTCATCCTCAGATCTAAGGTGAAATGCCTTCCATACAATTTCACTTGCTAACTTTCCCTTCAATCCGAAACACAGTGAACTGCTTTAGGGCTTAAATAAGATAGGCGGTGGTACCTAACCCGACGACCCATACGGGCCAAGTACCAAGTAAATTATTGATGAAAAATAAAATTGAACATTTTCTAATTATTTTTGGGCTATGTAATTTAATTTAGTAAAAGAGATTATTTATTTGAAACTTGTGTTTTAATCATAATTTGGTATCCGAAATAGTTGTAGCTAAGCAAAGACTTGTATCTGATAGTTAAGACCATCTCCCCTCTCGCTTTTCAGTCTAATGTTGGCAAAGGAAGATCCGACACCGCCAGATGTGATGGTAACTTTTGCATTGCTTCTGTCCAAATCTATTGCTGATATACCCTGGAAAGATTACAAAAACATTAGTCATCAAGCTAAAGCTAAAAAAAAAACTAGTTTACTCTCTGCCTGGTGGTAAGCGGTAAGAGTAGTCTATAGACGCTCGTAGCACCTTCGGACTACTCACTCGCTTTACTTTTTATAGGGTAGGTACCCATGAAAATCCAGAGAAAGTGTGAGGGGTCAGCTCACACCCAGCCACAAGAAAATGCGATGATAATTCAAAAGGCTAATGAAACTATCTGGTACATGCCGCACACTTTCCGCAGTTCCGCTGCACCGCGCGGCATCTCACTCAACATAACGGTTTCTCAATGAGCTCAGGCGAGCTTACTCACCGCAGGAACACAACACTACAACGCAGGGTTATTTAGCTGCGATCTTTATGGTGATAAATACTACTGTGCCTGCTCACGCCAATATGTATTCGCCCTTCGATAAGTTAGTAAGCAGTTAAACTATATTATTCATACACTCACACTTATTATCTAGCTTAAAGTAAGCATCAGTAAGAGCTTGTGTTACGGATACTAGACAATGGATAAATATTGATAATAATAAAATTATGTATTTATATACATATGAGAAATATACTAAATAAACATATAAACATCCATGACTCGTAAACAAATGCTCGTACTCATCATACAAACATTTGCTCCTACCGGGATTCGAACCCGGGACCTCTTGACCGAGTAGCCTGCATAGCAAGGGGTACAGACCGCTCAACCAGCCGGTCGTCAATGGAATAGAGGTCAAATTTAATAACGATTTTGATTGTTTTTCAAATATTTGGTTTAAAAGACCACTTACGCAGGGAAGAGTGGGGTAATTCTGAGCGCACTAAGAAAACTCACAGGGTAGGCAACGCGTGAGTAGTACCCAAAGTGCTACGCGCGTTATAATGCCACGGTAACCAGTTACCATCAGGCGGGTTGAAAGCTTATTTGCCTCCCTTGTGGTAAGAAAAAGGAAAAAAGTCCAACTAACCTTTATAATCACAGGTATTGTACTGTTGTCATTGTAGAAGACGTTCTTAGTCCTCACTTTTAGCGGTATAGACGATAGTTTCACGTTCTCCATGTATACCAGAGTTGTATTAACGCTGGACCCGACTTGCAAATCGTGAGAATTAACCAGACCCAGAAGGCACAGAAGAACAGATGAAACAATAATCGAACGCATCTTGACAAATTCACCGTGGATATGAGGCGTGAATACTTGGTCTGTTAACAATTTATATATCAGACATACTTGAGATTACACTGAGATGAGATACGCTTAGTTCTCAGAATCATATCAGATATTATCAGATATATCGTCACAAATAGCTTTCAACAAAACAGTCAAAATAATCATGAATCATTTGGTTTTCTCGGTATACATGTTGCCGCCGTCTGGTTAACTCAGCCGTTTAACTAAAAGCCTAGCCCGTCCACTGGCATCCAATTGAATGCCTAGCCCGATATTTAATTGAGTTAGACCCACATAACGTTTAACTACTTGGCGTATTGATTGGATCGTCTTGTACTGAAAAATTTTTGGTTTGGTTTGATTGAAAAAAATAACCTTGAACCTAAGGTTATTTTTTATGACCACTTATAACCGACATTGTTTTGGTTCTTAGTGGTCATAAAAAATATCCATGAGCCTACCAATCACTCAAACAGACACAAAAAACGACCAGCCTAGACGCCCAATTGAATAGCTAATTTAAACCAGACGGCTGACATGACCTTCAGCCTGGTTATACTCTACTCTCAATGAGTTGGTAAGTTGTACTTCAGCTGTTTGAGTGGATGCCGACGTTCAATCAAAGGGCTAGGCGTCCAGATAAGCAGCTGATTTAACCAGACGGCTGCGACATACGTATGATTGTGAACAAATTAGTTGTAGCGTAATTTGATGGACATTTCTAATTGGTAAGCACCCATTTTCATTACGCATCCCATTACTATCGTTGAGATATAATTTATTTGAAATTTCGCTGTGTTTCGGATTCAAGAATAATGTAGCCAGAGTAATTACTGGGCATGGAATTTAATTTTAGACCTCAGGATGACAATGCACCTGTTAGGTATACCAGTGATTATCCCCCTGTTATTGCAGGTGTCTATAGATGACGGTAGCCGCTGACCACCAGGTGGACCGTCAGCTTGTTTGTTATCTAGTTGTGTGAAAAAAATCCTAATGTAACACAAAGAATAAAATAATTAAAGGTACTGTTTATTTCTAACCGATATCATATTATGCAGTCCTACTACAGAGAAATGAGAATGATAATGTAGAATAAATTGGCTTAAAATATAAGTAAATACAAGACATGTAACTATGAAAGACATTGAATGCTACATAAATACAATATAATTATGATACATATAATATTAGCATATAGTATGTAAAAAATATGTATGTTAATCAGAGCTACGCAAAATTTAACAGTATGAAAAGCGGGATGGTAACTCAGATGATTAAGAATTAAAAAGCAAAAGACAGAAAGAAAAAGAAATAAGAACATTAAAAGCAGCGTTTTTGAAAAAAAATACTAGCTCGCGTGTTGAAATAAAATTTCTTCTTAGCTTGAAGGGAGATTATGGTTCGAGTATTGCCCTTGGTCATAGGATAAAATTTGATAGTGTCACTAAACTTTGAAGCTAGGTGGTGCTAAAAGGAATTCATTTTTCATCCAAACTTTCAAGTCGAAAATATTGGAATCGAAGAAACAAATTCTTACAAAACTACTTGCTGGCATAAGCGCAAGTCAGGCTAGTCTTAAAAGCTAACAGAGGATTTTTCGAATAGTCTAATAATAAAGAAATTATTGGTATTTTTTGATTTGTATGAAGAACAAAAAAATGCTCTTGCTCAACAATTAGACTGTTTTCCGTAAAATCCTGTAATAACTATCTTTTATACCATTAAGGTGGCAATCAAGCATACGACCCACCTGATTACTAAGCTGTTACCGTAGCTTATGGACGCTCGCAACACCAGGGGTATCACTTGCGCATTGCCGACTCTGTAAAATCCTCTTCAAGCCCTTTTTAAAGAACCCCATGCTGTAGGTACTTAGAGAAAACCTCTGCAGGGAGCTCATCCCACAACCTGAGCGTGCGCGGGAGAAAGTTTCACTGAAACCGAACAGTACGAGACCATTTTGGTTCCAACGTGTGAGGATGAATTGCCTGCCGATGGCAAGCGGTGCGATGGTAGAAAGAGGCCATTAGCATCATTTCAAATAATTCCTCAGAACACACCCCGTTTTACAAATGGTAGAACACACATTTAGACTAACCTGACATGCTTATGCATGTTAATTCTCATTAGAATCTTTTTGTTTCCCACCAATAGTTTCAACTTGTATCATAAGGCAATCTACATTATTGAAGAAATTGTGATGACTTATCAAGAGGGTTGCATCTTGTATTTCACCTGCCCGGCCACTACCTTTTGATACTTTTCTTTCACGAGTTTCTTTACGCTCCTGAAATTAAAAAGAAAGGAATTAAAAGGAGGTGGAGAACCTCGGTGGCGTAGTGGTTTGAGCGCCTGGTTTAAATTACGAAAACAAAGCAACTTTTGCCATGGTCGTTGCCGAGATGAGTCAACCAATCTTGGGCTCCTCCGTGCTTCGTATGGCACGTCAAGCCGTTGGTCTCGGTTGTTGCTGCAACCGTTTTAACCCACCAAGCCGTATTGAGCCAGTGTGGTGGTGTTATTGACCAAACTCCTTATGTGTTCCTCCCATGTAGGAGGGCCTGTGCCCAGCAGTGGGACGTATATAAGCTAGTGATGATTCTATGCAAGAATGTGGGATTGTTTTTTTAACCGACTTCAAAAAAGGAGGAGGTTATCTATTCGTCTGTATGTTTTTTTTATGTTTGTTACCTCAGAACTTTTGATTGGGGGAACCGATATTGATGATTCTTTTTTGTACGATGCGAAATTTGGTGACTTTTGGCGACTGCTCCAAATACTCGTTCGGATGTTGAAATAGAATATTTCGACACTGTAGGGTGGACGTTAGCTCATAAACGCAAATACAGATAGACTAGAAGAATTTCACAGGGATATCCAAGTCCTGGGTGGCTCGGTGGTTAGAGCAGTCGCCCGGATTGCGAAAGGTCGCGGGTTCAATTCCTGCCTCAGGACGTGAAATTTTTCTACTTTTATTATATTTTAATTACTATTTAATCCTTTTCAGTTTTATGGAGTCGGTTTTATTTTTTGTTTAAATTAAAAAAAAACATTTCGGCTACTGTATTGTATTAGGAAATAACCTGCAGCAACGTAAAGATACTACGGGACGTAAAGTAAATTTTGTCATTAAAGAAATATATAAAAATGTGAAAATTCCTACCACATACAAAGCACAGTCACACCCCCCATTCAAATACATCACGGCTCACATTACCGAGAGCTCATAAAAAAATAACGAATGAGTTCGCAATCCGTTTCATTATTATACGTCGGAGAGGGACAGAAAAAGTCGCCGGTCACATCTGCCGCTAATGTGTCCAACTTTTGATAAAGCCATTCGGACGGATTGGTAGGCCGACATCGGAACACTTTTTCATGTCCCGACGCTGAGTTGGGACTTTTTGCAAGGATCGAGTGCGAGAACACATTTCTGCCTGCATGAATAAAATTCAATTTAATTTAATCGTACGCGTGGAAACGGTGGCATAATTTATGAAATGGGGAAACCATTTAAGTACTTTCAGCAACATTATTAAATCGGAGTGGTGTGCGACATGTTTTGAATGGTAATGCAATAGTTTATTTGCAAACTAACATAGGTACGCGGATACAGAACTTTAAATTTATATTATGACGTCTTAAATATAATTTTATTGTTGGCAACATGTGTTGAATCTTTTCACACTACAAAAAAAACTTTTAATTATAACATAAGAAAAGTTAACCAACGAACGAAAAACTTGTAAATTAAAACACAATATGATTCAATTTAAAAATAATAATATGTAAATGCATTTTGGATGATGTGTAAAGTTATTGTTGCAGATATAATATTAATTAATAGCTTATTTAAGAAAAGAAATTTATTCCTCTTTTTCACATGTGTACCTTATTATGTATATGTGTATGTTTAGATATGCATATATGTGTTGGTGTATGTAAATGTAATAGTAAAACATGTAAGCATCTAAAGTCACAAGATATTTGGCACACAAAAACAAACCGGTAAAGAATCTTTTTTTTTTTTAGGATGTGACACAGATTAGAAGTTAACAATTAAAATTTAAAACATATTATAGTCAAGTTATATTTATTTATAAGGTTTTTATTACTTATTAACACAGATGTTGCGATTTGATTATGTTATCCAGTTTTAAATATTAAAAATTATGTTATTTAACTATTGTACCTAATTTGAAGCCTTATAAAGTTAATGAATATTAAAATCACTCACATTGTACTCATACATACTTAAGTTTCTGACATACTCGATAATTTATTCATGTAGTGTGCAGCCAAATACTTACCATTATGCAGCATATCATACAGTACCTATTTTAAATTGTCTTGTCTCACGCTCACTACCGGTTTGTTAAATTTATTCCCTACCCGCTTTAGTTTTATACTTCATTAGAAACAAATTACTAATATTGTACTTATATTTATTTTTAAGCACAACAGATTATGTGTGTTCTCTTCTAAGATGGCATCCTCAGTGGATAACTGTAATTGACCTATTTATTAGAATTTAGATTTAAGTACCAGTCTGTAATAGATTGTTGTTATCCTGAATAAATAAATAAACATTTCTCCCGCTTTCTTCTTTTACGAAATCATCCGTAATAATTTTTAGCCCACAGTCTGTTGTGACGTTATGGCGGCGTCTAACCTCCAAAGCGTCGTCTATGTCCGACGACGTGACTTAGACGAGGACATTTTGACATGACAGGGAGGAAAAAGACACGAGAAAAAAAAGACATAGACTTTAAATGATAAGACGCGACAGTTTTGTTGTTATTATATTTTAAAAGTTCTTCCCTCGACGATAAAGACCGGACAAAGGTATGAATTGTAGCAATTGCTTTAACAACTAACTTTGCCTATACAATATGGAGCCTCAATTATTTCAGGGTTTTTTCTTTTTATTATTCCTAAATGTTAATGATGAAAGCCGGGCCAGTGTCACAATACAGGAACGATAAAAAAAGGAGAAACGAAACGAGATCAAAGAAAGATCTTGATCCTATCAAAGTTAAAAAAACAGCAGAAAGAGGCCATATCAGCCTAGATAGAGGCTGATGTACGGTATTACCACAATTACGTAACTTTGGTGATGCCAAAATGGAGTAATAGACACACGATAGTGACCGGTAAGCTAAACACCCCACCTGTCTTTTAGGGTAAAGTAAAGTGGAAAGCCACCTTTTATTATCTGTTTCTTATTCTAACTTTTAGAAAGAGTAACTCCATTTTACACCTTAAAATGATGGTCCTTTGAGCCGGATTTTCATATAAAGCATAGTTAAACGCGTCGTATTATTCTTCAGCAATTTCATAAGATGAATTTAGGTGAACGCTCCATCTGAAAAGTAGCGATTTAACGAATAACCTGTTAGTAGCTCCCAGCGCAAGTATGATTTATGGCAAGACCAACAGTGGGTTGCGAAATTTCTAACAATGCATCATTTATTTTAGTCAGGTGGAAGGCTTTTGTTTCTGGGTACCGTCACGGCTTGCAGTCATAGTTTAAAGGCTAAAAGATTAAGGTTTTACATACCAGGTACACAAGCTGTACCGTAATCGTCTTCTGTGATTCCAGACAATTTTTAAAACTTCAATCTCCAAGTGTCAAATGAATGAATAGTAATAGGTACCTATAGACATAAATAAAACATAATTATTATCAGGTGATAAATATAATTAATAAAATTGATAACGATAATAATATTAGCAAAGAAACAAAAAATATTTAAGGACCTAATATAAATTTTCTGAAGTTTGATAGAAAAAAAAATTTTTGGTCAGAAAGATTTTGCCATAGCGAAGCTTATTATAGGTAAATTATAATAATATCTTTGGACGCAAATTTTGGACTTCAATTTGTTCGAAAATTTCAAAATGCGGTATAGGTGTATTTTAAACTAATATATAGTATAAGTAAAGGTTTTAGATAGTTGCGTGTGTTAGAAAAATAATGTATGTATATATTTATGTGTCATTAAATATAAAACGGCAAATGAAAAATTAAAGGAGCGAAGAAGCATTTAAAGCATATTATTAAGGGAGATTTAAAACAAAAGAAAACATGTTTGCAGTTTCATTTTATATTATCATAAAAGCAAGAAAAGTCATCAAATTTACTAAGGTATTTTTATATTATCATAAAAAGCAAGAAAAGTCATCAAATTATCAAAGGTATATATATAACAATACAAAAATTATTATAACAAGTAATTATCCTTATATACCCAACGCTAGTAATTACGTAATTCTTACAAAGTATATATAACATCAATTTAAACATAAAAACAAAGATAAATAACATAATAAAAATACTCAGCTTGTATACGGGCCGTTAAGTATATAATAACTCCAACTCTATAACTTGGACAGCGATCTGTCTCCGTCGGTGTCTGAATACACTCTCCCCGTACAACCGACCGCCCCTCTTTTATATAGCATCCCCACCTAGTAGTTCGAACTGACAAACAACACGTGATTTCCGAAAGGCGGTGAACACTCGATATTTCCCCACTTTTTACGTCGTTCGAACGGACAAACAACACGTGATGCTATTTCTGGTTTTTACCAGAGGGCCGTGGTGATTTTATTTATTTAATTACAATGTTAAATAATCGATATACAGTTTCTTATAATTATCAATAATTTATATTTTCTTAGTAATATAACACGGCCATTCTGATATGTACTTCGTTCCCCGGAGTACCTATCTACCTAACAACGTTAACTACGATTATAATTAAGCAGCACCACAGTCTCACTTCTTACATTAAGTAGACCTCGTGAGCCACACACTTATAACTAAATGTCTTACTTCTCACATTAAGTAGACAGCATCACAGTCTCACTTCTCACATTAAGTAGACTTTTCGTGAGCCACACACTTACAACTAATGTCTTACTTCTCACATTAAGTAGACAGCATCACAGTCTCACTTCTTACATTAAGTAGACCTCGTGAGCCACACACTTATAACTAAATGTCTTACTTCTCACATTAAGTAGACAGCATCACAGTCTCACTTCTCACATTAAGTAGACTTTTCGTGAGCCACACACTTACAACTAATGTCTTACTTCTCACATTAAGTAGACAGCATCACAGTCTCACTTCTCACATTAAGTAGACTTTTCGTGAGCCACACACTTACAACTAAATGTCTTACTTCTCACATTAAGTAGACAGCATCACAGTCTCACTTCTCACATTAAGTAGACTTTTCGTGAGCCACACACTTACAACTAAACGTCTTACTTCTCACATTAAGTAGACAGCATCACAGTCTCACTTCTCACATTAAGTAGACTTTTCGTGAGCCACACACTTACAACTAAATGTCTTACTTGTAACATTAAGTAGACATACTTAAGTAGACATATACATTTTAATACTATGTATTTATTGTATTTAATACTATACATTTAAGTATACAGAATTCACATTGATTAGGTAGGTATGCTTAATAATCAGAGTAAAATATAAATGACTTCGGTACTTGTCATGCAGTACAGGCATTGATTATGGAAATATTTACATATTACAACAAATTTAACGACTTATTACTAAAATTATAGTTGTAGACCGCACTTTATTTCTAACAATACCTTTATTATATATATTCCAAGCCATATAAAGAAATATATAATAAATAACAAATAAAGACATTTGTTTATATCATGTGGTGAATTACGCGACACCTATGACATACGAAACCTTAACAATTTAAAATCCTTCCAGCTTCCAGGTTCAGACTAACGAACAACAGTCTCAACAATTATGTAAAAAAAATTATATAATAAAATCCCTGATCACAAAAAAAACTAGCAAAAGATCATACATCAGAGGAACAATTGAAATGACTTCTAATAAATAAAAGATACTACTCAGTCAAAGAATTCTTAGCGGACAAGACGATTCAAAAAGTTAAGCAAATAAACTTGAAAATTCACTTGAGTATAAATATGTCTATATTTTTGAATTTTATTGTAATGTATTGTATTTATGATTTTTTATTGACAAATGGTACCTTAGAAATTATAATATGAATATATATTTTTAATTTGGTAATAAACTGATATAATGTTTATTTTTATTTAATATATTTAAAATATTATTTTTTTCTTAAATTGTAATATTGAATTTCTGAAATTTGATTTGATGAAAAATATATGTATGTTTTTTTTTATTTTAAGTACATAGTTAAATATATTTTTAAATAGACAGTTTTTTTGTAAGCTAATTAAATACTGACTGACTCTGTATCATCTTTGCTGTGCCCTAACAGGGTTCATGTACCTACCATATATCATTACCATTACATATACTTTGTTTTTTTTGTGTATATGATTGTGATTAAATGAATAAATTTATTTATTTATTTAAACTGTAATTTATTTATTTATTTATTTATTTATCGGATCACCAACAGCTTTAAACATGTGTACTAAGACTAAACAATATTGACATAAACTAACTGCTCTTACAATTATAGGTAACCACATCATCTGTTGATAGATTATCTGCCAATCTGATCAATAATTGCATATAAGTATATTATTCCTATTTTTTTATATAAATGAATACCCAGCTATGTGTGTGTATATAAAAGTAACAAACCAACCAACCAGGTAAGCATTTATGGGCATTAGGTAGTTCCTTTCGTTCGGTTAATTGCACAAAATGAGTTACAATTTGGCGGACTTAATGTTATTACGCATAAATATATCTTATATAGGTATAACATTCTCGACTCACAGTTTTAGTTACTATACTCCTCCGAAACGGCTTGACCGATTCTCATGAAATTTTTTATGTATATTCAGTAGGTCTGACAATCGGCTACTATTTATTTTTTATTTTTTGGACAAAATATTTTTTTAAGTGGCAAAACAACGTTTGCGGGGTCAGCTAGTAATAGGTAAATAAAAAATACAATAAGACAATTCTAGAAGAAATAATAATAATGGTATAAGAGCTTTTTTATTTTATTTTATTCAACTACTGCAGTATCTACTAACTTATTGCGTCAGCAATTGACTCTTCATCTGTCCATGCATCTGGTCATAGCCTCAATTTCTCTTTAGTTACTGTTATATTTCTATGATTGCCTTTTCATCTTAGAGCATACCTATCGTGTAGGAGCATCTCAGTTATCTCGTAGGGACCTTTGAATCGGGGAATCAGTTTCTTACGGCGCCTGGTTTATGTATACTAGTTTATGTATACTATAAGCAAAACAGTACTATACCTGAAGGTTATATCTCTAAAAAGCTGTGTAAACGATTTATAAAGGTAACGTTTAAGCGGTGACAATCTGTTCTATAAAGGGTTTGAAAATACATTTTGGATTTAAAAACTTATAAGGAATAAATAGAGGCTTAAAATAATAATTGATGTAAACGTTTACTACGCCATTTTACACAACCGTTATAGTCAGGTGCAATAGTAAGTTCAATTATAACTAGTACAGAACGATAGTGCTCTATAAAATTGTTCGCAGATGCCTTGATTCGTCCGATTTGCGTAATAAGGGTTAAAAATAAACTGCAATAGTAATTTTTAAACAGTAATATTGTGGCATTGCAGATATTTAGATTGTTGCTATAATACTTAGTATGTAAGTAGTCACAATAGAATGATTTTGTGATGTAGCCTGGTTACAGATTACGCTTAAATAACGGAATTGTGCTATAATCGTTTTTAGATGCCTTTCAAAGTTGTACTGACAAGCCTAACGCACGGACACTTTTTTAGAGTAGAAGTAATGTATAATGACTTTTTTTTTTAGTTCCTTTAATACACATATTAGTATTATAACAGGCTATCTATACTCTTTTATAGTTTAAAAGTGATAAAAGTAAATAAATGTAAATGGATTAAATGACAATTACCTATATCATGAAAAAGATTTTTTTTTTTTCGCTTTTACAACTATGGTCAGACATTTTGATTCGATGGAAATTTTGTACTTAAAAAAAGAATAGTAAAGATTATAAACGCAAAGAAACACATTTAGTAGAAGTGAATGGAAGTTATAAGAAAGTAACATCTTCTACAATATAATTTCAGTTTGATATCAGGGCGACAGTGAAAACATTGTCATAATAACTCAAAGTCGATTTTAATCATTAAATATTTTAGTAAAAGCTCGACAATTCGAGGAAGGCACTTAACATTCATAGTAAATGTAACCATAGTTTATTATTAAAACTTCGGTCTAACTTCTTTTCCATTCTATTAGAAGAATATTGTAATAACAAAATAAAATCTTCACTCAAATTTATATTGTAGTATTAATAAATCCTGTAGTACTTTTTTTATGTGAGGTAAAGGCAATTTTGTTTAGTACGAAAAAGTACTTTAAAGATCCTATAGCAGTCAGCGCATGACTATTTTGAGATCTGCGTCACTGTTTAGTAAATTATATAAGACCGATTTGTCCTACGTGACACTGTTATTAATTCCTTTTTACATTGAGTTAAGATATAAATGCGCCACTTCTGAATAAAAGAAACCTGCTTAGGTGTATTATAGAATCTAAAATAGTTTTTAACAAAACGTTCTATGGTCTTTTATACAACTAGATTTGCTGCTTGGATTTATATGCCTATGTTATATTATCAATAATTTATATATTCTTAATAATATAACACCTACCCCAATTTAAATTTATGTCCATAAAAATATACAATAGATTGCCGAAATTTAAAAAAAAAAACGAAGTTTCTGATAAACTTTTTGAAAAAAACCTAAAACTATTTCTAACTTAGAAATGTTTCTATAATTTAAACGAATATTTTATACACAAATTTTGAACAGTAAATCATTTCAATAGTATTTAAAAGGACATGATATATAGGGCTATTAATTTATTGTTAATTAGTAGATATAATATATTATGACATATTTAATTAAATTGATTATAGAAATTAGTAACTATGACATTAGGAATTGACTTAGGAATATTTTCTATTTTATGCTGTTTGAATTCAAGTCAATGTGATGAAATAGCTTAAGTTTTTTGATTATGATTATATTGATTTGAAAAACGTATCCAATTAATATATCTAGATAAATAATAATTGTAAATTGTATAAAATATCGCAATACCTTTACAAGGTTGATTTGTAACACCTTTCAGACCTAGACACTTACTATATCATTGTACAATATTGTTGCAAATTTATATGGCGAATAAATAAATATGTATATGAATATGAAATTATAATTAGCAATAAGTGTTATGAAGATCGGCAACACATTTGTAAATATTACACACCTACCTTAAGTTTCAATGTATTTAGGCTAAGTTGTATACATAAATAAATTTATCTTATCTTATTATTTCTCCATTGTCCAGTATCCCCAACACAAGCCCCCAATGACGCCTACTTTGGGCTAGATGATGCCTACTTTGTGTATGAATATTTATTATTATTATTACCATTGCAGCCTATGAGCAAATGACATCCATATTAATGTGACTGAAACCCGTAGATTTTTTTAACAGTGGTATTAAATGTTTATTGTACCTTCCACAAACCGCTTGGCTAATTCTGACAATACACTACAAGTGGTGTTAAATTTTTGCAGTTAATTCACACAATGCGGATAACGTGGTTACCATATTTACATCTGTTAAGTTAAAATCTCACATGATTTTCTGGCTAGTCGACAGCCCGATGAATCCGCAATGATTTCTACGTCAGGATAACTTACAGCATTTCTTTGTGCATTTTATTTGGTCCTATGGCATTTACTGCTGCTCCCCTTGAGAACCTTGGCGAGAGCTTGCCGCTCCACAATTATTTTTATCAGGATCGAATATTGGTAGAGCGAGATCATCGTCGATTGTATGTGGCCTAACGACATCTCGAATAGCTGTCAAAAGTTTCGCCATAGCTTCTGTATCCATTCTGAAAATTAAAAAAAATAATATAGTAATTGTGAACCCAAGTGATCCCACTTGAATTAAAGGAGCGAAGAAGCATTTAAAGCATATTATTAAGGGAGATTTAAAACAAAAGAAAACATGTTTGCAGTTTCATTTTATATTATCATAAAAGCAAGAAAAGTCATCAAATTTACTAAGGTATTTTTATATTATCATAAAAAGCAAGAAAAGTCATCAAATTATCAAAGGTATATATATAACAATACAAAAATTATTATAACAAGTAATTATCCTTATATACCCAACGCTAGTAATTACGTAATTCTTACAAAGTATATATAACATCAATTTAAACATAAAAACAAAGATAAATAACATAATAAAAATACTCAGCTTGTATACGGGCCGTTAAGTATATAATAACTCCAACTCTATAACTTGGACAGCGATCTGTCTCCGTCGGTGTCTGAATACACTCTCCCCGTACAACCGACCGCCCCTCTTTTATATAGCATCCCCACCTAGTAGTTCGAACTGACAAACAACACGTGATTTCCGAAAGGCGGTGAACACTCGATATTTCCCCACTTTTTACGTCGTTCGAACGGACAAACAACACGTGATGCTATTTCTGGTTTTTACCAGAGGGCCGTGGTGATTTTATTTATTTAATTACAATGTTAAATAATCGATATACAGTTTCTTATAATTATCAATAATTTATATTTTCTTAGTAATATAACACGTGCCATTGTTAAAAGTTTTATATACTTCCGTTGCCTCTATGGAATGGAATGCATCTATGGAAATTAATTTATTGCTAAAAAAGCCACTAGCTCCCGCTATTACAAAAAGTCAAACCAAAATACATCAAGGCAAACTAGATGGCAAATACGTATATTATGTACAGTCGGCAGCACGTCAAGCGTAACAGTTTGTCCTTGAACCTAGAGCGCAACGCACAGAAAATTTGTGCGCAAAGGATAAACATATGTCTCTCAGCGCCTCTATCTAACGTCTCTCTCTCAAGTACTCTGTACCTACAATACTCGCAGATGGCCTTGAACGTGATCGCGACGACTATTAAAAGTATTTCTTCGTTATAGCCTCCGACTAAATATGTGTAGGTTTATAGGTAGCTATAGCTACAGCTAGCTACGTACGCGGCCTACTCTCTTCGCTTCGTTGTTTCAACTTGATTTAAAATTAAAGTACGGCTAAGACCATTGCATTAATTTAAAACAAAAAGTTTTCTACATATTATAATGGCTAGTTATGATATTTTATTTACGCTACCTATTTATCAATAATGCTCAGCGTACTTAATTATTTCTATCAACTATTATTATACCTATTAAAATACAGGCTTCCTTATTTATTCATTGTTATTAACTTAAAAATATATTTCTATTGTCAGGTCATTATTATGGTCCATTGTTATGGAGAGAAATTAAAATAAACCTAAGTAAACACTTAGGTTTGTTTTTCTACATTTATTTAATGTTAATAAAACAAATAAAAACATTTATAACCTTAATTTTTGATTTTGACATTATTATAAATGTTTGAAAAATTACTTAGTAATTAAAAACAGAATAGAAAATAAAAATAGAATATTTCGACATTGTAGGGTGGACGTTAGCTCATGAACGCAAATACAGATGGAATAGAAGAATTTCACAGGGATATCCCAAGTCCTGGGTGGCTCAGTGGTCAGCAGAGCAGTGTCGCCCGGATTGCGAAAGGTCACCGGTTCGACTCGTGCCTCAGGACCTGAAATTTTTCTAATTTTATATTCTAATTACTAAACATTTATAAAGTTCACCACCTCCTATCATACCTGTAACTACTACTCATTCACAATATTTTAAAGACCTAACATTCTACTCTACAAATGTGAATAGAATACGAAATAACAATTTTTAAGAAATAGACCTCACACAAAATCTTCGTGAATTTTAGTGTTAAAATAAATTGACATAAAAATGTAATTTCTGAGATTTGAACCAGGATCCCCAAGAGTGAAGACGAGCATATAACGCTATCGACCACGGGTGTTGATAATTTCTTTTCGAATTTATTCATTGTATTTTACTAGACCCTGTGATGTGTGACGCAAGCAATTTTGAAGATTATTACATCACTTTAAAGTTGAAATTATAATGATTGTAGCTTCATTTTATATTTCGGCTGAGCTATGATGGCTGTGTATACTAGTAAATGTATAAAATTGTAATGATTTGTTGGTGTAAATCACTAACTATCAAAAAACTAATACTTACTTAATTGGATAATTTTCAATTATGTGAAGTAGGTATCATAGGTATGGTAGATCAATGTGGTAGATAGGTCTTTGTGCTTTGTTTTTTACTAATATACTTACTTGGGTAGATTCTAAATACAGTAAAAAGACCAATTTTAATTTGAGCTACCCTTTTCTATCTAGGTAAATTACCATACGACATAATATTATATGATGCAATGCGGTTACGTTTTCAATGGAATTTCGACTTTATATCTGATACTTTAGGTCGATTATTAATTACCAAGGTATGGCTCATGATATTTTTATCAATAGGTAGGCATAAAATTCGCCATTACTTTTTGATTTGTGTTAGTAGAGTTTATGGATGGTCTCAGGTTAGGTTAGGATTTGTGAAAGGATTGTGTAAAGTCGGGGATTATAGTTTAAATACATTTCAAAATTTATAGTTATATACTAGTCTAAGTTATGGCCATTTATGTAAACGCTTCTAAAAATCTCAAAAGATTATCACTTAGATTATTTGTGTATAAATCTAAGAAATATCTTTAATAACTTTATAGGATTCAGTTAAATCCTCTATAGCTCAGTGGTAAGGTCGCGGGTTCGGACCCACGAGCACTCGTAGAAGGTAGAACGGACCGTGGACAAAATCTCTCTCCACCACCACCTGTCCACATATTATGAGACAAATTAATGTGTTTTATTTATATAATTCTCTCTGACGAAGAGAGATCTTTTATTCACTCCTCCCGGGAGTTCGCCATGCTATGAGCGCTGAGAACATTTTTTTCTAGTTGAAACATTTTTCACACCATTATACCTAGGTACTTTTCTAACAAAAAATGTTCAGTCTTTTTCAAGATCATCATACTTACCTACTTAGGATCGATTTGTAATTTTAAGATTCAAAATTATTCTCATGTGTAGGCAGTGCAAGACCGATCGGTTTGGAGGTCCTTGCCCAATTGCTTAAGCTCAGCGGTGGGTATCTCTTATCTGACATGATGATTATGTGTAGGGATTTTAAAATTAATTGAAATAAAATAATAGTAGGGAATTAATAGAAGTTGGATTCAAATTTTAATACAAGTTTTTTAAGCTAAGAGTGCAAACAAGATATTAAGTCGACACACACAGACAGACAGGTAGACTGATCGGACTGATGCTACACCCCATGAGCACTGGAGAAAGTTTTTCAGTCCGTTAATTCATTTCATCTATTGACACCTAATAAATGTATATTTCCAGTCTGAAGTACCAGGCTACCTTAAGTATATCTCCAAGAGCTCTGGCGAGGTTGTTAATATGACTAGTTTAAGAAGCTAACAGCTTTGTTGACAATTCCTAGACACTGGTCGCTACTAGTTCATCTGTGCCACTGGTGTCAAATTATTGTGTTAAGATAAATAACTAAAAGTAGTAATAACAAAACTGAAATTACAGGTGAAATGGGGAAGTGCTGTCTCTTGAATGTAAAAACATTTGGATTAGTAATTTTATAAGCCATAAGTGTATTATTGCAATTCAAATTGCATCATTATTCAGCCAAACACTCCATTAACATTCTGAAACTGCTACTTCGGTCTACTTCTCTGAGGTGAACTCTTTTAACCTCAGTACAAGTGAGGGTTGAATCATGACAATAAAATTACTTAAAAATACATTTTTTTTTGGACAAAACTAAAAACCAATTGTTTTTGCAATCCATGATTTGACAGATAAAAGAAATTCTTTATTTGAGAGCAATCAGGTCTAATTGGGAATGTGTAAGAAATAAGAAAGAGTCAAAATTGATTTAACATGTTTATTTAAAAGTTAACAATATTAAATTATAATTTTAATTAACCCTCAGCCTTGTCTTTGAAATATCACTAAAGTAAGAGTACACCAAATTTCAAAATAATCGAATCTGTGAAAGATTATCATCAAACGCCTGAACAGATCTTCATAATTCAAAGTCAAGAACCATCTCAACCACATTACCTTTCTAACAAAAAAAACTGCATGGCTAACGATGGCACAGACAAACTTACAGATACAAAGACAGACACATAAAACACCCCTCTTTTAGGGTCGGGGGCTATAAAAAATAAAAAGTAATTTGTAGGCCTAGGGTAATTTTATGAATAACTTAGGTGCCTAATATTTAAATGGAATTAATTATAACAATATGCAGTTAAGTAGGTAGGTAGGTAGATATTAGTATTTTTAGCACCATTTTTCCTCCCTTATTCTTTTCTATAATTATTTAATGAAATCCAAAATAACTTTTAGAAATCTCTCTTTTACTAGTAGAGTTAAACATTTTTTTGTTTTATGCTAGTAATTTATTAATCTGTCAAACGGCATTATCCCTCTGGATGGCTACAACAATTGAAAAATCAGTTGTGTCTGGAATCTGATACTTGACAGGTATAGAAAAACCATTCCTATGATGTGAGAAATATTACTACCTAACCTATAAAATTGCCTAAGATGTATTATTAAATTTTGAACACCATTCTAAATCAAATAACCATTGCAATGAGAAGTAAGGTTTTTCATCTTGAATTTAAATAATAATAAACAACAATAGTAATAGGAGAAAATATGTTAGAAGACTGTTAGGTTTAGAAACTATATTTTATTATAATTTGGGCTAAGAAAATAATGATTTGGGTGAATTAACACCATTGCTCTTTGAAATTATATCAATTTCTTATCATAAAAATCACATAGATAATTGGATAGCCATCCAATTATTACTATTACTATTACTATTACTGTTACTGGTAAGCATTTGAATTTACAGGTCATGACAGTTACACTAATATCATGTAGGAACTTGGAAAACTGCTGTTGCTGAACAATTATGCACGTGTGAATATTACAGTTGTCCAGGCAGAGCTAGGTAAAGGAACCTATAGGGACAACTCTTCCTAACCTACTTTGTAATGTGGTGGTGTTATTAGTATTTTTACCAGGCCCTGTTGATCTTATCACCCCAGGAAACAAAAACTAATGTAATTATGTCTCTGGTTGCTTATGTATTGATTTAAAGTGCTCACTATTGCTAAGCCAAAATGTTGAACTAAGTTTTTAAAAAAAAAATCTTCAATAACCTTACATTTTTTTCGAAGTCAGTCATAAAATTACAAACTGAAACTTACCCTAACCTCTATGTGGTGGTCATTTATATACTTTTTGTAAAAAAAATATTTATGTCTGTAGCTTTTAATATCTGTCAAGCGGCGATATACCACCGGGGGCGATGACAATGGAAGAATCAATTGTGTCTGGAATCTCATGCTTGACGGGTTAATATCTAATAAAATTCCATAAATATTGACACTGGCATCCACTCAACAATAGAATATCTCTTGTCTGGTTTGTGGTTACCTACTTAGTTATTTCACAGACATAGGTATAGAATTCACTATTAACAAGAATTATGTGAACAAATACACCACACATCAACACACTATCTTGTAGCCTCTTAAACAGCCTGGATCTTCATCTCATATTTAAAAACCAAAAATATATGGTCTGCCCGCCACCTGCAAAGTAATATTTGTTTTATTAACCTGTTCATAAATGAACTGGATTGAGTCTTTCAGCTACTTAATATAAAGATGTTTTTAATTACAAAACAATAGTAGCTGGAATCATTTTACAAATATGATTAGTTGGTTTATGTATACCAAATAATCAAACTAAGTAACCTAAGTAACCTTGCTAGGTTAATTTGTTTAGCAAGGAAGTCTCGTAACCTAACCAAATACTTTTCATTTTGTTAGAAACTTAGAAGTTGAAGAAAATCAAATGACATTGACCAAAACCTGTTTCGTATACATATAGGTAAAAAATGAATGAAGCAAAATACTTTCATACACTTATATGGCGTTCATTTGAATGTTTACATTCAAAAACACGAAGAAAAGCGCAGTTTATTTAAAATATAGGTTGGTATGTCCCTGTTCTCTTAAAAACAGTAGAACAAAAGTAGGCGTTTTAACTTACCGATATTCGGTCGGATTTTCATATTATCTACCTATTTGTGTGGTGCTACTATTTTATTTTTATTCCATTCAAGTGCGTGGCCATTTCGTATATTACTTTACTTGGATATTTTTTTCAAAGAAACTAACATTTATCTACAAATAAAGTAAACAAGCAGTCAAAGTTGATTTTATGATTTCGTATTCAATAGTTTGAACCCTTAATATTAGGTCGCCCCATACAATTTAGGTCTCAATACAAAATGGACGATATTTTTCTATACTCAACTTTTAAATACCACAGATACAAAAAAAAAACTTCAAAACTTGAGCCCCAACTTCATACTTAAAAAATGCGATGTCATAGAAATTAGACTAAACTCTGCGTACAAATAGCGTTAGCTCAAACAATTCGACCAATTTTAACCAATAAACGCTCGAAGCATTCTGACAAGCTCTGCTATTGGTCAAATTCTAAAAGATGGTTGAAGTTGAACAGAGTTGAACCAATAGCGAATAGAGTGTGCTTTCTTTCTAATAGCTATACATAGCGTTTACTAGGGTTATATATACTGTTACGCTTGATGTGCTGCCGACTGTACATACCAACATTGCCAGAAGTATCTGTATAAGCAAAATGAAACATGAGCATTGTATAATAAGTAACCAAAAAAATTAAAATGTTTACAATTAACATTATTAAAAACGAAATTTAAGAAATGGCTTTTGGACAAATTGTTTTACAGCGTAAAGGAATATTTAAATTAAAAGAAATACTAAATTAATTAGAACTCATAAAGATAAAATACTTACCTACGTGAGGTTGTTAGCGACTTAGGGTTTTTTTTATACTACTAGATGACAAACAAGTTGACGGCCTACCTGATGGTAAGCGGTTACCGCCGCCTATAGACAACTGCAATAACAAAGGAAAATCACTTGATATTGCAGGTGCGTTGTCATCCTGGGGCCTAAGATGAAATGCCGTCCATGCCCAGTAATTACGCTGGCTACCTTTCCCTTCAATCCGAAACACAGCGAACTGTTTCTTTCACGGCTGAATTATGCACGTCCGCACGCAGACTGTATACGCGTATATAATATTTATTCATTTATTCTTATACATATGTACATAAATGGTGTCACCTTTTTATTTTATCTGTTTTTTATTTTAATAAACATTAAGACAGAGTAAGTAACTCCAGTTTCCAAATAAAAAAATATCGTCCTTCGAACCGGACGAAAAAAAGCACGACCTCTATGTTTCACTGAAACGGTACGTACTGTAATACAAAACAAATAAACTTTTGACTTTGACTATAGATGTTGTTAAAGCGAATCGTAATTTAAATTTTACAAACCCTTCATAATAATGTCCGCATGTCAGCAACCCAAAGAGCTAAAGGATAACATTACAGCGTTACAGCGACTCTGTCCTGATTGTGTTCTAGAAACTCTTACAGACGGTCGCAGAGCCACCGTCGAGTCATTATTTTTATTTTACGACGTGACAACGCTCGCCGCTCTTGTGTACAGCGAAACTTTTTGGACTGTTGTACATTATGTTTTAAGCGTTTATACTGTCGCAGGAGTACAATGTGAGCGCAGACTTCATTTCAAGCTTCGTTTAAAGAGCTTATATAAGCGTTAGTTGAAGTTTAATTTTAGCAATATACCCTACTAGTGGCCGCCCGCGGCTCCACCTGCGTTTATATCGGTAATCGCTCTAAAAGGTAGTATATAGCGTTACGCTCTAAAAGTATTTTTCACTTTTCTCTACTCTTTCGTACTTATCACTATTATTAATTAAGTAAACTCCCTACCACAAGGTTGTCTGGTAGAGATCAGACCGCCTAGATAATAGGTAGAGAGAGAGAGATGGAAGGTAGACATCTGGGGCAGATAAGCACTGGGGGGGCGCTGGGGGGGAAGCACAGACTGCTAAAACTAGTATGTTGAGGAAAAGCATATATGGCATGGGCCCTAAGCTTTATAATAAACTTCCAAACTCATTAAAAGAATGTGACATTAATATATTTAAGAATAAATTGAAAACCTTATTGATTGGCAAATGTTATTATAATGTGAATGATTTTCTGAGTGACAAATGTATTCAATGATTCAATCAATCAATAATTTCATTAAAATTTATTTTATCCTAATTATTTAACTTTGACATAATTATGGTAAGGTCAGTGTGGGGAAGTGTAGCTAGGGGGCAAGTGTAGCTGCCCTTAATATTACGAAAACTATTTAAGCTTTTGTTGGCAGCGACATCTCTTATTGTGCGTAAAAAAAATATCAATTTACACAATTTCAGTGTAGATGGCACTGTCAAAAACTTTTGAACCTGTTACCATTTTGAAATCTGTCATATTTTTTATCACAAGTTACAGTTCACACGTATTGTTTCAATCAATAAATTTCTTGGTGGTTTTGACGAATCTGTGTATTTTATGCCCGTAAGTAGTTTTTATACTAACCAAACTTATTATTGCTCGTATAATTTTCTTGAAATTAGTAAAAATAAGATATTTACTTAGATAACAAAAATCTAACCTCATAATTACATGACTGGGGAAGTGTGCCTACTTTGCATGAGGCAAGTGTGACTATATGTCACACTTGCCTCAAGTCAGGGGTTACAAACATATTCGTTGATATTAGTGATTTAGTAATTATTAGTTTTTATTGTGAAATTTGACGAGAAGCATAAATAAAAGAAAATCTTACCTGAAATCCGTTTTAAACTATTCAAGGATAACTTTTTGGGACTAAGTGGTAGTAGACTCATGTGGTATGTAGGGTTGTCTGGGTAGGTACCATCGCCTTTCTTATTTCTGCCGTGAAGCAGTTCGCTGCGTTTCGGATTGAAGGCAAAGGCTAGCCAACTGTTTGCATATTATGGAGAAGAATGGGTTTGGGCTAAGTCGAAATGAGATATTTGAACTTGTTCAAACTTTTGTAAAAGAGAACAGACTTGTTACCCCTGTCACAGATGATAAACTCTCGTTTTACGTCCATTCATAGCCATACTTAGCATTGGTTTTGTTAAATTTCATTCATTCCTCCGCATCTCAGCTCGCTCTCATCCGAGATGCGGAGGAATCTCATGTTTTCTGTGACTAGCACAACCTCCACTAACATACTCATTTTCAGTCCTATCCCTTCTAATCACTCCACCCACACATTCATCTCATTTGCATTTGCACAGAATACTATTGAATTTATTTGTTTTACATAATAAGTATTACAGTTCCTTAGATACCTACTAAATAAAGTGTTTCTTTGAATTATGATTTTTATTTAAAAATGTTTTTCTTCCCTGTCGATCATAGTATGACACGCTTACCTCATAAATTTTGTTCCCTTAAACTATTCCCATAAACTTTATTATGGAATAAAGCCGTCAAATGATTGGTTTCTATGACTAGTTAGCTTATGCTTTATATTTTTAAATAAAAAATAACTGTCTATTGTATACAAACGACGTAGTTACACTTGCCTCACTTTGTTGGGGAAGTGTGTCTGCCATAGAACTTTATAAAAAACCTTAAAACAAGTCACTAATGGACAATATTGTCTAAAACATTTTACCATCAGTCAATTATGGACCTTATTATATTTTGCTGTCGCATAGAGTTGAAAATTATACCTCAATCTACTTTATTACCACAAAAAATTTAAGAATCAAAACAGCACAGCTTTAAGAGAATGTTACAAAAGCATGAAACACCTTGTAATCACAGCTATACATAATGAAAAAACATGTTTCTTTGATCAACATATTAACGCACACCTTTACAATCCCAAAAAACTATGGCAGAATCTCAAAACATCTGTGCTGCCCAAAAAGGGTGCATCGGATCTGCCTCCGTACTTTAATGACCCTGGTGTGATCAACGCAAAATTCCTTAACCTACCTGGTGAGAATCATGTTTCCATCTCCCAGCTGACATATCTAGAGTATCACAGATTTGGCCCAGCGATCTTTAGGCTACAGACTGTTACTGAATATACCGTTTTGAAAGTTATTAAGGGCTTCAGGTCCAATGCCCAAGGCCATGATGGACTGTCACTCGACATGCTACTGTTGACACTACCACAGTCTCTGTACACTGTCACCACTATAATCAACCACTCTATAAAAAGCTGCACATTCCCTAAAATCTGGAAAATGGCAGTGGTCAAACCCCTACCCAAAACCAACCAGCCAACCACTATGCATGATCTCAGACCTATCAGTATACTGCCCTGCTTGTCCAAGGTCCTAGAGAAAATTGTTTGCAGTCAACTAACACAATACCTTGAGCAGCAAAATATACTGCCCTGCTATCAGTCCGGTTTCCGCCAGAGCCACAGTACTGCTTCTGCTCTTGCTGATGTGGTGGATAACATTCTCACTGCGCAGGACGAAGGCAAAGTCACTGCTATGCTTCTACTCGACTTTTCACGTGCTTTTGATTCGATCAACACTACCTTATTGCTGTCTAAACTTAGATACTACGGTCTTGACAATGACTCAATAAAATGGTTTGATAGCTACCTCACTAATAGACAGCAATATGTGGAATTGAGACAAGTGGGTGGTATAAATTTAAAGTCCACTCCGCTTCCTGTCACACGGGGTGTACCGCAGGGCTCGATTCTGGGTCCCATCCTGTACATTATGTATAGCGCAGATATTGTAAAATGCATAGAAAATTGCAATTACCACTTATATGCAGATGACCTCCAGCTGTATCTATCATTTCCTCCCTCAGATTGTGCTAACTCCTTTGCTAGAATCAATGATGACTTGTCTCGAATATCTCAATGGTGTAGGCGGAACTCACTTGTTCTAAACCCGAATAAATCCAAGCTCATGCTTTTTGGTACAAAGAAAAGCCTGCGTAAGGTAACCATTGCAAATATTCCTCTGAATATTCACATAGACGGAGAGGTCATTGAACGGGTAGATTCGGCAAAGAATCTAGGACTCATTTTCGACAGCCATCTTAATTTTGAGAAACATATTATGGAGTGTGTTCGAAACTGTTTCTACCGCTTAAAGATACTTTACAACATAAGGCCCTACCTAAGCGAACAACTAAGAATTAGGCTATGTGAGGCACTGATTTTGTCAAAGTTAAACTACTGCGATACAGTTTATGGTCCATGCCTTTTGTCTAGGACATCAAAACTAATACAAAGGGTGCAGAACGCATGTGCACGTTTCTCATTTCGTGTCCCTCCTCGTTCATATGTCACACCCTTCCATAATGCTGCAAACATCTTGAGGATGGAGGCTCGAAGAAGGCTACACCTCGCATGTCTTATGTTTGGTGTATTAAGATCAGGTATACCTCAGTACCTCCATCAAAAATTGACATGGGCACAAGCTCACCGTGCTCAGAAGAGAGCCTGCACGAACGTCTTCTCTACTCCCAAGCATCGCACTTGTGCTTTTCGTGGCTCTTTTAAGTTTGCTGCCTCTCGCTGCTGGAATGACATTCCGCCACCCATGCGTGACCTAAAAACAAAAGAGTTATTCAGAAAACATTATAAAACACATTTACTCAACGTGCAAAAATCTTTCCAACCATCGACTTATAACTACTTACCAATGTTTTCTACACAAACTCGAATTGATATCAAAATGTCACACCAGCAGTCGATGGGGCGGCCAAAGTAACATTTTTGTTTACAATTTTTGTTCTTCTTTCCACACGTGTATTCTTTTAGATTACGTGGTATTATATAATACGTGCAAAGAGAATATAAAACGCTATACGTGGCATGCATGATTTGCAATAATCAACGAGTCCACAGACTGCAGATAATTATGCCAAACTAGGCTGCGGTCCGTAATCCGCGATATTAGCGCGCTAAAGAATGAGACCACAGTCTAGTTAGAGAGGTACCGTGACACGAAAGACCCAACCTTTCAAAGATTTATATTTTGTTTATAACCTTATTTTTATTTTTTATTTTATTTTTATTATCATTATTTAAATTACTGTTACGTATTTTTTCTTCTATATTACTATTTATTTATTTTTTACTATAGTTTTATATATATATATATATATTATTTTGTTTTTTCTATTAGAGTACCGTACGTCCGTACGTCACTAAGTAAAAGGCCTGCCAGAATAACAGCGCTTCTGTGACACAATGTCACAGCAGCTTAATGCTGAGGCAGTACCTGTTGGCCTTGCACAAGGAAACCGTCTGTTAGTTTGTTAGTTTTTGTCTGATTTTTAAGAAAATTATTTTATTATTATTATTTGTGTTATTGTTTTTACTTTGTATATTGTTGTCTTTGTGCTGGTGCCAATAAATGTTTTTCTTTCTTTCTTTCTTTCTTATTTTTTATATTCAAAATAAACTTCGAAAAAGTATGACACACTTACCCATATTGACCTTATACCGTACTTATTAATTGACATTCTATTCTCTACATTAGTTGTATTTAATTTAATTGTAATTTGTATTTTTGCACGCCTTTCATGGCAAGACATGTTGATACAGTGTACCTATTTTATGTAAGATCCATTTAATTAATGACACACATGTTCTGACAAATAAATTATCTTTATCTTTATCTTTATAAGACCGACTTTTTTGACATATTGTGTTTGTTTTATCTCTGTGATGTTTATGTGAATGTACAAAATAAAGAATTTTACTGTATCTATCTATCTATATGTCTTTACCCAAGACTCATTATATCTCCATTTCATGGGGCTCATATACGATGCGATTTCGTCGTTACGATCCCTCGTTTCAGACCGAACGGAACGACCAATCGACAGGATATGGCAGTATATTTAACAATTATGGTACTTTAGGCGATACATCGAATAAATTTCATGTTGCACTTTTATGTGTAATGTCATCGGTCGCTGAACGATTTACAGATCTGACAATCAGACATATTAGTAATAAATAGATTATTACTACTATACTAATATTACAAATGCGTTAGTGTGTCTGTCTATCTGCTTCCTCTTCACGCTTCACCGCTGAACCGATTTAGATGAAACTAGGTGAAGAGCTCGGTGGCGTAGTACAAAGTAACCTTTGCCATGGTCAATCAATGTTTTTATTCTCAAGCTCCTCCGTACTTCGGAAGGCATGTTAAGCCATTGGTCCCGGTTGCCACTGCAACTGCTTTAACCCACCAACCCGCATTAGGACAGCTGCGTCGAGATGCTTTGGCCAAAATTTCTCATATTGTGTTTCTCCCATGTAGGAAGGCCTGTGCCCAATAGAGGGGCGTATAAAGACTGATGATGATGAGGTATAGAAATAGTTTAAGTTCCGGGAAACGACAAAGGATAGTTTTTATTCTAAATATCGTGGAAGTTTTTATGGGGAATAAATAATTGCTGATTCTAAAATTCTTTTTGAAATAAAAATATTTTATCTGCAAGCTATACACGCTTTTTACCACAAAACACAATCTTCAAAGGAGATGTTCACCAAAATTATTATGTTTTCGTATAAATAAGGATTTAGGAGCATCAAAATAAACTCCCCTGGGACGCTGCGGAGCTCACGGTATTATTTTACGTGCAATTTGTTTATTTTTATTGCCTTTGCCGCTCAAGGAGCTCTCATTAATATTAGAGTGCGGTTGTGACGATGCGTTATTTAATTTATTACTCCTTTTAAAAGTTAGCGTCAATATACTGTTTTTTTAATTGCCTATATGCAAGTTGGTGACGACAATAAGACATTGAATTAAAACATATGTTTTAATAGTTGAAAAGAATGTTTTGTAACTTATTAATACATCTTATTCATTTGATAGTCTCATAACCGACCGATGACGACCGGCTGGTCGAGTGGTCTGTACCCCTTGCTATACGGGCTGCTCGATCAAGAGGTCCTGGGTTCGAATCCCGGTAGGGGCAAATGTTTGTATGATGAACACGAGAATTTGTTCACGAGTCATGCATGTTTCATGTTTATTTAGTATATTTTTAATATTTATATATATTATTATTATCAATATTTATCCGTTATCTAGAATCCATAATACAAGCTCTTAATGATGCTTACTTTGGGATAGATAATAGGTGTGAGTGTATGAATATTATTATTATTATTATATTTATATTAAATAATGCAGTCAATATTGTATTATTTTATAGAAATGTCATGAAATTATCAAATAAATGAGATGTATTTAAAAGTTGCAAAATCTTTCTATGAACTAATACAGTCCATGTTTCAATTTACTGTCGTATTGACATCATCACCTTTATAAAACGCGTTTTTGATTAAATGTCGCATTCAATGCTTATCCAATGGCTCTCGGCGACCTTACTCACCGTAGGAAGAACACTTCAAAGTAGTACTATTAATTTTATTTTCAAAATTACAATATGTGTTTTAAATTTTTATTTACTTATAAAAATATCTAGACTAGAAAAAGTTCACATCCTGGGGCGGGGATCAAACCCGCGACCTTTCGAAATCCAGGTGACTGCTCAATCCATCTGAGCTACCAAGGACTTGGGATAAACCTGTAAAATTCTTGTAGTCTATCTGTATTTAATTGACGTTATAAGTTAACGTTGATCCTACAATGTCTAAATATTCTATTTCGAGCAGTCGCCCGGATTGTGAAAGGTCGCGGGTTCGATTCCCGCCCCAGGACGTGAAATTTTACACATATTTATTGACTTAGAAAAATGTCTAAACTATAAAAAATTCACGTAATTTTTTAGACGACAAACAAGCTGACGGCCCACTTGATGGTAAGCAGTTATCGCCGCCTATAGACACCTTTTTTTTTTTTTTTTTTCGCTGAGGAGAACCTCTACCAGCCGACCCCCCTACCCCCGGGGGGAGGAAGGGGGGGTGTGTGGGGCTCTCACCCACTAAACTCCTCAGCGACGCACCAACTTAGCCGCTTTCCATCGACAGCACGGGATGGCCCGGAGACATTTCGCCATAATGTCGATGGAGCGGCCCGACCGTATGTCGGTCCCACCTAGGACGGAGGTGTCGTGCGGTGTTCCACAGGGCTCGGTCTTAGGGCCGCTTCTGTGGAACATCGGTTACGACTGCGTTCTGAGAGGCGACAACCTACCGGGCGTCAGCGTGGTTTGTTACGCGGACGACACGTTGGTGCTCGCTAGGGGTAGGGCGTACCGGGACGCGGCGGTGTTGGCGACAGCCGGAGTGGCGCAGATCGTGGCGCGCATAAGGCGGCTGGGGCTACGGGTCGCCCTCGAAAAGTCGGAGGCGATCTGTTTCCACGGTCCCCGTAGATCCCCACCGAGCGGTGCGGGTATTGTGGTCGGAGGAGTGCGGATTGACCTGAGAAGATCTTTCCGATACTTGGGGCTCCAGATAGATGGGCGCTGGAATTTCCGCGCCCATCTCGAATCACTGGTCCCCAAGCTGTTAAAGGCGTCCGCAGCTCTTGGTTGGTTGTTGCCCAATGTGGGTGGGCCGGAGTTGGCATGCCGCAGCCTGTATATGGGCATCGTCAGATCGATGGCCCTGTATGGCGCCCCTGTCTGGGCAGAGACCCTCAATGACCGGGATGTCGCTCTCCTGCGAAAACCGCAGAGAGCGATGGCTACGAGGGTCATACGCGGGTACCGGACGGTGTCTGGTGAGGCGGCGGCGGTATTGGCGGGGTCTGTCCCCTGGGACCTGGAGGCGAGGGCCCTTGCGTCAGTTTATTGTTGGCGTGAGGAGGCGCGCTCCCGGGGACAGGACCCGGCGCAACGAGAGGTGGAAGGCCGACGAAGTGGGCTGCGGGAGGCAGCGATCGAGGTGTGGGTGCGGAGGCTTGCGCAGATAAGTGTAAGCGCACGCACGATCGGGGCGGTCAGTCCGATTCTCAAGCAGTGGATGGAAAGGCAGCACGGTGTCCTGACGTTCCGCATGACACAGGTCCTCACGGGGCATGGATGCTTCGGAGGATACCTGTGTCGAATCGCCGGAAGGGAACCGACTGCCACCTGCCACCACTGCGACGGCTGCCCTGATGAGGGGGCGCAGCATGCGCTCGCGGAGTGCCCGGCATGGGCTGGGGAGCGGCGGGCGCTTACCGCTGCTGTGGGGGACGACCTCTCCCTGCCAACCATCATTTCTAGGATGGTTGAGAGCGACAGGTCGTGGCAGGCGGTCCTTACATTTTGCGAGGCCGTGATGAGGGCGAAGGAGGATGCGGAGAGAGTGCGGGAGGCGGCCGCCATTTCTGGCATTCGCCGCCGTAGGACGGGGCGACGTAGGACGGCCTTCGGCCGTCTTATGCCACCGTAATATCTTTTGGGCTCCGGGCACGGTGGGGGACCGTTGTCCGGCTTGCACAGCCCAGTCGGCGTACCTGCGCACGGTGCGCCGACTTAAAATACCGGATAGTCTGCGGGGGGGGGGGGGGGGGGGAGGGTTCTCTTTACAGGCCCTCCCTTTTCTATCCCCCGCAAAGTACTCCGAGGTGGGACCGACATACGCCTATAGACACCTGCAATAACAAGTAAAAATCACTTGATATTGCAGGTGCGTTGCCATCCTGGGGCCTAAGATGAAATCCCGTCCATGCCCAGTAATTACACTGGCTACCTTTCCCTTCAATCCGAAACACAGCGAACTGTTTCACGGCTGAAATATTAAATTGGATGATATCGAATATACTTCATGATGCATCTCTAATACAGCGACGAACACACACAGCTAAGAGATCGACGTAGAGGTTAGTTAATACGCTCACGCGCAGCGCTGTGCTCAAGCGTCGAAATCAATGCCAGTTCGACGTGGAACGCTTTTGTTGATGAATCATTGTGGTTCGTGTGTTCCGTAAATACGAAACAACCTACGGTCCACTTTACATCTCAACAAATATTATGAGCAATAATTAATCAAACAAAACAAAACAAGGTGGTAGACCCATATGTAGGGTCGCCTGGGTAGGTACCACCGCCTTTCTTATTTCAGCCGTGAAACAGTTCGCTGTGTTTCGGATTGAAGGGAAAGGTAGCCAGTGTAATTACTGGGCATGGACGGCATTTCATCTTAGGCCTCAGGATGACAGCGCACCTGTAATATCAAGTGCTTTTCCTTGTAGGTGTCTATAGGCGGCGGTAACCGCTTACCACCAGGTGGGCCGTCAGCTTGTTTGTCATCTAGTTGTAAAAAAAAAAAAAAAAAAACATATTTACACAGTGTTACATATTCTGTTATCATTGTCTAAGGTTTCAACAGTGAAACTCCGATATAACCTCGTCATAAATATTAAACATACACATTATTATTGTTTCCAAAGCAAACGAAACTCCGTAAAACGCTAATAAAGATGGTATTAATTTATGAAATACTCAAGATTAATTTGCCACAAAATAAAGAGCGAGCACGGAAAGGGTAACAGGGTAACAAAAACACGCCGTAATCACACCCCTTCACGTCGAGTGCTCGCACAAAGTTCCGAATAATTAAATAGTGATTAACAGCTTAGGCTGGTGCTACATCGATACCTTGACATTCTGTATTAACAGTATCAGGATAATCCCGGATTTGAAACAAATCTACCAACTTTACTAGGCCCGCTTGAAGAGTTAATTTACGTAGATACATGACTTTCTATTCCAGCCGTAAAGCATTTTGCTGTTATCCGAAATAAATTACTCTTATAAATTAAATTCCCTTGTTCCGGAATACCAACGCAACTGCAGTTGTCCATATATGACAGTTTCCACCTACCAAGAATGAATGAATGAATGAATGCACTTTCGAATCGTCAACAAAAAAACCCTCATGTCTATCACACAAAAATAATATTAACTAACTAAGAATTTCATAATGTTTGTCTCTCTGTCTTATTTGGATCTACGTAAGCTAAGAATGTTATAATGTCTGTCTATCAGTCTGTCTGTCGGTCCGTCTGTCCGTCAGTCAGTCTGTCTATCAGTCTGTCTGAATTTACACCGGATCCGAAAGTTGAACTACCGAGAAGATTCCGGCAACAAACTCGTGTAGTCACTCTTTTCAATTAATAAGTTACAATGTTTAATTAGACAGTTATAGTATTTAGCAGTGCAGTGTGGCACAGAGTATAAAAAAGTAGTTAACTAACATGCTGATAATATAACCCGTTGGATACAAGACTTCCTTGTAAAAGAAGCCCCAAAAATAGCGGTACCGAGAAAATCTAATTTCATTGAAACAGAACTTAACTGGCATCTTCTTCGATCATGGTATTGCATAGAGTAATATATAGAGTAATATATTATTTATACTATATTCAATAATATCCTTCAGACTGCAGTGTGAACAATCCCGAAGCGTGTGGAACTCTTACGAGCGATGACGAACTCCCGAGACTGTTCAAAGTTGATTTCCCATTAGCTTTCGACCCTGTTGTTTTAATGAATTTTAACACTTCGCTGCAAGAAATTCTGTGGATATAATGATAAAATATAATATCAAAACACGTTATGTTCGTTTATTGAAACAAATTACTTTTTTAAAAATTAAAACCATGGTAAGTGAAATCCTCAAATCCGAACCTTTAAAATGAATCCCAACTGAGTCCTCAATGTAAGTTTTGGCTGATCAAAAGTCGACAAAACTCTATTGATTCTGTCGCATCTGCATTCAGATGTCAAGTCGTATGAAAACGTTGATAACGCTGCTCTGTCTGTCTGTGTGTGTCTAATGTGATATGAAGTCAATACAGCTAACTCATTTCCTTGTCGAACTTCCAAAACTTGGAATTCCTTGCCAGCACATGTGTTCCCTCCTTCGTATAACATGGGTTCCTTCAAATGAGGTATGTTCAAGCTATACTAGCTGTACTCGCACATGGACTCTTCTCACTGCTTCATATCAGGTAGTATTGAGACATTTGCCGTGCTTTGTGTAAGAGCGGTGGTTTGATGTGAACTTCCAACTAGATGTACTAATTAATTCAGAACTTCTTCACTATGACATGAATATTTAGAGTGTAATACCATGCAATTATCGGCTGTCTAAAAACAGTCGAATATCGGAAATTCTATTCTCTTTCACTTTATAAGGCAGTGCGTCATAGCGAGGATCGATTCGAAAACTCATATATAGTTTGCGCATCGAACCCGTGTTCCAACATCTATGAACAAGGGGAACAAATAAAAAAAAACATCATTTAAATATCAAAAACCAGGTTATCCTTGAAATTCTTCAAGGTTAAACGCAACAACAACACTCAATTCCTTTCTTAGGTAAGGTATATTCTATAACAAAATTCCCGAAGCAATTACTAAACTACCACTGCATAAATTTAAATTACTGGTCAAAAACACCTTCCAAACTAAAGGTACACTATCTATTATACTCTCTCCTTGTCCGAGAGGGTTTAACGTTTAGAACGTGTAGTAACGCTGATTGTACCAGCGCCGATCACAATTTTCAAAGCTATAAAAAAAATTGTTTCTCTCATATGGTAACACTAAATGTATGTCATTACGTTTTTTGTGCACAGCGCTGTCACTTGGTTCTCTCATTAAAATTATTAATTTAACAATTTAAACCAATAAAAAGTACGATCTGTGATCAAATTTTGAATAATTATTAATCTAGTGTTATTATGTGTTTACTAATAACAGGATATCGATGCAGTATTTTATTCCCAAACACGGTCAGGTATTCCGTTAGCAAACAAGGTCAAGGTTTGTTGTGAAAACGTTAATATTATTTGGAGATTGAAGGTATGTACCTATTTATTATTATATCGGATAACTGGTAATATGAAACGTCACAGAATTAATCTGTTAGAATATTATGACATAACCTAAAAATATCAAAATAATACTACTAAAATCTAGAAAATCTAGCTAAACTAATTACCTAGCAATATAACCCTCCAAGATATTATTGTAAGAATTTTTACAAGGCTTATGATTTCCGATATTTTATAGGTTTTATCAATTTACACACTATTTTTTCTTGTATTGCCAATATTTGCCAATGGCATGTAAAATATTAAAAACATCAATAATAGCTCATTTTGAGCGATAGACAAAAATGTATACCTATTCAAAGTGCTTATGCAGTGTTTTATTAGTGTTTCTAATTAGATTTTTGGAAATAAAATGGAAAAAGAAAAGGAGTAAGTAAATCACCTACTTTGGACAGAAAGAAGATTACAAAAAGTGAAAATAATATGACTTTTTGGATAACTTTAACTGTTCTGTGGTAACTACAAGTGTCATATACCTATCTATTACCTAAATCTTTAACGCCCAGATGTCTTAAGTGACAATTATAACATAACAAAGTCAATTAAAATTATGTCTGGCATATAGGGTTTAGAGAGGAAATTACAAGAAGTAAATTTTTATGATGAGAAATACCTACTCAAGGCAGGAAACAGAAGACTCATATTAAGTGCCTTCATTAATAGGTAAATGAACAGTAAGATTATGCCTTAATTTAAAACTTCTACCGTCAAGTAGATATAATGGTTACCACATTATTTACCGGAGCATGCACTATCACATTGCGGTTAGACAACGCTCTAAATGGTATGAAATTACATGAAAAAGATTATAACATTTATCTGAGTATGCGCTATCACATTGCGGTTAGACAACGCTCTAATTAATATTAAATTAAATAAAAAAGGTTATCACATTATTTACCAGAGCATGCGCTATTACATTGCGGTTAGACAACGCTCTAAATGGTATGAAATTATGTGAAAAAGGTTATCACAATATTTACCAGAGCAAGCGCTATTGTGACGGGGGACACGGTTTATAATAAAAAGGCCCACGCGTCAGCAAAAAAAAATATATATTTAAAAGAAAAAAAAAAATTTTTCTTAAAAAAAGGTTGGGTCGTGGGAGTTATGCCCGCTTAATTTGTGCCTCGCAGATCGGAACTTCCCTATTCCCTGGTGTTGTTCGGCGAGGGCACGCACGACGGGTAGGTAGGCAGAGGTGTGGCTGCGTTGGGGAAGATGTTCAGCTCGATGGCTGTGTGTGGTGCACCGACGTAGGTTACGACGACCTTCCTCGAAGAACGTAGGTAGTAGGGTCTTCGGGTTTGACTCCGTACGTAGAACGTAACTCCGGACGTCGAATGTAACTCCGTACGTCGAACCCTGGAATTCACCATCGTGCGGATTAGGTGTTGTCCACCACTAGACGTTATGCGGCCATGAAGCAGAAGGCAAAAAGGGATGACCGATAATAGTGGTGAAGTGGCTCTTAGGAATCAGACAGGAATTCACAGGAGAAATTAACTAATTCAAAATAATAATTTTAAAATAAAAAGTTAAACACTAATTTAAAGCCAAATGTAATTAATAGAAATAATTTTGAAAAATATTTAAGTTAGGAGGTAAGACAAAATATAAAAATCTACCCTATAAAATTTGCTGGCAAAAATAATTTTGCCAAGGAACTATTTTATTAAATATGGTATTACTGATACGTAATATAATAATAATCAACTACTACAATTGATATTTACGAAAACATATTGCTACATATAAAATATATTACTACAAAACAAGCTACGCACCAGCGGAATAAAATCTGTTCAACACTTACCCAATTGAAGAGAAAGTAACACACTAAGTTTAATGTACGTTTAAGATGTACTTTGAATATTTAAAAAAAACAGAAAATAACTATATCAGATAGAAAGATTTGACGATATAAAGTCTCACACAGAGAACGTCTTTGCCTATAGCTATCTGTTGTTGGTCTGTCGCTCTCAGCGGACCGAGTGGCCGAGCGAGCTCCACGCAAACCGGCTTGCAAACAATAGCGACGAGTATTAAGTACAAGAAGTCACACATCAAGTTTGACAATTATATTCGTATTTAATTTTTGTTAAGGATTTGTAAATATTATGTTTTCGTTTATTTTTATAATAGTGATTTAATAGTTACGTTAGTTAATGTTTATTTTCAATATTTATGTGTTTAATTTTATTAATAAAGTAGAAATGTTTGTAAAATTGTATATAATGTTAATGAAATTGTCAATAAGTTTAGTTTTTAAATATATATTAGGCATTCATGTACGTGCAACGTTACACTATCACATTGCGGTTAGACAACGCTCAAATTGGTATGCAATTAAATTAAATAAAAAAGGTTATGACATTATTTACCAGAGCATGCGCTATCACATTGCGGTTAGACAACGCTCTAAATGGTATGAAATTATATGAAAAAGGTTATCACAATATTTACCAGAGCAAGCGCTATCACATTGCGGTTAGACAACGCTCAAATTGGTATGAAATTAAATGGAAAAGGTTAGCACACTATTTACCGAAGCATTTGCTATCACATTGAGGTTAAACAACACAGTGAAATGAAAATGATTATCACATTACCTGAGCAAGCGCTATCACATTGCGGTTAGACAATGCTCTAATTTAAATGAAAAAGAAATGAATGCTAATAGATAACCTGGGCAAATGCTATTACATTGTGTTAAGACAATGCCCGTACTCTTGTTTTAAAACTTCTACAGTGAAGTAGAAATGAATTTATTGATAACCTGGGCAAGTGCTATCACATTGCAGTTAGTCAATGCCTGTAATCTTCTTTAAAACTACTATCACACTGCAGTTAGACAACCAACTATTTAGCTGAACAAGCATTACCACACTAGAGATATACACTGCAAATGAAATGCAATATACACTGAAAGAAACAGTATAACTAATACCATAAAGTAGATTTAAAGGCAACCCTTGCACTAAAATAGAAACTTCTACTAACTTCCATCAAGTAGATATACAAAGGTACAGAGATAAAACAAACACAATATGCCAAAAGAGCAATCTTATTGCTAGAAGCGATCTCTACCAGACAACTATAAGGCAGAGAGATTACTCAATATGAATAATTGTGATAGCTACAAAAATGTAAAAATAGTGCCATTAATCATATTTAAAATGTGTAACATAAAGTACCAACCCGCATTGGGCCAGCGTGGTGGTGTTATGGCCCAAACTCCTCATGTGTTTCTCCCATGTAGGAAGGCCTGTGCCCAGCAGTGGGACGTATATAGGCTAGTGATGATGAACATAAAGTAGCTGTACATGTAATTTAATAATCAGAACAAGCCCCATCACCATGCGGACTGAATGACAAATAATTCTACAATAAAGTACCGGTAAAGTTTACTTATTAACTTGGGCAAATGTTTGTCACATGGGGGCTAGATAATGCTGCCGCATTTAATTAATAATTCTAACATCAAGATATATATTATGTTATTCTATAACCTGAATAAATGTTATTCTATAACCTGAAAATTGCTGTAAGTTATATAAATGTTAATCAATAACCTGAGGAAGTGCTATAAGATTTAGCTACACAATGCTTTTATGGTTCATCAAAACTTTACCCTCTAGCATACCGAAATGATATTCAATGACCTGAAAAATTGCTATCACTCTATGAATGATCAACCATTGATAAATACTTAATAAGGTTATACCATCTGTCAAGCCACGATATACCTCCGGGTGGCTATGATAATTGAAAAATCAATTGTGTCTGGAATCTCATGCTTGACAGGTTAAAGCTACACAGTGTATTCAAAAATCAAACAGCTGTTCAAACATAAAGAAAATTTATAAACCTTCAGTGACCATGACCAACAGATCAGTTAGTCAGATCAGTTACACACAGCAAATACCATAACTTTCCTACTTTATTTAATCAACAAAACCACCAGAAGATTCAGAAACAAGCTTTCAGATATTGTTTTAATAATTCCAAATAAAAACATTACTATAAAAAATTTTTACAGTTACACAGATAAACTAGTAACCCAATTGTATTAAAATGATGGGATTTTTTTTCATTGAAATGTCACCTTATGAAGTACCTCATTGCACAGATTAGGTATAAGAAATGAAGAAATGAGATAAGACAGAGAAAATAAGAAATGATTATTATAACTAATCATTATTTCAATTCCATTGCAATGTTTTCTTACAATACAGACCTAATAAAGTGATATAAATGATGCCCTATATTTTTAACAGAACTTGAAAATTAAGAGTATTTTCACAATTCTACTTGTACAGAATTATATAAAATAGCTAAGTTGAAATATATCTGTTGAAATTATATCTGTTGAAATAAACTTGTCTATTAGAAATGGAAATGGGTTTAAATAAAAAGACCATTAGGTATAATAACTACTCAGAATTAACAACTATATTTTAAGAGTAAAAATATTTGTTATGATAAATTATACAGAGAGTACATAATACCGCAGTTGTTGGATACATGAAAAGCGAGGGGGGGGGGGGGGCATAGATTGAATCCCCACAACAATAATAAATATAAGACATTGTTGTACTTAATGATAGTACCGATTGAATTTTGACACATTTTATTTGTGGTATTTTTATAAAAAGTCATCTTGCTTGACACAATACGAGAAATTGATTTATTGCTATGTACTTAATATATAAAAGTGTCCATATGAAGTACCTACTACCGAGTGCAATTCACACAAGGTTTTTTATTTTTAGGTCTATCTATCGGTCAAGTATAAAAACAAGGAATTGCAATATTGACAATTAGTAATGTTGAAAAATGACAATATGATTAATTATTATAAATATAATGGCCATTTGGTACAATATACCTACACATAATATAAGCATCATAGTTATTTATCCTGTACATATGGTGCGCCTGCAGGCATAATGAATAATCATTCACATAGGTATCGAGTAGTGGCCTTTATGCAATTATGAAATAAAAAATTTCACATTAAATTTCATCAATAAGAAGTGAAATATTGGGACAAAATAATAATATGTCCATGACATGCCAGCAAAAGTTTTTTGTATGTACTAAACTAAAAGTCAAATAATTAAAATATATACATCAATAATCAACGTGATCATGGTAAATACCTACCTACTTAAATATGCGTTAGGAACCATCTGCAATGTCCCTCACCGTTGCCGTTGTGGTGCTATGGTCGATGATCTTGGTCACCATGGCCTCTCTTGTGCAAGAAGTGCAGGTCGGCTTACGAGGCATGCCGATATAAATGATATCATTCGTCGGGCTCTTGCTACCTCCGGGGCTCCCGCTGCTCTGGAGCCTAATGGTTTAGCACGCGATGATGGGAAGAGGCCTGACGGAATGACTCTTGTTCCTTGGAAGATGGGTAAGTCTTTGGTGTGGGACGCTACTTGTGTCGACACCTTAGCCATGTCCCATCTTTCAAATACTTCATCGACACCAGGATCAGCTGCTGCTTCTGCTGAATCCCTCAAACAGCGCAAATATGCTGGTTTATCTGGGGACTACATATTTGAGCCATTTGGGGTCGAGACTTTGGGACCTTGGGGGCCAGGAGCTCATCGACTTTTTCGGGACATTGCAGGTCGTCTTTGTGAAACTTTAGGTGACAATAAGGCTGGTATATATTTCGCACAAAGATTAAGCATCGCAATTCAGCGAGGTAATGCGACCAGCCTTGTTGGTACACTTTCTGTTTCGCAAGATTTAGGGGGTGTTTATTATTTGTAAGTTCTTTTTTTTTTTTTTTTCTAATGTCACGTTGTAATATATTTAGGATTAATTAATTATTTATTTATATTAATAAATGACATAAAAAATAAAAATAAAAATGCCTAAGTCAATGTTTTGTAAAAACAATATCATTACTTATATGGTACCTAAACTATATAAAATGAATAATACCAGGTCAACATTACAATGACCTAAAACTGAATTGATTTAAAGATAAAAAACATTTTAATCGAAGGAGCTTCTTCAGTTTACTGACATACATATACCTATGATTTGGAATCCAGAACTGGTATTAAAAATATTTAATGCAATAATAAGGCAATGATAAATCAAAAATATTATTAAAGCACCTCATTAACTGATTTATTACAATTCATGACTTGACAGCAGAAAGACTTCATTAAACATCAAGTAAAATCATTTAAAAGTGACAATCAGTAGTGACCACTATCGAAATAATAAAAACCTATGTAACTAGGTACTTTACAGCCATGTTGTATCTAAAAATCTTTTTAAATGAGGATAGAAATGTATTCAATAGAAACAATTATAAGAAACACAAGATTTCATCAATGCAATCTAAAACTCATTTGGATCAAACTAATGTTGCAGGAAATGAGTATTAGTGGTTTTAACTGTCTTCTCTACTCTTATCACAAGATATGCTTCGGTGTCGACCGCAAGCCGATTTGGTTTAAATATTGATTGAGTCAAAAAGCCAACAGGAGTGTTTACATACAAAATTCAGTCTATTCTGAAACATTTCCTGTAACAAGCATATAAATGTCCCATTCGGCATTGCTAAAAATTTTAAGCGATAGTTAAAATAACAATTGTGGTTTTTATTTTTTTTTAAGGGTTTTGTATAAAAATCTAATTATTTTGTAAATTAATTAGTAAGGCGTTGGACTAAACATCTATACTAATATAATATAGATATCTAAATTCTATTTTTTCACAACCCCATCTTCAAACATCTACACGTTAAACCCTCTCGGACAAGGAGAGAGTATAATTATAAGATTAAACGCACTTACCTTAAGTGAAGTTCTATCTTAATTATACGAAGCTCCTTGTCCGAGAGGGCAGTCCCAAAACCCGCCCACTAATACAAGTATTATCCCAATTGTAGGGTTGTTCCAAAAATAATCTTCGAACGTAATGACATACATTTAGTGTTACCATATGAGAGAAACAATTTTTTTTTTATAGCTTTGAAAATTGTGATCGGCGCTGGTACAATCAGCGTTACTACACGTTCTAAACGTTAAACCCTCTCGGACAAGGAGCTTCGTATAATTAAGATAGAACTTCACTTAAGGTAAGTTCGTTTAATCTTATAATAAATGATTATGTGGATGACAGATTTGTGTGAAAAGAAACTCGGTAAGTACTCCAATTTTCAAGATATATGACAATTTTATAATATACCACTCTGTCAAGAAAGTACCGGGAAAAGATCAAGCTTCTTAGGAGCCTACTATAATAAACATATTTAGTTGTTTTTTTTAATTGATAAGTATTAAGCGTTCTACATTTTATTACGGTACCTGCAAAATAGACAAGTACTATAGTGATTCAGCAATACACTCCAGTGATAATAGACCCAGCGGCAATGAAGTGGTTTGACGGTCGAACGAGGGTGCTTCCGTCAAGGGCTCTTGCGAGGAGGACTTAGTTGGTGGTACAAAACAGGCTAATTCAGCTGCACGTATTGTTGCCTTTGCTGATTAATTTAGTCTTAACCTGTCACGCCACACTGTCCAGACACAATGGGTTTTTCAATTGACGACCAGCTAGTCTAGTGGTCTGAATCCTTTACTATACTCGGTCCCGGGTTCAAATCCCGGTAGGGGCAGATGTTGTTTATGATAAGTAAGAGCATATGCTCACGAGTCATGAATTTTTGTATGTTTATTTAGTATATGTTGTATATTTAAATACATATTATTATCAATATTTCTTCGTGACAAGCTCTTAATGATGCTTACTTTGGGCTAGATAATTGAGAGTGTAGATCACTCGGTATTCCAGGTGTGTTGTCATCCTAAGACCTATGTCTTCGCGTCATAAAAAACGCTCTACAGAAAACAGATTACGTCACACATTCCTTTATTTCTTAAAACTGAAATTGTAACAGCTTAGTGCCTATTTTACTAAACTAGATGTAAAACATTTGTTCTGTTACTCATACATGAAAAATGACAAAGACTAACCATCCCACTAATATTGTAAATATAAAGTTTGGATGTTTGTTACTGAATCACATTACAACGGGTAAGCGGATTTAAAAGAAATTCGGCACACATATAGTTCAAAATCTAGATAAAAATATTGGATACTCCCGGAAATGCGTGCCCATTGGGTAACGCAGATGAAATCGCAGGCGGAATCTGATATTTAATATACCATTGCGCACTACTCACTTACTGCTTTATCCTATGAAATTCGGAAGTAAGCATTATTTAAACAGCATGAGAGACTCTTTTTATACACTTCGCACAGGGACAAGTCAGTACAAAGCCTTCAATAAATTCTATGTACGAGTTTATATGAGTTTTCTGTGTATTCTATCGTAGATTAATTTAAACGATTCCTTTAATTCTTCCACAGATCATAACACACAAGAGCTTTAAGTGGTATATCATGTTAACATGTTTAGATGACTCCATAATACACTGGAATCATGAAAGACTCGGCAATAAAGAAGTTTGGCGGTGGCTAAGAGGCTTTAGCTTGGAGAGCACTCAGACAAGCACCGAGGATTACAGTCTACGGTATCTACCCTGAATATTATGTTGTATGGTGTTTACAATATAGTCTAACGCTTACGTACTCACAATTACTATGTTGAAAGTTTTTGTTCGATAAAACCGATAATATAGAAAAAGACACTTTATTTTTTTAAATGTTGAAACAGTTTCTAATTCAAAAATGTTTTTATGATTTAAAAGAATTTTTTGAAAATGTAGAACTTATATTCCTAATAATTTAAATTAATCTCAAGAAATATTTTTATTGCAGGGCTCATGTTTTGCACTTATGACATAGCTTTAAGACCTTTTTATTCCAACATGATGCAATAAAGAATATGAATGAGAATATGAACCAAAGTTAATAAACAGATAATATATTATAACGATAAGTACTTCGATATTATGTCTGTTTGGGTTTGAAATTACACACAGCTATACAGGATGGGTTCATTTTACGAGACGGGCAAGGAAGCTAATGTTTATGGGTCGTTTAATTACCGCGTCGGATCACGGGGTATAATCGGACCCATAGTGATATGTTAAGTGTGAACGCGGGTATTCATGAGGGTGGGCGATAAATCTTGGGTCCTGCAGAATAGTTCATAAAGAGATTTCCTCGGTGTATTTGGGTATCCATTTTAAGGTGTGTGAATGGGACAGAATATGAAATACGGTCTCCCGTGGGACATTATATGCGCATTATAAATATTATATCATTATTAATATTACAGCTTGACGTTCAATATATATTTTTTATACAACTAGATGACTAACAAGATGACGGCCCACCTAGTGGTAAGTGGTTACTGCCGCCTATAATTGACATCTAAAATAACAAGGAAAATATCACTTGGTATTGCAGGTGCGTTGTCATCCTGAGGGCTAAGATGAAATAACGCCCATGCCCAGTAACTTCACTGGCTACATTTCCCTTCAGCGAACTGTTTCCTAAGTAGCTATGGTTTGACATACAAAACCTACTTGGAAGATATCTATAACTTACAACTAAGAATTCTAAAAACTATTGTCCCAAAATATATAAAATTAAAGTATCAAATTATGAAATCGGTTTATTTAGTCACTGTAAAATCATGAATATTTATGACAAAATTAAATTTACTGTTATATCTGAACTTAACTATGTAAATAACTTAAATACCTATTATAGGCCGCACAACCTGCGAAATATAGGAAATAAGAATTTTATAATATACTTCCCAAGACGAACAATTTATACGACACTCGAAGACTGAGTTATATAACTCCTAGCTATGTAAATGAATTGCTTGCCGGCATTCAAAACTTATATGCAGAAGGACAATGCAATGTTAAAAATGCACTAAAAGAATATTTAATAGAGCGAGGCGTTGCGGACAGATAAACTATCGTGGTTTGTGAGCCGCAGCTACATAATCATAATCATTTATTGCACTCCAAAATGTTATACAAGGTGTTGGAAATGAAATTTTACAGATCATTTTGGACCCTGTCGGGCACGGCAAGTTAGTTACATATATTGTAGATGAGTAAAATTGTAAGATTTAAATAGATAAATTTAAAAAAAAGTCGAATTAAGAAAGGCGGTGACCTCCGCTACTACACATCAAGTGTAATAGTTGCATTACGAAAGCCACGCCTATTACGAGCGTAGTAAGGGCGGTCTCAAGGTTAAACTGTTACGATTGATGCGCTGTCGACTGTACATACGGGCCTACTACTTAGTAAATACATACTCTTATACAGTCTTGTTTACTCATGTGTAAAAAAGTGTAGTAAAGAGTATGTTCTACTCTTCACTTATTTACTAAGTAAGAACATACTCTCATCACTCATAATAATATGTAAAAAATGCACTGAAGAATATGTTATACTCTTTGGTGAACTTATTAAACTATGAGCGTGTCGAAGACGCGTACGGCTAGCCTGATTTTTATTTATTTATTCATAATAGGCATACGCAACAGGTAACAATCATATAACATACAACATAAAAATAATAAAAGTGTAAAATCTAGACTGGAACCCTATGCGATAGTAAATGATTACGCACTTAAGATGCTACGAGCCTCTATAGGCTACGGCGTAGTCAATAGACGCTTCTACCATCTTGGGCACTTCTCACGCTCCGCCCACTCTATTAAATCACGACAAAGCAGTATATTGGCAGCTTAAGTGACTAGTTCTGCGAAGCTCTGACGACTTTACTCGCCGCAGGTTATTGCCGTTTGCGGTTTATTGTTAGGTCAAAAAATAATCATTAACTGTAAATACTATAGTGAATATAGAATTTAAATAAAATAATACTATGTAGAATTTCAGATAAAGCTCTGACCGCGTCAGGCACAGGTTCGATCACAATATATAGGACAAAATTTATATCTAACTTGTTTAAATTGTATTTGGCCGATAGTAAAATTTATGCTACAATGCGTGAAAAATAATACTATAAATAGTAGCTTAAAGTAAGCATCACTAACAGCTTGCTATAAGGATACTAGGTTGTCGTAAAACATAAATAAATAAAGATATGTAGGTACGACAAATATGGAAAAGAAACTAAACAAACATTTTGTTGGTCGGTGGCGTAGTGGTTTGAGCACTATGGTTTCGATTACGAAAACAAAGCAACTTTCGTCATGGTTGGTCCCAGGATGGGTCAATCATAATTAGTATTCGGAAGGCACGTTACGCCGTTGGTCCCGGTTGTTCCTGCAACCGCTTTAAGCCACCAACCCGCATTGGGCCAGCGTGGTGGTGTGGTGCCCAAACTCCTCATGTGTAGGAAGGCCTGTGCCCAGCAGAGGGACGTATAGGCGGATGATGATAATTATGATGACCTCTGGCTTAGTGGCAGGCTTACAGACCACGATCGACCGGATCGCTGCCTGATATTATCTTAGTCATAAAATTCTAAGAAAAGAAAAGAGTCATATTTAAAGAAGGCAGAAGACGGCAGGTAAACGAGTAAATAGCTGATAAGTATCTTGTTTGAGACAAAGGAAGTCCCGGATGACAAAAGCTACCGTTTTGTTGTTTTTCAGCTCAGACTAAAGCCTTAATAAGACACAAGCGAAGACATTGTAGCGGATTAGAGAAACCATTTACGGTGTCTAGATTACGTTTCTTAGTATACGAGTTAATGGGACAGTAGGTTTATTGGTTCAGCAGCCGTATTGACACATTCTACATGATTTTGTAGCAGGAGTGATCTCGATAGTGACCTATTAGTGACGTTTAGGTCATAAGTCATGTAAATTACACCGATCCTATCTGTCTGGCCTTAAAATTGGACATGTCAACATAATGATATTGTTAGATCAACATCAGCCTATATACTACCTACTACAGGCACAGGCTTTCCTTCATGGGAAACACACATGAGAGTTTAAGCCACAACACCAACACGCTGGCCCGATGCGGGTTGGTTAGTCAAAGCAAGGGGTTCGAGAGAGCCTATCCATCAAGTGAGAGAGGTAGAGCTTCCCCACAGCGTTACAAATAAAATAAAACGAGCTATCATGAAACTTCAGACACGAACAAAATAGAGAAAAATAAAACACATACCTACCATGAGATTAGTTTAGATTTTAAAACTATAATTTAGACTCATCAAGAACATTCACGAGACCCTAATAAACATTTAGAGCTCCATGAACTTTAATTTTCATGTTTTATGGTGGGCCTACAGATTACAGCCACTTTTTCAGGAAAGTCCGCATCTTATCAACTCGGCGACAGTTAAATAAATGTTTTTACTTATTCGGGTGCTAAAATACAAAGTTTCAAAATTGAAGGTCCAATGTTGCGTTAGAAGCTAATGTTTGTTATCTTCTAACGCAAAAATGGGCTAGAGGGAATTCACGGGGGCAGTCCAAGTCCTCGGTAGCTCTGATGGTCCACGCCTGAGGAGATGATTTTTTCTAGTTTATTTTTTGTATATAAACAAACTGACGGCCCACCAGGGGTACGTGATAAAAAGGCGGTTATTGCAGGTGCGCTGTTATCCTGAGGCGTAAGATCAAATGCCGTCCATGCCCAGTCATTACACTGGCTATCTTTATCTTCAATCTGAAACACAGCGAACATTTCACGATTGAAATAAGAAAGTCGGTGGTACCTACCCAGACGACCCTACATACGGGTCTACCACCTAATAAAAATAATAATACTTTTTATTATTCTCCTTACAGCTAATATCTCTCGCTATCCGCTTACACCTTCGACGGCAGTAGCTTCCACCGCGGGCGATCCTGTAAACGCGCAGTCCACGCCACAATAGGCCGCTGTCAACGCCAGTTGCGTCGTAATACAATATATCCTCGGGCTTTAAATTGAGGCTCTCAATTAGTGTGTGCCAATGCATTTGTTTTGTTGACTTTAAGAATAATATTTTTTTAATTATATTTGACATAAGATCAGTAGCTTCATTGTATAGTTCAACTACCTATCCAAAGATCATTAGATCAATAGATACCCTCTCCAGTAACTTAAGTGAAATAAGCCTTCAGATTAGTGTTGTAGTAGTAAGAAAGCATGGGACTTCAACTTCACTAGGTGGTAGACCCGTATGTAGGGTCGTCTGGGTAGGTACCACCGCCTTTCTTATTTCAGCCGTGAAACAGTTCGCTGTGTTTCGGATTGAAGGGAAAGGTAGCCAGTGTAATTACTGGGCATGGACGGCATTTCATCTTAGGCCTCAGGATGACAACGCACCTGCAATATCAAGTGATTTTTCCTTGTTATTGCAGGTGTCTATAGGCGGCGGTAACCGCTTACCATCAGGTGGGCCGTCAGCTTGTTTGTCATCTAGTTGTATAAAAAAAAACTAAACACTAATTTTGCCGTAAAATTATAATTTCTATATAAGTATATTTAATCACGCAAATAAATAAAGGATATATAGTCACTGAGCCCGGAAACGTGTTCAGAGGGCACTAGTAATCACAACACAAGAATTTTGGTTCAAATTAGTCAACTTAGAACCCTAAATTCATCAAACTAAGGCTTATTTTCAAGCATTGCAAAGAGTAAAGTAAAGTGAGAATTACACAACAACAATAGCATAGAAATCAACTGCAGAAAAAACTTAAGGATAGAACACAATGACATGTATTTTGCAAATGAATTCACTCATAACTGCGCCGTATGCGTGTGACAGTAGGAAAACTATTAAAATCCGAAGACTAAAACGTTAATTTAAATTTAGAGTTCCGTAGTGGTTTTCGATAAAATTACTAGTTGTCGTTTGACTGACGCTGAAAATAAAAATCCAACAAGTCTCAATAAAAAAAATTACAACGTATTCCCTCTTTTCAATAATTAAAATGTATATTATAATATCTGGTTTTGAGAGACATCTTGATTGTCTATGCTAATGACAGTGACTTAAATATTACGCGTAACAGCTTAACCCTGAGACCGCCCTTACTGCGTTTGTAATAAAGGCGGTTTTCGTAGTGCAACTGTTTGGCTTGATATGCCATCATCTGTACATGAAAAAACTAACAGACAGGAGAACTTTTAAGATTCCCATTGAACCATTCGACTACAAAGCTCGAAAGGCGAGCTCTATATTCATAGTCTTAATACGTGTCAAGATTTATTTGCCTCAGAAACAAAACAACAAACGTTATAAAAACAGTGTAACAACTTCAACGACAGAACAATCCTAACTTGTCAGAGTCGTCAATCAAGCGAGCCTCAACGCAAAAACAAGCGACCGACAAACAATTGGAAAGCGAAAATAGGAATTGTTGGATTTGTTTCGTCATCCCCCTGATTTGTTAAACAACTTCGCTGCCAAAATGGAATGGTTGAACTTTCCCAACCCGATGTCACAGAACGGTTTTATCCCCAACCGAAATTGTCACATAGCACAGTTGTGCAAAAAAGTTATTGCGGTTTACTTAGCCTGTGTCCCTGCCGGTAATGAGTCGGTTCAAATATGTATGGCAATGAGAATTGTCATTGTCACCGACTGGGAGAAGGCTCGTAATTTCCATTTCATGATTGGAATACTCCAACCGCACCTGAGACAATGTTTGTCAAGCCGCCAAACATTCTCTCTTTTTGTACAAACATCAAATATGTAACCAATTATTCAGTGCGGTTTGAAAATTTTAGGACGAGTTTTGAATGTTGAAACTAGTAAGTTTTGAGGTGAGAGGATCTTAAGGGCGAAGTTGGTGTACAACTTATATTAATATGTATTAACTTATAAAGTTTTGGAGTACCTTCTTACACGTGATATAGATTGGGTAGTTGCGTATGACTTTATCGATAAGGTACACGTCTGTCTCAAAGCGTGTGGGTAAGGAGATTCAGGAATCTTCAACCAAACCTAATAAATCAGAAAAGGAGATCGAATAATAACTCCTTTTGGAGAATGAAGTGAAGAATTTTAATGTACATAAACACCGTATCATCAAGTTATAGACAGTACAATAGACTGTAAGAAAGTAATGATTGTAATAAGACATTGGAATACAGCAGTTAGAAGTATAGTAGAAGTTTACGCTTAAGTTTATGTGACATGTCCTATTACAAAACTACAACAATGCTCTTAAGAGCCGGGACTACTCGGAACTGAGATAATCGGTAATCAAATTATATAGTTCTCAAAGGTATTATTGCGATTGCGGTTATCTCAAATTGATAACCATTGAGAAAGAGGTATAAAGAAGCTGTCGCATGTTGTGTTCCAATTTGAAAAAATCACACCTAAACTGCAATGCAGCGGTACAAAATCTAGTCGACAAACACAAACACAGAATACTTATTAGTACAGGAGTTTCCGTAGCGCACACACTGTTAAATCAGTTTTAGGCTGTAGCCGTGACGTGATTTTCATGAATGAACATAGAAGTGATGAATAGTGTTGTCTCTAGGTATAATATACTCTATACCTCAATCACAGTCTATACAAAACTGTGCCTCAATATTGATTGCAGTATGTTTTTAGTTTGTCAAAAGAAGTAGTCCAAAATATTAAGGTAAAACTTCTATAACTACTTCCATCCAAACTTTTATTCGTCTTTTAGCTGGTGCTACTATAAATCATAGCCCACCAGATTATCTTGTGAACTCCCCAACTAAGTTTGCAGACCTGTCATCTGTATCTGGATTAGTTCCACGTTCGTACAGCATCAGCCGGGCTGGTAACTTTAAGTTCTCTAGCTGTGCCATTATTGTACCCGCCTCTCAGCCAAACATTTCAAAACCACACTCCACTATATTATTTATCAAAATATGTCTTTTCCGTCAGAATACTAGAAAAATATTTATTATTTACGACGCAAAATATTCCTTTGAGTATTGTAAATAAGTAATGTTTTTATTTCAGACAAGAAAGAACACAAAACGGTTCGAAATACAATTCTTGATGCCCATTTTCACGAAGACACTCATCAGACAAATCATATAATGAACTGGGACGTTTCCTTCGTCGGACACTAAGAAGAGACAAAATAAAATATTTAATGGGAGAGTACGTCCTAAAATGGTGCGAGTCAAATTAGCGAAGAACCGTGGCTTTAGCGACATTCCTGCTACTTTTCAGAATAATTTTGCAAAAATAGAAACGTTTAGAAGGTCTTTTAGATAAAATGTATTTTTCATTCCACATGTGCTTTTCAAGATATTTGGTCAATTATGTTGTATAATATAGTGTATGATTATTTTGATAGATATTTATTATCAAAAAACTACTGCCATAAAATAAAATAAAACTATTTGTTAAACTATTTGTATTACATGCTTATTAAATTTTTTTTTTTTGTGTATGGACTTTGAACCATTTTGACAGTCATTTGAAGGTGTGTGATTGTTAGAAAACTAACTCGGAATACAAGATTCGTCTGAGTTGAAAACACATTAATAATCGTCACACCATTTATGCTGTTGTTCTTCTAAGAACTGTGCTACTATATTTGAATAGACATTTTCTCAGAAAACAGTATAAGCAGCCGCTTATTGAATGTCAATTTTCTTGGAAAAACGTCAGAGCTATAGTTTGAAGTAATCCTTCTGTACGTTTCTATTTTATGGTAACACCTTCGCCCCCGCACACCCCTCATTGGGTATTCATAGCGCATAGTCCTAAACACAAATATGTCGCTAACTACCCCCAATTATAACAAACAAGTGCCGAAGAATATGTTGTTATGAATTTTGTGGTTCATTGTAAGAGCAGGTTGTTAGTAATGTTGCTTGTTGACTCATGGATATAGTAACAGATTCATAATAATTCATAATTCATTTATTTTTTCATAAACATGGGTATTACATTGGTTTTAAATATTAGAAAATATCAGTACAGCCATTATTCGCCATATAGGCATATGAACATATTGAAATTAAAATAAAATAACAATCAATAACAATTGATCATTATGTAGTTATGTATATAATACAGATCGTTGAGTTTATTTAGAAATCTGTCAGATAAGTTCTTTCCAATGTTCTTTTCAATTTGCTTATTAGAGAGCAGTTTGTTAAGCATATCGCCAAGATTATAACGCAAAAGATAGACTAGAAGAAATTCACAGGGTTATCCCTAGTCCTGGGTAGCTCAGATGGTTAGAGCAGTCGCCTCCTGGATTGCGAAAGGTCGCGGGTTCGATCCCCGAATTAGGACGTAAAAAAAATCTAGTTCAGATATTTTATAAGTAAATAATTTTTCAAACATTTATAATAATGTTAAAAATGAAAATTAAGAATTAGAGACCAACTTTTAAATACTTCCGGCCTCTTGTTTATAGCTACCAGAACCGCATCTAGCAGATTACGTCAACTTAGTTAAAGTACAACTTAAAAGTCTAAAATAAAACTTTGCTTGCTATTAACTGTACTTACCTCACGAAATATTTAACGACTTGCTAAAACCCTAAAAGCAATGGACATTGTCTGCGACAAACTCGGTATAAGTTTCGAGATTAAACCTCTCTAATCACCGATAGATGAGGTCATAATTACCAGCATTATAGTTAGTATTGTGTCTGCAGTAATTGTCATTATCAACCCCAACCAGTTCATGACTACCAAGGCAGAGATTAGTAGCAGCAGATGCGTAACAATAAGAATTAAACGAAGTAGAATAATCATTAACATTGAGAAAGTTTACGAGGAAAGATTAATTAAGTATTAAAATTATCATTCATTAAATTTAGTCTGAGCTACAAAGCGATCAAACAGGGTTGAACATGACTTGATGAACTGAAAACGCATTGTATGTAAAACAGAGTTATGTTTCTAAGACATATTTAATTCAGAATTCTTTTAAATTTTTTTAATTGGTTTAATTTTACACTTTTCCTTATAAATTGGTTTAAGTCGTGAATTTCTCTAGCAGACGAAACCAATCACATTTTTTAGTATTTCGTCTTCCATATCTGTAGGTAGTTATAATAATATTTATTTATTATAGAATTCAACTTAGAGTTCTGCTAGTTTTGGTCAGAAGACAAAGAAAACTTATATCAACTAATACACATCATAGCTAGCTAGGGAAGTATTTTAGCTATTTTTAACTATCCATCAATCCATTTAACAGACTATATTCCTTCTACTGCTGGACACAGGTTTTCCCATATTAGAAATGTAAAACAAGCAAGTATTTTAATGATAATAAACTTTTTTATGATTCACTTCTTTCTTAAAAATATTGTAATTATTAAGAGCAATTTAACCCGATTCAATAGGTAGTCTCACAAAGTAATCACTTAAAACTGTAACAAATACTTGAGCCAGACGATAGCTGCGGACCCTCCCCTGAAACTCTGCGAGGTAATCCATTCAATAATAAATGAGATGACCTAACTTCGCGCCGGTACCGACACTCTACCTCCGGCTTTAAAAACTTTGAAATGATCTCATCTGTGAAAGCTAGACAATGTAAAACAGACTCTAACTCAAAACATGAAAATCTCAAATCCAGTAAAGGCTTCGCAAGGTTCAGACCAGCACATGGCAAGCGTCTCGTTGAATTAGACATGTGTTAAAAGCTTAATGTACTTAATAGGTAAGCCCCTTACAGTGTTGCAACGAATGATAATATATTTCTTTTGTTAACGACTGTGAGCTTGAGTAAAGGGTCGATCATTTTGTAGGTTTTGTATGTTCATCTAAAATACATATAAAACAAAACAATGTGTTCTAAACATTTAATTAGGATAATTTAAATTGTAATGATTAGGAATTGCAAACATCCAAAATCGCTTGTAATGAGTTTACACTTTTAAAAAGGGTGTAGTTGAAGTCGTTTATTTAGGTCAAACGTATAGAACACTATTATTATTATGCTACTTATGTATAATAATTTATAGCTTAGTATGATTTATCAAAATAATAATGTCCGTTTTCACTTACATGCAACTAACTAGGCAACCAAGTGACTGTTTTATTATATTTTTATCAAGCGACGCCTAAGCTATGAGCTGCCTAAAAAACAATCGGTTTATGGATAAAAAAAACGTAGTTGCGTGGGCTCGAGTTATAGTTACCCGAGTGGTACACTGCTGAAATATTTCGCGACATTAAATTAAAGGCTGACTATACTATCTATTCGCAATGTAGGGCTAGATTTAAAAGTATGATAAATTTGTCATAGCGTCAGTATCATGAGCGGGTTCCAAATCATTTTATAAAGGACCTGAAAGAATTCTGGAGTTGTATAAAATCTAAAAGGGGTAGTGGAAATCCTGTAAATATTTCAAAGAACGGTGAAACGTTGACTAATGAGCAGAGTGTGGAGGAGCTTGTATTTTCATTCAGTGTGCACGGAACGGGCAAAATTACACGTGCGCGAGAGTGTATTGAACGCGGGCGATATGAATACGGGTGCACGATGCACGTATACACTTGGAAAGATCACAGTTGCATGATGTTTGGAAGGCTCTGCAACAGCTAAAGCCTAATACTTCTGCGGGACCTGATGGCATTCCTCCTTTTGTGTTTCAGGATTGTCGCCGTGTGTTGACCGCAGCGAGATATTATAATATTATAATATTAAATTTATTTAAACCTTAATAATTAAGGATACTTCATTATACAACACAAGCCAAACTATAGGCTTTGACGGACACTTTCCAACGTGTTTCACATTTCGTTCGCATCAATTTCTAACACTGTTCCTTTCACAATTATTCAGAGGTGCTCGTTATAATTTCGAGCGCTTTCTAATTAGGGTCGAGCAGGTACGGCGTACATTATGGTCTAATTTTCATACGTACGCGAAGCAAATACAGAGGCGGGTTTGGTACCGGAGCTAGTTTTATTCAAAGACTTAATTACAAGGTTGAATTATATCCTAAAGTTAGCAATTCTCTGATTATAGCTAGTACAACCTAAAAAAATTAGTTTGAGGATTTAATTTCCTTGTATAGATAGATAAGATATAGGTTATTGTACACCATACGTTGCAGACAAAAAGGATGACGACTACATGCTACAAGGACCGTGCTATCGCAAAGTAGTGACCCAAAGATAAAACAGACAATACTGATGAAAACACTTTTTATTATAACGTATTTATAACAAAATCTCAACAACCGGAATTATATAAAGTTTCGTGACCTTATCAAAAAATCGGCGTGAACGAGATTTCATTCTGTAACCTCATCAGTTGCTCCTGCACACCCCTCGAAACACGATTTTTTTAAAATTAGAGTTTTAACTATATTGATAAACGTATATTAGCTTTTGTGTACAATTTCGAGCAATTCTAGCGAGCACGAATTTGATTCAAACATATTAAAAATATTATGCTAGGAACAGAGAATAATCGGATTATCTATCCGAAGTATATTTTTTTTATTTAAATTACTTTAACTATGCATTTGTTTTGTGTCATTATTAAGTTTCATTAATTACAAATGATTATTCAGTAGTGAGGAGCTTGGTGAAGGAGTGGTTTGAGCGCTCTGATTGATTACGAAAACAAAGCAACTTTTGCCTTGGATGAACCCGGAATCAATCAAAATAAGTAATCTCGAGCTCCTCCGTGCTTCGGAAGGCACGTTAAGCCGTTGGTTTCGGTTGTTCTGGAACCCCTTCAACCCACCAACCTGCAAAAGGCCAGCGTGTTTTTTTTATACAACTAGATGACAAACAAGCTGACGGCCCACCTGATGGTAAGCGGTTACCGCCGCCTATAGATACCTGCAATGACAAGGAAAAATCACTTGTTATTGCAGGCCTTAGTTGAAATGCCGTCCATGCCCAGTAATTACACTAGCTACCTTTCCCTTCAATCCGAAACACAGCGAACTGTTTCACTGCTGAAATAAGAAAAGCCGGTGGTAATAGATTTTGCGGTCAGAAAGAGCGCACACACAGTAATTTTAGTTTAAATATTTTCAATATATTATGTAATCGACACAAATATAATATGTTATCTAAGTTGAAATCGCTTAAAATTAGTATACTACTAAACGCAGTGCAAGGGACATGGTCATAGTCATAGTCTTTGTTGGTGGTCCATAAATAAATGAAAATAAAAGTTGGTATGTTTGTCCTCTAATGCGTCCCGAGATTTCGAAGACGACCGCGCAGATTATAAAACCTAACAGTTTTCTCTTTACGGGCATCGCATTTATGGAAATGTATAAATAAACCCTACTGAGTTTTAATACTTTCAAAGTTAGCAGATGGAAATTATTGATTTTCGTAAATTAATTATTTTTCATGGAAATACGAATAATTCATTTACGGAAATACTAGTTTGCCCTCGGGTAGAAATATTATGTTTGAATAGTTAGTGGTAGAGCTTTTTCTAAGTCTGACTTTTTGTTATCTTAACGTGTTAACTCTTGACCTTCATCTCACCTGATGGTAAGTGAAGATAAAGCCGACGATGGAAGCGTGCTACACCAAGATTCCTCAACTACAAAGGAACTGGCTATCTTACCTCTAACTGCCGGAACACAACAATGCCGTTAACATTATTGCTATAGCGACAGACTTAGGTAAGATGGTGGTAGCTAGCCAGGCGGACTTAGAAAAGCCCTACCACCAACCGAACCGAGCAGAAAATTTCTGCCCCCACGGGAATTAAACCCTGGATCTCTAGATCTGAGGCAGGTGGTCTCAACCACTAGACCACAGAGGCGGTTAAATAATTCATATACGGAAATACTACTCTAGGTTTAATATTCTGTTCGTATTGGTAAGTGGTAGAGCTTTTTCTAGGTCCGCCTGGCTGGCTACCACTGTCTCAGCCAAGTCTGTCGCCGGTACAATAATAATAACGGATTTTGTTGTGTTCCGACAGGAAAGGGTAAAATAGTATCCTCTGTGGTTGAGAAATCCGGGTGTAGCTCGCTTTCAACGTCAGCCCTATCATCACTTACTATCAGGTTACTTAAATGCCAATAAAAAACAATAAAAAATATATACTCTCCTCCTTATTCCGGCCCTGAGCCCGCTCGCACGTACTATGTAAGTACGCTGATTATGCGGAATGGGTTTCAGTTCACCGCTGTTTGGTTAGTTTGTCAAACTAATGCTTGGCTTAATGCGGTTTATTTTATGAATTTTGTGCGTGTATGTACAGCTGGCTCGTGTTTTATTAGCCTTTGTTTCGCGTTGCATGTAACTGTTTACGATCATCCCCTAACTACTTTTGCATTTACAAAAATACAAAATACGAAATATTTTTAATTTCACAGAACCAGAATTGCTTTACAAATAATGTTTGTGTGTGTGCATTTGCGTGTGTGTAAGTGCATATGCGTGCGTATGGGCATGTGTGTGTGTCTGTATGTATCTGCACCTGTTTGTATTAATACTAAACAGAAACTAGAACATTTTCATTAAATCGGTACAAATCAAGCCACTAGGGTATGTATAAGAATATACCCTGTACAACTACACAGCCTTTCATTTTAAACTTTATACTTTAAGATATCAAACTCAAGCATTTATTGCACCATTATGTTACAAAAAAGATTTTAAGCGTTAATGTTAGAAATGACATCATTCTGGGCCCTGTCGAACACGGTCAGCGGGAAAGAAAGAGAAGAGAGGATAAACTTAACTTACTAGATAGTAATAAATAATAATAACTATTATTATTAAAAAGAATATAAATAACATTAAAAAAACACAACTTCATTTTTCCATTTCGTTAAATAATATAAGGTAATGTCAGGATTAAAAATATTAGTCTTCGATTGGAGACGATTACACTTAATCCAATTTAACCCCACTTAGACACAAGTCTGCGCGTTTACTGCTAAAAAAACCCATTCGCTATGGCTTCACAATTCAGTGACACTCCCCTTTCCATCTCTAAGAGTATCGGGATCCTTGGTGTTGATATCTCTAGTGGCGTGCAGTTCCGCAGTCATTTGGAGGATAAAGTCAAGCTGGCATCCAAGAAGCTTTATGTGCTCAATAGAGCGCGGCAGTATTTCACTTCGGAGCAAAGACTGTTACTGAATAAATCTCAAGTCAGGCTCCATATGGAGTACTGCTGCCATTTATGGGAGCACCTAGATACCAGCTTGAACCATTTAGCTTTTAGCTTATAATGACGCACTTTGAGAATTGTCGTTTTTTTATTGTCTTGCATAAGCACAACAGTTCAATGCACACACAGGTACAATACGCTTTATTGCACAAGGACTCACAAAAAAGATAAGATAATAAAATGAAACTAAATACAATAGGTGGCCTTACTGCTAAGCAGCAATCTCTTCCAGGCAACATGCAGGGAAAAAATAAAGTGAATGAAGAAATAAGGAAAAAAGGAGAAAATCAATATTAATGAATGTTCTGCAACTATCAAATACATCTTATTCATTTGTTAATTTTATAATATTTCTAAGAAATAATGCAGTCAATTTTATTATTTTATAGGAATGTCATGAAATTATCAAATGAATAAAATGTATTTGATAATTTCATGACGACCGGCTGGTCGAGCGGTCTGTACCCCTTGCTATGCAGGCTACTCGGTAAAGAGGTCCCGGGTTCGTATCCCGGTAGGAGCAAATGTTTGTATGATGAGTACGAGCATTTGTTACGAGTCATGGATGTTTATATGTTTATTTAGTATATTTCTAGTATTTATATACATATTATTATCATTATTTCTCCGTTATCTAGTATCCATAACACAAGCTCTTAATGATGCTTACTTTGGGCTAGATGATAGGTGTGAGTGTATGAATATTATTATTATTAATATTATTTGATAGTTGCAAAACTTTTCTTTGAACTAATCTATCCCATGTTTTAATTAATTGTCATATTCTGGTCACCATCCTGTATACTTGTATGTAATATATTAGTATTTTTATTCATAACACGTAGGTATCTTTTTTAATACAACGTCCATGTTAAGAAGACCCTGAAATTAATTATTTTAAACACTATCCCGTAACCTGTGTCCACAGCAGCAGTTAACCGAGGTGTCCCTACTAATTCGACGCTCATTCTATATTCATGGTGTCTTATGAGATGCAAATATATAACGGTCCCTTTTATGATGCTGGGTATAAGGATCTTAATCGTTTTAATTCTCAGTCGTTCCCCTGAATATATTTGCGCAACAAACACCTATTTATGTACGGCTTAGGTTAGTGAGTGAGATTTGATAGCGAATATTAGTTGACATTTTAATGATTCGATGGAATCAAAATGTTGCTTTCGAAATAGGGTTTGAAATTTTTGATCTGGATCCCTTAAAAGGATTTTAGTAAGCTTAGGGGATAGGACTTTGGGGGAAGCCTTTTAATTTCATATAGACTTTATATCTTGTTATATAAAACCAGGTTGTCAAACAAGCATACTTCTTACGTGGTAGTAAGTGATTACCATAGCCTATAGATACTCATAGCACCTTGGATACAACTCACGTATTCCTAACCCTATAATCAGGAGAAAGCGTTATGTTGGAATCGTAGTAGACAAATCAACAGCTTGCTACTATTATATTCTTTTTCTGATGATCAAGTTCAAGGTTTCTACTGGAAGAGGAACTGGAGAGCTGGAATAACGTAGGTGATTCATGTTGTTATAAGCATCCGAAACTTAGAGTAACCACTTATAATAGACGTGAATAAAGGCTTCCTTGATGAAGCTTAACGACTTCAGATGTAGCTCGCTTTCATTTCGGCCTCATCATCACCTATCAGATGAGATGAAGGCTAAGAGTTACCCTGTTATGAATAAAAATAAGAAAAAAACACTCGAAGTAAAGCGGTAAGAAAAGTCTATGATGCGAAGACATCTGGTGCATGGTGAACGCGCTGTTCTAGCTACCTCCACCTTGCCGACCTTTAAGGTGCCTTTTCACGCCTCTTATGAAGTTCTAAATAATTTTAAAGCCACATTAACTGTATGCTTATGGTTGCAACATACTGCTATTTTACATATATTACGAATGAAAGGGTTAGCCCTTAGAGAAGGGACTCAAACAAATTTACATTAAATTAAAAACAAACCACATTTTTTACCACAAGGGTTGAAATGTCACCCTTTTCGTGTTTAGGGTATTTAACCGTGACGGGGTAATGCCTTCTTGAAGATGACAGTATAATTTACATAAGCTGGGGTAAGACCATATTGAGTAATGAATGAGGATTAGCGTAATGTGCTGTGACAAAAACATTTCAACATATTATTATATCTTTAAGCTTTAGAAAATATATAAAGAAGTGAAAAAAATCTCAATTTATATGTAGGTAATGTTATGGGTCTGAAAATCTAATATACGTTACTTCATATACGCGAAAGAACAAAAACACAGTTAAAGGATTTTCCCTTGATAGACTTTATTTCAGAAGAGACCTCATAAAAATAAAAAAAACTAAAGACTATTGGTAACGATAGCACGGTATACTGCACTAGCTGTCTTCGCATGTGGACTCTTCTACTGCTTTACATCAGGTGGTGTTGAGTCATTTGTCGTGCTTTGTATAAAAAAAAGACGATAGATAATTTGTATTCAATAATAATCATTAATATTCACAGTCGTGTATAAAATAACCATACAGATTACAAAGAAAGGCTTCCTTTCTTTGTAATCTGTATGGTTATTTTTTAATAAAATAATTTGTGTATTCCCGCTTACTTTACTTACGCTATTTTGTCTTTTTTCCTCCCGCTAAGTTAATCGTATATCTGTCCCTGTCTCAACAACGTTTCGATCGATCGCCTTAAGAAAGAAAACTATAAAAAATAAACCAACTTAATTTTTTTATGGCTGAAATGAAAATTTACTTTTTGAAAGTTCAGAAAGAAAAATATAAGATTAAGATTTTATTAGAATTTGGTACAGAGGCGTAGAGCAGACAAACGTTACAGATACACAGTGTTAATTTAGCATTAATAATATAAGGAACTACTAATGGACTTGCATGGATAACATAAACTATGAGAAAACAAAATAAACCAATGTAAGGAACAAGTACTAACTAATAATACTAAAGTAGAGAATATTTTCTTGTCGTTGATAGGACAACTACTGCTCGTTTTCACTAACGTTTCCTTAGCGTTAGGAGTCTCTTAGCGATTTTTAACCTCGTCTATCTAAACGAGATAGAAAGAGACAAATGACGACAAGAGTCACATAAGTAAGCCTAAGGATCGGTTAGTGAAAACGGACATAATGCTCGTTAATTTCGTATTCAAATACTTAATTATTGTCGACGCCGTTCTTACATCGAAGAAATATGGGAATCAACAATTCCATATTTGAAATCGGCTCGGCGCGGCACCTGTCACGTGACGGCGAAAAGACGCGAGGCCGTGCCGCGTTGAAAACAATTGCGCGCGAATTTAATTTTTTTTTTACATTCTTCTTTTGATTTCATGAGTTAATTCATTATATTTTATTGTACAAAATTTTACGATTCATTGGAAGATTGCCTATTTTACACTATAAACGCCTTAAAGTCCATAACAATCATCATTATCTATTAATAATACAGAGCGTAAGGAGAACGCTTTCAAAACGAATGCAGATGGCAGTGCTGATCAATCTTATCACGATTTGTTAGAAAAAAGAAATGAAATAGCGAAAAAAAATTCATCTATATCATACAAACAGAAATATTACATGATTGTTTTTTCAACAAGTCGTAGTTAGGGTCACCAGCACAGTCATCTGCCTTCTAGTGCGTTTCCCTTACACCCGGTTTTGAGGATACATTAGGCATCAACTCAGTTTTATTGTAAATTTCACCCTTTCTTATTTCAGCCGTAAAGAAGTTCGCTGTGTTTCAGATTAAAGGAAAAGTAGCCAGTGTAATACTGGCCATAGAAGGCATTTCAACTTAGGCCTCAGGATGACATCGCACCTGCAATACCAAATCCTAGGTGATTTTATGCGAGGGTAGCCACTTATCACCAGATGGGCCGTGAGCTGGTTTGTCATCTAGTTAAAAAAAAAATTGTGACTTTTATATTACCCTACCCTTTCTTTTACGAAGATTATTAAAAGATCAGTTTAAGTCGACCAACATAGCAAACATCTGTATTAATTGAGGCAATATTATTGTCAGCTTTGTAATTGGGCCTCCGCGCCGACCCATCGAGAGCCCTGTCTTAGATAGTGTTGGGGTAAGCACTAGCAATAATATTATTTTTTATATCGACTTACCAAAAAAATAATAGTAACTTAAATAGAATATCGGTTAGGACTTTTAAATAGTGAGACGCCTTAACCTTACCACTAATTCTTTAGCTGTAAGGAAGAAGTGACACGTAAGAAAATTAGTTAGCCTTCAGAAGATGCTGTATACAGTCCCAAGTGTCCTCTACACGGGTAGAGTCATCAATCAATCAATTTATTTATTTGCAGATAAGTAGTTTTCTATACAATTAAGTAGATCTTATAAAAAAACATTTCCAGCACACACACATCAGCATCAATATGCATGAAAATATCATATTAACTTAATGTACTCATTTATTACCTAAAAAATTAAAGGAACCTATTATTTATAATGTCAACTACCATACATATCTATAATAATGTTTTAAAAAAATAAATAATGTTAAATGAATATTCAATATATGATCAAAATCAATAGATAGGTATCTACTATACAATACAGTAAAATGTCATTACAATAAAATTTTAAGAACATGTGATAATGTTTTTTTTTTTTAATTTTGAAGTTTAAATCTGGGAGTTCAGTAGATGACTGAATATCCAGATTTAAACTTCAAAATTTATCATTGAAAAACTCGTTTACGTCATAATATGCTTTACTAATTAAAAAGTTAGTAAACAGTGAGCTTGCATAGAAATTTTAGTACACTATACAGGGCGTCCCACGGCCATGCCACACGGAGGGAAAGTATATTAAATATTGAACGTAGGATATTTTACTAAAAGAAGACATCGTTTTATTTTTGATAATAAGTAGAACTGCATTCACAGATTTTTAAAAATCGCCTACCTCAACCGGGAATCGAACCCGCCAAATGTGATAGAAAAATTACTTGTATTTTATAATAGCGTTTGAAAGGGCTACTCATAAGCATTATTTTTTCCTAAATAACCTAGCATATTAAATGAAACTAAGATTATAAATTTTCATATTTTATTTAAAATTTTGTTCAGGGAAATTTCCTCTGACTTGGCCATGCTTCCAACAATTAACATTATCATTTCAAAGACCTACCCACTTGAGATACGAGATTTCCGTGGTGTAAGTACATGATAATAATAAAGCGATACATGAAGTGTAGTAGGTACTTGTATGCATTTCTTCATAAGCTCACAATTACCATGCAACTGACTGATATTAGTAAAAATAAATAATTCGAAAATGGAACACGTAAATTTTCAAGCGTCTGTTCTTTTGTTTATTGTGAGTTTCATTTTCGTTTATTAGCAATTTTTGTGTTAATTTACTTACCATGGCGTACCAAAATAATTTGGATTTAATAGAAGCATACTTTTTAAATCACGAAGACATTTCATTAGCTTTGCGGTGGTACCGCGAAAGATATCCTAATAGACGCACACCATCTCGATATGTGTTGAAAAGAATGGTGGATAATTTAACAAATTTAGGACGTTTTGATCATCGCTTACAGCAACCACAGTAGAAGATTATAAACCTCAGCGATGATGAACTCAACATTCTGATTTACTTTGACGCGTACCTGAAGAGTTCAGTGAGGGAAGGTGAAGAAGAAATTGGACTTTCAAAGAGTAAGAATACATCGCGTTCTGAAAAAATACAAGTTTAAAAGTTATGTTGAAGGGCGATTAGTGCAAAAATTACGGCCGGGAGATGCTGAAAGACGATTTAATTTCTGCCAACATATCGAGAGACTCATCCTTGAGGATCAAAATTTTTTGAACACCATTATTTGGTCAGACGAGTCAAACTTTAGTAACAACGGTATGTACAACCGGCGTAATAATCGCATTTGGTCCAGACAGAATCCCTTACGAATCCGCGAGACTAATGATCAAGTGCGTTTTTCTTTCAACTGTTGGTGTGGGATTGTAAGTAACCGGGTTCTCTTAATACATTTTTACGAAGGAACTCTGAACACGGAAAGATATCTAGAAATACTTGAGATTTTAAGAAATGAGATTAATAATGATTTGCAAATTTATTTAAAAACCATTTTCGCGTAGAATCGCCTTTGGGGGCCCCGACAGGGTCAGTTGCCGCCTCTGGGACGGCGGACCGCACTGTCACATTTTCTGTTAAGGACATTAAGTCTACCATTAGAGGTATGGTTCGTGGTAAATCCCCGGGGCACGATGGGCTCAGTATCGAGCACCTACAACATGCGGGTGTCCATTTTCCGAGAGTGCTGACCATGCTCTTTAACTTTTGTAAAGGGCATTCCTACCTTCCTCATGATATGATGAAAACTATTGTTACACCCATAGTTAAGGACAGGACAGGAGACAGTGCAGATTTTAACAACTATAGACCTATATCGCTGGCTACAATTATAGCTAAGGTGCTGGACAGACCTACACGATGCACAATTTGGCTTTCAGTCCAATTTATGTACAGAGAGTGCAATCCTGTCGCTCAAGCATACTGTTCGGTATTATACAGATAGAAAAACGCCCGTCTATGCATGTTTCCTGGACTTGTCCAAGGCATTTGACTTGGTGTCATACAGCATCCTATGGAGAAAGTTGGCGGGGTCGGGTGTCCCTAGCGAGGTTGTTAATCTTTTTAGGTTTTGGTATGACCATGAGATCAATCATGTGAGATGGGCTGAATCGCTCTCGGGTGAATACAGGCTGGAGTGTGGAGTAAGACAGGGTGACATAGCATCCCCGAGCCTATTTAACCTCTACATCAACCGTCTGCTCGTTGAGCTAAGCAACACACGGATCGGTTGTCATATAGACGGAGTGTGTATCAACAATATAAGTTACGCAAACGATATGGTGTTGCTTAGGCCCATCGATTGCAGCGCTTAGGCGCTTATTGTCTATCTGCGAGGGGTTTGCGGAGGCTCATGGGCTCAGATACAACGCAAAGAAGAGTGAGATAATGGTCTTCAAAGCTGGTACCAAATGTTATTCCGTCGTACCTCCGGTAACGTTACGCGGAACTCCTCTAAAACGGGTAACAACATTTAAGTATCTGGGTCATTGGGTCACTGAGGACCTCAAAGATGACATAGACATAATGAGGGAACGAAGGGCGCTGGCAGTTAGATGCAATATGTTGGCTCGTAGATTTGCACTGTGTACAGATAAAGTCAAGGTGACGCTTTTCAAAGCATACTGTCAGTCCTTTTACACTAGCAGTCTCTGGGTCAACTATACGCAGAAGACATACAGCGCGCTCCATGTCCAGTACAACGATGCTCTAAGGATGTTGTTGCGAAGGCCTAGACATTGTAGTGCATCGGCAATGTTCGCGGAGGTTCGAGCTGATGGTTTCCAGGCCGTGATGCGTAAGCGCTGCGCCGCCGCACTGGCGCGTCTACGTGCCATTGCCGACCACTGGGATTCACCTTTCCTGCGCCACTGGGTTCACCTACATGCTTCCATCTAGCCACCCCTTGAGCATATATATAATTTTATTTCAATATTGATTTGTTTTTGTTTTTAATTTGATTTTATTAAAATTTTAATGTGACGTTAATTTTAGTTTGATTTTAATTTCATTTTAATCTTGGATTCTTTTTGATTTTACTTATAATTTGTTTTTTTTTAAATTCAATTTGGTTTTAATTTTAATTTGTTTGATTTTAATTGGATTTTAATTTGATTTAGATCTTGATTTTGATTTAGTTGCAATTTTAATTTAATGTTGATTTTTAATTCATTTCAAATTGATTCTGATTTGAAATTATTATTGAATTTATATATAATGTACTACTAACCTAGTTTTTTTAAGATCCCTTGTCACTAACAATTATGAGTCTTTGTAACTCGATTAAATAAAATATAAAAAATAAAATAAAAAAAAATCTTCCTGATGCCGATCGACGAAATCTCATATTCCAGCAAGATGGGGCTCCGGCTCATAACAGTAGGAGAACAGCCGAGTTTCTTAAGGAATATTTTCCTTCCTCGATCGGCACTTTTGGACAAATTAGATGGCCACCGAGATCCCCAGATCTAACCCCACTTGATTTTTTTTTATGGGGTTATGTAAAAGATTTAGTTTACAGGAACCGGTACAACAGTGTGCAGGAGTTACAACATGAACTTAGACGTATTATTTCAAACATCCACTATGCAAAAATAAGTAAATCGACAGGGAGAGAAATTATCAAAAGAGTGAGAATTTGTATACAACAGAACGGATCACATTTTGAGCATTTGATAAATTCATTTTTTTTAAAATAAAATGAAAAATTTTATGATCTTAGTTTCATTTAATATGCTAGGTTATTTAGGAAAACATAATGCTTATGAGTAGCCCTTTCAAACGCTATCATAAAATACATGTAATTTTTCTATCACATTTGGCGGGTTCGATTCCCGGTTGAGGTAGGCGATGTTTAAAAAATCTGTGAATGCAGTTCTACTTATTATTAAAAATAAAACGATGTGTTCTTTTAGTAAAATATCCTACGTTCAATATTTAATATACTTTCCCTCCGTGTGGCATGGCCGTGGGACGCCCTGCATATACCATATATCTCTATCTATATCCCCATACTGTCTACGTTGTTATAGTGAGTACTCTAACGTCTTACTATGGTGTATACTCTACCCGTGTTACTATAGCGTATACTCTACCCGTGCTACTATGTCGTATATTGTTCTACAACAACCACTTACCAGAAAAATGTTTCCTCATTAATAGAATATCTGTTGTGAATGGTGTATGGCTACTTCACAAATTAAAGCTAAGCTTAAAAAAAACATACCAACCGAATTGAGAACCTCCTCATTTTTGAAGTCGTTTAAAGACCACACGACCAAACGACGTACTACACCTTACTTTTGTTTGAATAGACATACTTACGTACTTTTCATTTTATTGATGTTACAAGCATCTATTGTATGCTTTTTTGAGACCCTTGATACTTAAACCCACCTAAGAATTGTTCCTTTATGATAATTTAGAAACTAATTATACAGATTTTTTATATCGATCAAAGTAGTGTGTTCCCATCTCTAAATCTCAAAGTTGTTCACCTCTTCTCAGAAATAATGCAACCACAAATTCAAATAATATATCAGTCCGAAGTATTTTGTCGAGGCCACGGTTAAGTTATATACTTCTTAAATGGGACTTTAAAGCATAAATATACAAAGGTTTACATATACAATGTAATTTTTAGAATGATTTTAAAAACGATCTTTTAATTTTTTTAAATTAGGTATAGGAAAAAAAAAATTGTTCAAAATTACCTGTGTATTAACAAAAAATTGTGAAAAAAAAAATTTAAACAAAAATTAAAACCGACTTCAAAAAACTGAAAAGGATAAAATAATTCAATTTAAGTAGGTACTCATCCCCTAGTATCATATTTTTTTGAGGTTGGTGCTTCACTTCCTATTGTTTTTGGAAACCACGTAGCACCAACTCCAAAAATATGTTACTAGTGTCACTACACGTAAATCGGATCATTATTCTCAACGTAATCGGTGTACATACATAGAAAAAAAAACATAGCGGCCGAATTGAGAACCTCCTCGTTTTTGAAGTCGATTAAAAATATATCTTTATGGTCAGCACAAGATCGCTATAAATTGCCGTCATAGGGGGCGTATCTACAATATATATTTTTTTCTTTTTTTTTGGCAACATGTGTACAATAGTACAAAAAAGTTAAACAATGTATACATGAATACAGTACACCAGTATTGTCTAAAAATAATTAAATTATTATTGTCCCATATATGTATTAGTTACTTTTAATGACTCTCAGAGTGAATTCAACAATAATTACAGCTAAAATTAGAAATAATCTTACTTTTTTTTCTTTCAATCGCTGTTCAAATGAATACAGTAAATTGTTGAATAGGTCGATATCAATGAATATTTTATTATATTTTTTTTAACTTTATGACGGCGCTATAAGGTGTAATAAACCTTTGGAGATATTTGCTTACACCGGTGTGTACGCAAATTGACGCGGCAACATGTAAATACCAGCTACGGAAAAAGCCAACGTATTTGGGTAACTTTTTCAGCATTTCATAAAGAATGGGGTTAAAATAGCCCCAAATTGTAAGGAGGAGGTCAATAGCGCTTTATATGGATTAATGATTATCTTATCTTATTTAACCAATGGTTACTTATTACTTCTACTCGTTGATAGAACATCTGCGTGCTTACCATTCGTTAACATTAAGCTACTTAAAATAATGCGCACAGAATTCTGTCCTCGCTCCGTTTCCCAGTTTTAATTGGGTTTAGTCAGTTGTTTTTTGTTGTCCATTAATTTCCTTTAGTAGTTTCATTGCGTTGGCACGTACGCTGCATTTTGTACTAACGTATTGCATTTTATTGAGTTCAATGAAAAGGTAAAAGCTACATAAAATAGAAAACTCCCCTTCAGGGTTCAACGACGCATTAAATCGGTTGTCTCCTGATTTCTTATTATTAATATTTCTTCATTTCTGTGTAGTATTTCCGAAATTAATGGAATTATTTGCCAGCATACGTTTTCCCTCCTTCCTATAAATTGGGTTCCTTTTTTAAAAAGAGGCATGAAAAGGACCCTTTAGTAGGCCGGTAAGGTGAAGGTAGCTTCACATCAGGTAGTGTTGACATTGAGTATACTTATATAGAAAGTGTTTAGGGATACTTATGACTCCACAGAAAACGACGCTTAATTTCCAACGAGGTAAGGCAAAGTGTAACCATAACTTTATATCTGTTTAGTCCGCTAATTAATTGATATTTTATTCATTCGCTGCTTTGAGTAATGCCTATACTTTGTTTTTTCTAACGTTTTCATCGTTGATCTTACTCTTCGCATCCATACCCGCAAATGACGGTTGGCAAGCCTATCAGCGCAGGCGACAGCGATCCTACGACTGCTTAACCGAATACACTCGAGCCCGCTCCGCTGTTCGCTCCGCGCCGCCCGACGGCGTCGCCGCCGCTGCCGTCGTCGTCGTCGTTACCGCCCGTTAAGATACTTCCTGTTCCCGATAATAACCGTCAAGCATGCAAGAAGAGAAGGAGTTCTCCTGAAACGTCGAATCCCTTACCTCAAGGTACCTACTTTTCCACTCCTTAGGTTTCAACAGCCATTCTTTTTTTTTTCTTTTCAATTTAAATTTTAACGTATTTTACTAGCGCTCGCTAAATATTTTTTAGGAGAGGGTAAAGCGGCACTCTTTACTAAAATTTTATGCACCCGATCGGATGCCACCTCCATCTCACAAGTGTTGCGACTCCTGTAGCGAGTAACGACCAGTACTCATCGAAAAAGCGTTATTTAAGGAATATGGGAAATCATGGTCTTATCCAGAGTGTTAGGGGGACGCTCTCGAATACGAAGGCAGGTGGCAGAGCTGGTCATCCTAAATACGACAGCCTAAAAAATAAATTTTCGTGATTACAAAATTATTTTTCAACAAATCGTGACTAAGATGAGGAGCATTGCCACCTGCCTTCGTTTCCGAAAACGCCCCCCCTAACACCCTGTATGCTGTCAATATGACGCATTCTTATTTTTTACATGGTAAGCAACGCGTGAGTAGTGCCCAAGGTGCTACGAGTCTAGCTACGTAACCGCATTTCATTAATGGAGCCGTGCGCTATTTCTCAGTCTTTTCAAATTAACAAAAATAGCAGACTATTAACAGACCTACCATGAAACGTTTACCAAATATTCGAACTAAAACTAAGCGCTTACTAAGAGGTAGCCCGTATGTAGAGTCGTCCGGGTAGGTACCACCACTTTTCTTATTTCAGCCGTGAAACAGTTCGCTGTGTTTCGGTTTGAAGGGAAAGGTAGCCAGTGTGATTACTGAGCATGGATGGCATTTCGTCTGAGGCTTCAGGCTGACAACGCTCCTGCAATATCAAGTGATTTTTCCTTGTTATTGCAGGTATCTATAGGCTGTAATAACCGCTGACCAGAAGATGGGCCGTCAGCTTGTTTGTCATCTAGTTGTTTAAAAAAGAGCGTTTCTTGACATTATTAGCCGCTTATGAAAAACCTGTGCTTTTCGTTTATCCCGAATCATCTATTATTATTTCAAATGAAAGATTCGGCTTCGTGTTTTGTATTTCACTTTTTTATTCGAATCGAAATGGTACCCCCTGTAATCTGTTTCTTTTTCCAGTTTCCTTTTATTTATCAAAACGCATTCGTTAAACTGTCTTTCTGGAAACTCATTACAGGCAAATGTCACCATCCATCATGCTCGCGACAGATGTAAATCCAGCAAAGCATTTCATTAGTGGATCCATATTTTTCGCGGAGAAACACTCAGGTGTTGCTGCTAACTGGTAATCAGGACTTGAAAAATGAACGCCCTCTATTTCACGTAGTCCTCATTGCCTCCGATCTGATTGGAAATCTTTATAAGTTAGAACAATTTGTCTTGCGGCTCTAATGGCGTCGTTTGAACAAAATACTAATCTATACGAGCCGAGTTGAATTGTAGGTGTTTTTGATTGAAATACAGCAACACTTGCTTCCATCGTAATCAGATACAAAATCGATGGTAAAAAATTTAAAGTAAACTTTTATTAACTACATATCTAAAGCATAATTGTAAGATATTTAAGTAGTCACAATATTTTATCATACAACAACAATGTCAAAGAAGCGTAAAGCTCGCCTGATGGTAAGCGTTTACCGTAGCCTATAGACGCTCATAGCTTGGCAAGCAATAAGCAGCAAGAGAGCGACCGTTATAATGACAGTAAAGAAGGTCAGTAGGTACCTCCGCTCCATACCGGCTGTAACAGTATTCCTAATTATCAAAATAAATTATTTAGTCACGAGCAGGTGTGACAATTTTTTAGCCCCCGACAAAAAAAGAGGGGTGTTACAAGTTTGACGTGTCTGTCTGTGTATCTGTGTGTCTGTCTGAGCATCGTAGTTCCTAAAAGAATGGAGCAATTTTGTATAGGTTTTTTTAAAAAATCTGGCGTAACTTCCTAGTCACGACGACGTGACGTGACGTCAGCTTTTATAAAGATCAGTTCAGGCGTTTGATGCCCATCAGATCATGTTCTACATGATAAAAGGGTTGTACTAACTTTCACAGATTCGATTGATTTTAAATTTGGTGTACTGTCACTTCGGTGACATTCGCATGATTTACTAAGCTGTATCCAGAGACAATAGAAAGTGAAGCACCAACTCCAAAAAATACATTTTGAAATGTTCGTACTTAGGTACCGAAATTTAATTATTTTTTCCTTTTTAGTGTTTTGAAGTCGGTTTTATTTTTCTTAAAAAAAATATTTTAATTAGTTCCGTGATAGACAGACAACGTTACTTTCGCATTCATTATTAGACACAAATTATCTATATAAAGTAACACCTCACGTTGAAGTATTAGAGCCACACGCTTATCTTAAAGATAATTCTGGGTTTACTTTTGATAATATTTCCAATCGTTACTAAGTATTTGACTTTTTTTATTTCAAAATTTGTTTGCCTTTTTAAGTGCTGTTCATTAATTTTCAGGGGCATTGTAAATAATTTAACCTGCTTACGCAAATTATGATTTTTTATACAACTAGATGACAAATAAGCTACAGAAACCCTTAATCATCAGGTGGGCTTAAACAAAAAAAAAAAAAATCCAACTTCTCTTATATCAAACAAAAATTAAGTGTTAAGAATCAAGCACGGAGAGCCAAATTCTGCTAATTTGAAGGTCCATAAGCTTCCTATTGGTGTATTTCAGAGTATACTAGCAAATCCCGCATCAAATATGTTTACTGAAAGCCTAAGGCCTGTTAATTGGTGTACAGTATTAGTGTCTACTAGGTGGTAGGCCCGTATGTAAGGTCGTCTAGGTAGGTACCGACGCTTTTCTAATTTCAACCGTGAAACAGTTCGCTGTGTTACGGATTGAAGTAAAAGGTAGCTAGTGTAATTACTGGGCATGGAAGGCATTTCTTCTTAGCACTCGGGATGACATCGCACCTGCAATACTAAGTGATTTCTTTCTTGTTATTGCAGGTGTCTATAGGAGGAGGTAACCACTCTCCACCATCTAGTTGTATGTAAAAAAGCCCTTTGATTTAAATGACCTGCCTAGGCGTCCAATTGAATTGCTAATTTTACTAGACGGCTGATACGACGTTCAGCCATCTGCTTAAACGTTGCGCTCAATGCCTTGGCTAGTTTTCCTTCAGCCGTTTTATTGGATTCCGGCGTTCAATAAACGGCCTAGGCGTCCTGTTAAGTGGATAATTTAACCAGACTGCTGCGACATATATATTACGATAGTTACCTGTTGTTTATTATTTATTTATCTTTTTTTTATACAACTAGATGAGAAACAAGCTGACGGCCCACCTGATGGTAAGCGGTTACCGCTGCCTATAGACACCTGCAATAAGAAGAAAATATCACTTGGTATTGCAGGTGCGTTGTCATCCTGGGGCCTAAGATGAAATGCCTTACATGCCCAGTAATTACACTGGCTACCTTTCCCTTCAATCCGAAACACAGCGAACTGTTTCACGGCTGAAATAAGAAAGGCGGTGGTACCTACCCAGACGACCCTACATACGGCCCTTTTTTTTTTTTTTTTTCGGGGAGGAATCCGCTTACGGACCTACCCGCCGCTGGCTAAGCGACGGGCGTGTGTGGGGGTCGCCCAGTGCCTGATCGTATTGGCACTAGGAATACCCACTAAAACTCCCCGGTAACCCCACTGCCCTTCACGGGGGTAGGCTGGGCTCTGCCGAAGCAATTTCACCACCCCACCCCCAGTACCCTACATACGGGCCTACCACCTAGTAAGTATCATTATTTATTCATAAGTCACCAACCACATGGACAAAATATAACACACTTAGCACCTCACAGTAGCTCTCGAAATGTATCCAGCAAGTATGCGAAAAGTTTGAAAGTCACAAAAAATCTGCGACATGATGACGAACTTTGAAATAGGTCACAAATCGAAATGTGACGAACAACTGACACGAGAGCGGGTGACGTACATCGGGACACGAAGTTTTTTCGCCAGCAATTCACACTACCTGGTGTTGAATCTGATTTTAGTGTTGAACGATGGAGTGGTATCGATAAAAATATTATTGTATAGGGAAAATGTCTGTTAAGGAATCAATCTTTATCATCGCTTACGAGTATCATCAGACGAGACGAAGATCAAGAGCTACTTAATTATAATTTAAAAAAAAAACATTTTAAATCCGCTACAATACTTCTCCACTACAATATTTTTTCTTACAAAAACGACCGTGTAAAGGACCTTATTTTACTTGGAATAAAAGTCAGTTGTAATTATTTCATTTGTTCAATGACGTATTTACAGATGGATTTTTAGTATACGTCCCACTGCTGGTTCTACCTAGCAGTGGGACTTCCTACATGGGAGAAACACATGAGGAGTTTGGACCATAGCACCACCACGCTGGCCCAACGCGGGTTGGGATAAAGCGGTTGCTGGAACTTCTGGGACCGACGGGCTTAACGTGCCTTTCGAAGCACGGAGGAGCTTGAGATCATGAATTTCGGTTGAGACATCCCTGGATCCGACCATGGCGAAAGTTGGTTTGTATTCGTATTCGAAACCAGAGCGCTCAAACCAATATGTCACCGATCTCCTCGAGTAAGTTTCCCTGCACCCAACACAAAGCACATTGTGTTCCCTCCCTCCTTTAACGTAGAGTCCTAAGGCGTAGGCGTGAAAAGGTACCTTTTAGGTCGGCAAGGTGGAGGCAGCTACAATAGTATGTCCATGCTGCACCAGGGCTCTTCGCGTATGGACTTTTCTTACCGCTTGGCATCAGGAGTGGTGTTGTATATTTATCCTTGCTTTGCATAAAAAAAAGCTTCTCCGATGAGCAAATGCCACTGAAATTTATAAATCAAAATTTCGGAAAAACAAATAATTTCATCGTAGCAAGTACAACCGTTTTTGGCAACAGTTCACGCTCCAAACACTGCGCATATGCAGTTAGCTGTTTTCTTTCGCATTCTAGATAGTATTTACAGGCAACGTTATTTTGGATTTGCTAGTGAAATCCCGAAGTTATAAGTTACGCATGGAATATTCGAGGGTATTTTTTAAATGTGTACACTAATACCTCAGTTTTGAATTTCTGTTTTGATATATTTGTAATCTGTTTTAACCATACAGCAGCAGAAAGAACGCTGGATACCTATGCTGTGCCGTTGCGCAGTCTATTGTTTGTAAGAAGGAGCCTGGGCCTGCGTTTTATGACCCCTCCACCACCTCCGGTCTACTGAAGCACAAAGATGGATGGTGCAGCCAATGCACCGACATTCCAATCTTTTTTAACAATATCGTGAGTATCCATAATAATTAAGCTTTGCTTAGTTAGAAATTAAAGTTAAGAGTTAAAATGTTACATAAACGTAGCTGTCATTGGCCCTAATTCTGAGTGGTCTAAATTTAAGTACAGTATATCTCTTTCTCGCAATATGTATTAAAAAAAAGATAGCAAGAATTCTTTAAGAGCTGTCAACTAAATTTAGACAGATTTCAAAGAAACCATAGACAATTTAAACGGCATGTACGGGGGTGCCTCCTAAATATTGCATTTTATCACGGTCGAAAATTAATTGCACGTTTCGAAATGTCAAATCATACGACAGCCATCCTTTTCGTATTTATATTGAGAGAAAGAGATGCACTAAACTTAAATTAGACTTAGCATGTGTTCTCCAGAATAAGGGCCATTGTCTTTATTCGAATATAATAACCAAAGTAAACCTCGCAATGCGCAGTCAAAGAGTCATATTCACAGCTCTACGAAAAACTTTGTCTTTTTCTAAATAATACAACTGGAGTCATAAAAAATAATGGAATTATCTTTACATCTGAAATAATACAATAACCCTAAAATTGCATCGGTTGTTCACACCAGAGGCGAATCGAATGATCTTTTCAAGCAAATTGCACATCTACTAAACCTATTTCAAAATCGAGAAGTTGTCTTACAATATCTTTTACAAGATCGTCCTATGAACAATTTTATGCTTTGCGTTTTGACGATAAGGCTTTATTCACCTTGCCACGGAACCGTGTTGAAAACAGCATTTTTGCATCGGAAAAATAAAAATGTCGGTGTTTTATCTAAAGCACAATGAATGGAAAATGCGGCGGATTATTTCACACGCAAGATAACCCGGCTGGATTTATATTGGTAACCTTATTCGAAGCCGCATTTTAAACCGAAAGTATTCTGTTTTAAATTCCATCCGCTCCGAGCTTGTTTCAACTAGATTAAAGATAGTTTGTTGTGTGAGTAGGTTAAAGTAATGGATAATTCGTGATATTAAAAATGGTTTCAAATAATTGGAAACTTTGGAGATGACATACACATATGAATGATGGCAAGAAATAGCAAACAACTAGTAAAAAAAATTGATACGTTTTTAAAGTTTGAATGATAATGGAAAAGGTTTCATAAGAAGAGAAGAAGAAGAGAAGATAGATAAATTTTAATAAAGGCACAAAAAAGCCGACAGCGAGCAATCATAATAAAAACTTGTTACAATAATAATGTAAGCAGTAAGGAATGCAAACTATTGAATTACCCGAACGACACAACTTAGAATCATACCAAAGCTCCGAGCATTGAGGATTTATTTAATTAAACCAAAATATTTATTTTGGTTATAAATATACAATGAGACTAAGATCCTATGTAACTTCCTAGAATCATTGGATTGGCCACTGAGAAAGAAAAAATTAAAATCATATTTTTGATATAATTAATGAATTACACTGAAATGCATTGCTTTGCGGGGCGGTGATGCACCTTACAAAAATTAAATAAGGTGGAATATTACTCAAAAATACTTAAAATATAAACACAGTCTGAAGTCTATTTTAATAAAAAATTGCCAGAAGAAAAGTCAATATTTTATTAAGTAAATAAATGATTTTATTTATTTCTACACAGGCGTACATTTACATTTAAAAAATATAAATTTTAAGCCGCAATCTTATGAGCGAACCAAAACTTGGCGATAAATAATGGCTAAAGCGTCCCAGGGTTATCTTTTTAAACTGAACACAGCGGTGTTGTTAAGAAGTACCGTAATTTAATTTTATTGCATGATGCTTATAAAATTAAGCAATTGCCCGCCACCAGGGGCCAGACGTAATGAAAACATAGGACAAGATAAGGCGACGTGTTCGTTGAATTCTCAGCGTCTACTCACAAAAAGACCTTTAATTTTATTTAAATTTTGCAATAAGTATAAGAGGAGAGTAAGAGAGAACACTTGACGCTGGATCTAGGTTCTCGTTAGCTCAAGGATCCAGAGCAGTCACCCAGGTTGTGAAGGTTCGCAGGGTTTGTTCCAGGATATAATTTTTTTTCTAGCTTAGATATTCTATTAACTTAGACTACCGTATAGTAATGTAATGTCCGCTGAGCTTATCGAGGAAGCTATGTTGGTATATTATGACCTGTAAACTGTATGTTGCAAATATTTTTTATCATTTTTTTTTTACTTGACTCACAACATCCAATAAGCTAACCAAGTATCTAAATAAAACATAGTATAGGCGGTCTTATTCTGGCTACTGCCACGATAATTAAGCTGGGATCTATGTTTATAGACAAACTTGAAGGCGTAGGTACTCCACCATTAGATAAGAGGCAGTAGACTCAGTATTTTAATAAAAAGCGCTTTTTATTGTCTATTGTCAGTATTAATAATTGTCTCAAAGAAAAGTTATTCAACGTTATGAAATGAGATTTTCAAAGCATTTGAAGCATAGGTCAGAAGGACATGAAATGGTTTTTTGCATCAAAGATTTTGTTGCCAGCATATGGATAGGACTTCCTGGTTTTCCATACTGCTCATTGGGTACAAGTATGAGCAAAGAGTAAAAGATTATCATAAAATTTATGTTATCAATAAAGTTTCAACATCCACGCGATGTATGATAAGCACGGTAGCTTCTTAGGGAACATTTTATTTCCACCGTGCAATCTCCATTGAGTAAGTGTTAAATATTTTATGCGCGGCTGAGTTATCGGCTGAACGTGTGTTGCGTACGTTAATGTTTGCTGAAGAACTGACATCTAAATGTACTGGTGCAGAAGGACCATTTATCAAACCTGAACACGATGGGACTGTGAGCGAAACGAGCTACGGAGTTGTCAAATTGACATGACCAATATGTCAAAGTCATCAAAGTACACTACGGAGGTGCTTCCTAAGCACTGCATTTTAACACGTTCAATAAGGTCTAAAATTGAATGGACAATTCTAAATGTCAAATTATATGAAAGCCATCCTTTTCGTATTTATATTAAAAGAAAGAGATGCACTGAACTTAAATTTAGACTTCGCGTATGTTCTCCAGAATTAGGGCAGTTGTAGTTTTTTTAAATATTCAGTAAGGCTCGCGTGAGATCCTTTACATAGCGTTCTATTTTCAAATTGCAGATGGACATGAATTTTCACTAATTCCAAATGTAAAATTACAAAATAATAATCTGTTACACTCACGGCTTGGGAAGAGTTTGTGAATCTACTACAGGGTCCGCCCGATTTTCCACTCGCGTGGATCGACATCCACCGTTAGTGCGCCAAAAGGCAGCCGATGTCCTTTTCAGGGTGTAATCTATTCAGCAGTTTAGCAGTGAAGACGTTGCAGACAGACAGAGTAATTACTATGCTATTCTTTTTTCTTCTTAATATTTATGGACTCCTTTTTGAATGGATTCGACTAGTAAAAAGATGATTATCTCATAGGCAAACAAAATGTTTTTTCAAACATTTATAATAATGTTAAAATCAAAAATTTAAGAATATCTCATAGGCAGTTGAGGTAGGCATAACTTGAGATTTTTTTTTAAATGTATTGTACTTAGGTACTCCATTTTTTCTCTTCAGTATATAGATTTAATACTGCACTGATAAGTCACGTTTCTTTGAAAATAGAAAACTTTTCAAAGCATATGTTGAGCACTTAAAACCCCATAGATTTTGTTAACCGAATTCAAAAAAGGAGGTTATCAATTCGACCCGTATGTTGTCAAAATTGCACAGTTTTTGTATATGTTACTTTAAACCAGTGTGTATGGTTGTAAAGTTGTATGTTTGTCCGCGCATATCTCAAGTACTATAAGTCAAGTTGCAAAAAATCTTGTTTTGCTGGACTTGATATAGTCCAACTTAGGTAAAATTTCATCAAAAATTGTTTAATAGTTTCTAAGTGTCGTTAAATTAACAGCGTGATTATAAAACTTGTGATTAAGCTTGTTTTTTAATGGTTGCATGTTGCATGCAATTAGGTTATATCACCTTATAAAGGTTGGTGCCGTCAATATGACAATAAATTAAAACATGGGCTATATTAGTTCATGTAAATGGTTTACCGCTTTTAAAAACACCTTATTCGTTCGATAATTTTATGACATTTGTATGAAAAAGTATAAAATTGGCTCCATTATTTCATAGAAAGGTCATAAAATTATCAAATAAATAAGATGTTTTTGAAAGTGGCAAACCATTTATATGAACTAATGTAGCCCATGTTTTATTTTTTGTCGTATTGACGGCACCACGCTGTATACGTCCTACTGCTAGGCATAGGCTTTTCTTTATGGGAGATACATATGCGGAGTATCTCCCATGTTGGGCTATACAATTGGGCTCTAGCTAAACGAAACAAAAAAGTAGAAAAAAAAATATTAAAAATAAATGAAACCATCTATAAAACACTAAAAAAGTCAGTTTAATTAATTACAATATTTTTTTTTGTTTAGATTTTTTAAGAAGTACCCCAATAATTTGAAGTTATAAGCGTCTATCTATATGTTATGGTAATCGCTTAATAACGAGCCTGTTTACCATCCCTTCACTACAAAAAAGTTAATCTTTCGTTAGAATTAATTCGTGTTCAATCATAATTTTTCCTACATTTTTACCAGTTTACAGTTATTATGATTACTTTTAACTGAAACTTTAAAACCTTCTAAAATGTCGAAAACCCTTCAAAAGACGCAGTCTACTTTATTGTTGGCATACATTCTCGAGTGGGAATGTTAAATATTTCATGCACGGCTGATTTATCGGTCAGACGTGCGACGAATGTATGTGGATTGCTTAAACGGAGATCACTTCATAATTGTATAATTTTTAGATTAAATTCAAAATAATTTAATCGAAAAATTGGAGACCATTCGAAATTTAAAGATAGCCTTTATTTTTAGCATAAAATGTAAAGAGTTATGTTACAATAATAGTTTCTTAAAAAAAATTGATAAACTGTTCGTTTGGATATACTAGGATTTATTTGTAACATAAATGGATATTTGGTAAATACTGAAGTATAAATAGCAAAATTTGAAATCTTTAACGTTGGTATTATTTTTGCAATAGGCAATAATAAAGTTTTGATAGATATACCTACATCCCAGTATAAATCTTACTACAGACATAAATGACCTAAGCCTTATCGAACATCTCAAGAAAAATAAAACAATTTTAATAAACATACCAAATGTGAGTATTAAAATGCAAAGCTTTTAGTCATCGTAAAAATTGGATACACGTTTATGAGAATTGGAGACGCTCAAGTTAAAATATGGATTCTTTGCTAAAAAAGACAGTGAATATGAAGCTTTGTAAGTATAATATTCATAACCCCAGACAACGTAGTTGTGAACATCTCTAGCCAAATGTGTAACATTTAAGTGAAGAGTAAAATGCGTATTTGAATAAAAGTAATAAAATAAGGGAGGAGCTCGGTGGCGTATAGGTTTGAGCGCTCTGGTTTCGATACGAAAAACAAAGCAGCTTTCGCCATGGTCGATCCTGGGATGGGTCAATCAAAGTTTGTTATCTCGAGCTCCTCCGTGCTTCGGAAGGCACGTTAAGCCGTTGGTCCCGGTTGTTACTGCAACCGCTCTAACCCACCAACCCGCATTGGGCCAGCGTGGTGGTGTTATGGCCCAAACTCCTCATGTGTTTCTCCCATGTAGGAAGGCCTGTGCTCAGCAGTGGGACGTTTATAAGCTGGTGATGATGATGATGAATAAAATAAACTATTATAAGTTCTTATACTATGCTAGTTGGAAGAGATAATAACTGGTAAATTATGTTACTACCAGAGAGCTAGTAAGAACAGGTTAAAGAATATTGATAGCCAGGTAGGCCGACAATATAATGAAATGAGATTGGTTTAGAAACAATAAAGAGAATCATCTGCATAATAAAATTAAAGTAGCCTTATCTGCAGTAGTAGTGCGAACGGCTGCGTATCATCCATAACATGTACTTTATAAAAACAAAATACACAAGATAGGAATTAAAAAAATAAAATACCAAAAATAATAACAATAAACTTAACTATCAAAACTATTACGAAATGATTGTTATTTGTTTCCAATGGTCCTAACACTGTAAACAACATGCCAAATCTAAATTTAAGTTCAGTGTGTGTCGTTCTCTCAATACGTATTAAATACAAGGATAGCTATCTTGAAATTTGAGGAAGGCGTGTTCAATTTTCGCCCTGCAACGTTGCTGCATTATAAAATGCGGGCTTTAGGAAGCACCCACAAGTCTTCTTAAACTGTCTATGGTAAGTTATTTGAAAGCTCTAATTTTTATATTAATTAAACATAATTTGAGAGAAACAGATATATTGTACCTAAATTTGGATTTAGAGTATCTCTTGAGAAGTAGACCCGTTGTAAGCTTAAAGTTATTTACATACTCAGGGTGGATATGATCATAAAGTATTCTTAATGAAAAATATCGAAGCATAGATATTCCTCTGAAGCTAATAAAGTTGCTGGGTAACCTAAATGCTTTTTATTCATCATTAAACGCTCTGAGCTTTAGACCTGCACCATACTCGATAACCACTTTGTACCGTCGGGTGTACTATATCATATTTTATAAAATTTTAAACTTATTCCCAGTTCGCAAGAAACACACATAATAGTCTAATAATATGGATTGAACTTCTAGTTTTTAGCGTCTAGACGTAAATAATATTTGTTTATTTATTGAAACAAGAGTTCAGCCATGTCATAAGTATGAAATTTTGATAAAACTTGACAAAATATTTTTAAAAGAGGTTTGCTGCAGTTTCAATAGAAATTGTGATGTTATATGTATCGAGTATTGGATGTTAATGGGCTGTGTGTTCTCAGAGCATTGCGATTTGGGTTTCTTCGAGGATATTGTGTATAGGCACTGGAAAGAATGAAACGTCCGTTTTCTCGCAAAGACGTATAATAAAGATAAAAGAATAAAAGAATAACAGAATGTCTAAGTATAAAAAAAGGGACATTTCAAAATCGTATAATAAACATATAAATTATAGGTTGCCAGCTTAGCATAGTCAACAGGCACCTTCTAAGCAAGCATGGATCAGTTAAAATGCTTGCCCAAGCGCTAATTTAAAAATAGAGTCAAATGTAGCTATTTCAAATATCAATATCCGATTGTGTAATACTAAAACGAAAGTTAAAGTCGCTTAATCAAAATTAAAACAAAAATGTTTCATTAAAACCAGCTATAACATTTTTTTACAGCGTCAAAGTCAAGTCAAAGTATTTATTCGTTATCATCTCGACTTACATATAAATAGGGTATTTGACAACATTTTTTCTTTCTATTACCAACGAGCGAACGATTATTTCTTTTTATTTTATTTTTTTTCTTTCGACTTGATTTTTAACTTGTCTATTAGCAACGAGTATGAGATTTCGAGCACAGTAGATTTTGGAATGATTATATGAATAATCTCCTAGAACTATTTCTTGAGCTTTACTTAATGTAATTGATAAATTAAGGATTAGAATGAACTTAAAAATTTTATCTAGCAACCCACTGGTTTAATTATATTTAGATCAGCCGTTGTAAATTAGTAGCAATACTTAAAAGGCTTCGCCGTCTTTATGAGCCTTATATTTCAGAATTGGGCCGTGTTTTAAAAATATACCGTGCTCAATTTTCGCACAGTCACGATGAACGTCAGACAGCAAAAATCGTAGATATGAAGTGTACGTAAGCTAAAGACTGGTTATTCATCGCGTCACGTCATTTTAATGATCTTTTTACGATAGTGTATATTATTATCAAGTTCATTCCAAAGTTCACTATTCATTTCGATTGGTAAAATATTGCGATTCTGAAGATACACAATTATGAGTATCTAAATGTGTGTGTGATTTTAAGTAATAATATACAGAACATCTCTAAATTCTCATTATCGATATTAAAGTAAATGGGAGAAAACTCAAAGATCACAAATTGTAATGAAAAATTTATTAAAAATAATAACTTAAATCCATTCGTCGATGTTTATCGTATACATCCTTCCACAAAATATAGGAGTCTGGATGAGGCATTGGGCCCATCCTGAAGACATCATCGATATAAAGATATTTGAGATCATCCTTCTCACTTGGAATCCATTTCAGTGGAAGCTGGGTATCAAATGGTGGTGTGGGATCACTGTAAACAAAAATGAATTCCGATAACTTTACAAGAAATCTTAATTTTTTGTTTAATGTTTTAATAGTAAGAACGCACAGTCTAGTGTAGATCAATGTCAATATTTTGGACACTAGTATAGGGCTTAGGATCGAAGTGAACACTTAATGCTTGCTATCCAATATTATGTATTATATTTACCTGTATTTAGCGAAGTTAGTCCACATTCGAGTAATTGTTTCTATTACTTCGCCATCTTTCTTGTTAATAGGCAAAGGCCACAACCTCGGCCTAAAGACATAAAAAATATCATCAGCATGGCATGCACCACTTTCATTGCTGTGGCCAGTTCTTCCCTTCACGACGTTTCTACCACCCGAATAATGAAAGTAGTAATTATAAACAGACGTATTAGAAGAACTTATTATATATTCAGATTCTAATGCAGCCGGAATTTCAAAATATAACTCTGTGTAAATTTTTGCTAGCTTTTCTATATTACTTCTTTTTATGATTTCTTTGCCGAAATAAAATTCTTTTATTTCCTTCGTTTTATTTATTGCTTCTTCTTCCAATTCAAATTCTAAATCTGAAGCGAAAAGATATCTTTGATTTCTTTCATCAAGTGTATCTTCTGTTTCACCCGATGTTAGAAAAAATCCTTCTTTACTCATAGTGCCATATATTACAGGAATATTTTTTGGCTTCTTATTCAAGAGATTGTAGGGCAAATCTGTTAAAACAGGTTCAATGTCGGGAAACCTTTTTTCGATACACGGCAAATGAAGTAATAATGTGTCAAAGAACATACCAAGCGGTTTTATAGGCTTAAGTTTTATTAAATCTTTGTAAGGGAGACTTGACAGTATTTTATAAATTTCTTTTGGATCTTCGGTATCATACCCTAGGGCTTTCGCGAGAAGACTGGCTACCCACACTGGTTTCCTATTGATTGACCAATTTGAAGTTGAACTACCGCTTTGTATTATGGCTTTGTGGAACAAACCAATGGTCGCTTCACTTGCCAGAAGTATAGATGTAGATGTACCACCAGCACTTTCTCCAAAAAGTGTGATGCTATCAGGATCTCCTCCGAAAGCTGCTATGTTTCTTTTTACCCAACGTAATGCAGCTATTTGGTCTTTTAAGCCAGCGTTACCCGGAGCTTCTTCTATGCCCAAACAAACAAATCCGAGGGCACCGAGTCTATAGTTGAACGTTACAAGTATAACATCATGATTGACTAGAAAATCTGGACCGTACAGTAGTTTTCCTCCACTGCCTAGTATAAAAGCGCCCCCGTGGATGTAGACCATGACTGGTAAGGGTCTTCTTGCATGCGCTGGTACATAAACGTTTATTTTCAAACAATCTTCTGATCCAACAACGATGCCGAAGAAAGAAACTTGGGGACATGAATACATCTCGTTTACTGCTTTGTATACTCCTTCCCATTTCGGAGGTGGTAGGGGTGCCTGTTGGCAAACATAATCATTTGTTTAAATCAATAAAGTAATAAATTGTTATTTAAGACTGTTGTAACCGCTTACCATTATTCGAGCTAATTTTTTTGCAATAATAATAATATTAAAATGAATTAAATAACTAAAATGTGTACTATACTAGCACGCTTGTTATGATTCGTGTTTCACAAATAATACGGGTGTTTCACTAAGTTTCACGTGTCTGTCTGTGGCATCGTAAGTCTTAAACGAATAGACCGATTTTGATCCGGGTTTTTTGTTTGAAAGATGACATGATCGAAATTGTTCTTAGCTATAATTAATGAAGATCTGTTCAGGCATTTGATTACTTTTAGCTTATTTCCTACTTGAGAAAATAGTCTTAATAACTTTCACAGATACGATTAATTTGAAATTTGGTTACTTCGGTGATGGTTCCAAGATAGGGTGTCTAAATGTCGAGGTAATGGCGACGAATACTAAATACCATCAGATGAATCATCAGCTTTTTTTGACATGATTTTTTTTTATTTTCGTCTGTATGTCTGTCTACCTGTCTGTGCACACTTCACAGAAAAACCACTGAAAAGATTTTAATTAAGTATTCATGATTAAGTGGCTTTAGGGCCAACTTGAAATTCAAGCAATATTTTATCTCAAGCGAAAGGTAGAACCAGAGATGAAACTTGACCTCTATGTACAACCAAATCTTCATACAGCGAGGAGGTCATCTAAAATGGTCACAGCGAGCATAAGCTAAACTTTTATAAAAACAATTTTCTACTACATAATGAAACTATTTAAATTGGCATATAAAACTGTACGTTTCATCATGAATACTATCGAAGGTGTCTTTTTTACTTGTATTTTTTTTTGTAAATATCAGTTGGTTCTAAACTGAATTCTACAACGTGTAAACAGTTTTCTCTTTAATTTTCAGACATTTTTTTTCAAATATTTGTGCCTAAGAAGCTCTTAATAATTATGTCTTACATTAAGCCGTAGAAAATTAAAGGTCTTTAGCTTGACTTCACATTAATGACTTTGATGAACTAGGAAAGTGTGCAGTCGACACAATGTCAAGCGTAACAGTTTGACCTTGAGACCGCCCTTACTGCGTTCGTAATAGAGGCGGCTTTAGTAGTGCAACTGTTACACTTATTGTGCTGTCTTCTGTACATTGTGACGAGTATGCTAGCAAGCATTAGATAAGTGAGTCATACCTAAATAGTAATCAATAATTCTATTTTAAATTACACAATGATAAAGTGTAGCATTTGAGTTGTTTGAGTTGCATTTGACTTCTTATAAAATTTTGATTTTAAAACGATTCAATTCTTTGAAATTATTAAAAAATTAAGTTATCTATTTTATATTATTGATGAAAGAAGCAACACTACTTAATGAAATTGAAATTTCAACTTTAGAAAACTATTTCACACTCAACACAGAAGTTTCCACAAATAAGTAATTTTGACAGTTGATAAACAGTGGCTCGGTTGATCTAACTGGGAATTGGAATGTAAATAAGAAAATAACAATAATAAAGTTTGTAGTCCAATGATTATGAACGCGACAATATGACCAAAAATAGCATTCAAAAGGATGTTATCAATGAAATTCACCTTAAACCTCGTTTCGCTGTTAGTAGTAGCGTAAGGAATGCCCATGTATTCAAAATACGTCCCATCTGCGCTGATTTTACCGCTCAAAATCCCTTGTTCGATTGTGACTTCGGGCGCCGGCTGATCGATCAGGTTTATGGCAAACAATGTAAACAAAACGATCCTCTTTTCGTACGCCATTTTTTTTCAAACACCCTTTGTGGTCACACATTTGCTGACACTTCACTTTATAACAATAATCTTTGTTCGAATAGATTGCAATAAAGTCGTAAAACGAGTTCTACTTCCCGAGCGGAATTTAAAACAATTATAATGTACTCAAATCACAACTAAACCAAGTTTCTTTCTTCAACATTGAACGGAAACGGAATAATGCGCGTAACCTTGAACCAAACGCGGCCATTGCGTAAGAGCGCCGGCGCGGTACTGAGTTGTGACGTCGCATGCTCGCATGACGTTTGGAGCGAGATAGCGACAGACCCATCGATGAGTGTAATCACCGTGAGATAACTCCAAGGATATCATGTCATTGTATCGCTGGAATTTGTACCTTGATTAGACATATTACGGGCAGTATAGAACAAGATAATAATATTTGTATTACAAGTAATTTCAACTTTTTGACAAATAACTCACCAGCTCCAGCCAGCGTGTCCTTAGCAATAGAATTTAATTACTAATTGTATCTAAGGGCCTAGACAAGATGCCTTTCGATAATCGCTATCGCTAAGAGGAAAATGTAAATCTGATTAGTAAGGTTAAAGTTTTTTCATAAATTTCAGTTTCGTCATAAATTCCAAATTGAGAGTTTTATTTTATGCATAGGCGTATACTTAGTAATAACATGGAACATAAAGTTGTTTCATTTCGTTAACGTTATTGAATAACGGTATTTTTTATTCCTTACAAAAAATAACCAAGCCAAATAAAAAAGCAATTCTGACTTAACCGCATCGTACAAATGAAACAAACCACTGTCATTATTGTATGGGGGATGAGCAAGAAAAGCAGTGAGTGAAAGGGACAAACCTATACATAATGACATTTGGTTTGTTTACATGAATTATTCTTTAGCTAAGTGGACTCAAAGCAAATAATAATAATAATATTCATACACTCACACCTATTATCTAGCCCAAAGTAAGCATCATTAAGAGCTTGTGTTATGGATACTAGATAACGGAGAAATTATGATAATAATATGTATATAAATATTAGAAATATACTAAATAAACATATAAACATCCATGACTCGTAAACAAATGCTCGTACTCATCATACAAACATACAAACACTCATCGTATCATTACTTTTTGCAAAAAAATATATTACGATTGATAATAAATAGTATATTGTTATTGTTAAAACTACTTTATGTTCCTACGTTTACACTTGATTTTATTTTTTGTGCTAGTTTCTGTATTTATTTCTCGTGATTTTTTTTTCTGGAATAATATGAAACTATAAGTACAAAAAATATGTACAGACGACAGCGCATTAAGTGTAACAGAACAGTTGCACTATGAAAGTCGTCTCAAGGTCAAACTGTTACGCTTGATGTGCTGTCGACTGTATAAGACGTAGTAACTATTATAGATCTAATCTGTGAACAAACTTTCCTACTTGACGCTTATTATTACTTTGTTGATACTAATTATCATTAATTTTAGTTTTTCTGATTTTTTTGTTTAATAGTCTACCCCTTCACCAAATATCAAGTTTTTAGGTCATCTAAAAGTGGGTAAGTTTTACATGTGAGTGAGTCAGTTTGTTATAAGAATGCCGGTTTTTAAACGTATATCAATAACCGTTTCAGCAAAATTATTGAAATTTTAAATTCTATTTAAGCTAGGAGGCTTCAATAAATGTGCCAAATTTCTTGTATGTAGATTAAATAATAGGCTGGGGAAAAAGTTTCTTCGCATTTTTTAAGAAAATTTAAAACATTTTTAAATATAGTTTATTTACATTTACCTAAAGTATGTAGGTACCATTTTGTTCGATAACTTTTTGCCATCTTATAGGTAGGGACATGATCCCATTGCTAAAGACATTTTGGGGCTTCTGATCAAAATACCGCGACAAGTGGTTTTGGCAGTCCTCTCGTGATGTTAACCTAACACTGCCTAGAGAATTCTGAAGAGAGTCAAACAGGTGGAAATCTGAAGGTGCAAGGTCAGGACTATACGGCGGATGCATTAACAACTCCCAGCCAAACTCTCTTAATTTTTGCTGAGTGACTAAAGATGTGTGAGGTCTAGCGTTATCATGATGAAAAACTACACCCCTTCTGTTGATTAATTGCGGTCGCATTCTCTCAACTTCTTGCTTTAATCTCATCAGTTGTTCGCAGTAGAGTTTAGAATCGATGGTCCTGCCTGGTGGTAACAGCTCATAATGAGTAATGCCCTTCCAATCCCACCACACATACAGCATCACCTTGTTGCGAGTTAACCCGGGTTTAACCTCAGTCTGTGAAGCCTGACCGGCCTTTGACCACGACCTTTTTCGCACGTTCTTGTCGTATGTGATCCACTTTTAATCACCAGTTATCAGCTTCTTCAAAAATGGTTCGGTTTCATTACGTCGTAATAAAGAATCACAAAAGAGTACACGGTTCATTAGGTTTCTTTCAGTGAGCTCGTGGGGTACCCAAATATCGAGCTTTTTTGTGTGTCCATTTTTTTTAAATGCGCCAAAACTGTTTTGTGGTCAATTCCCAGTTCTTCAGCTACGTCGTAACTACTGATATGCCGATCTTGCTCCAGTTTTTCAAAAATGGCATCAATTTTATCCGTAATAAGGCGACCAGAGCGACGTGCATCTTTGACATCAAAATTTCCGGATTGAAAAAGCTTAAACCAAATTTGTGCTACTTTCACAGACACTGCACTAGGCCCATAAACATCGCAATTATTTTTCGCGGCTTGCGTTACATTTTAACCTTTTTTGTAGGAAAATTTTAAAATGTATCGAATTTCTTCATTAGATTCACTCATCTTGACAGTACGAAAAACAAATGAAAAACACACATTTTCCTAATTTGTATTTGGAATTATCTTTTTTAAAATCTAAACTTTTAATGATACCAAAACCAGCCAGATACAAATAGTACGGCCAAAGAGATTTTATTACAAGTTCATATAATATAATGCGAAAAGACTTTTTCCCCAACCTAATAGTTTATGAGTTGTTAAGGGTCAAAAGTAGCTCGAAATAGTTCGTGTAATTTACACACAACGCGCTAGTTCTTTTTTTTACAACAAGTTTTGTTACAACAAGCTAGTTCCTTTTTTTCACTTGACTGGACACGCTGCCGCGTCATTCAAACATTACTTAGTAGTCAACTTCTCTTGTCTAATTCATATTATTGAATCTAGTTATAGTACGTCCTTAACCAACTTATCTTACAGCCTCTTCTTAAACCATTGCGTGCCTGCACCACATAGCTGCACTACCTAAAGTATAGATACTTAGATAGGGGTGCTTGAAATAGCTGAGTGTGCATCTCTGTCGGATGCAAATGGCCAGCTGTCCAGTCAGCCAACCCGTTCGGCTTCACTTAAGAACTCCTTAAAAGTGAACTATCTATAGACCTGAATGTTTTAGCTGAAAATAAAATAGGAGACTAGAACAAAACGATGTTTAATTAGAAGTAATTTTTTTTCTTTTCAGGAATATTGTAATATGAGTTTAATGTGTCCACAAATTGTAGCTTACGCTTGTAGTACCTCGTCAATTAGTTCTTTTTTTACTTTATGATAGATATTATTATGGGTTTGAGTCGTTTATGGTGTAAAATAGGCAATCTCTAATAATAAATCTTTAGTATAATAAATTTTCGTTGAGATAAAATAATTATAATGAATTCTCGTAAAAAACAAAAGACGAATGTGTAAAAAAATATTAAAATTCGCGCGCAATTGTTTTGAACGCGGCATGGCTTCGCGTCTTTTCGCCGTCGCGTAGTCACAGCCGCGCCGAGCCTATTTCAAATATGGAATAGATGATTCTCATGTTTCTTCGATGCATAAACGGCGTCGACATTATGTATTATGAAGTTATATCAGTTGTTAGGCTCCCATCGTTTTAACTACTTGCTTGCTTTTATTTTTAATTTGGTTGCTTTATATAATATATTAATTCTCATTCATTTTGCTGTTTCAGGAAGGCGGGAAGGGTCAGGAAGCCATTTACTAATGACTAATGGAGGCATTTTCACCGTTAAAGATTGTGAAACCACCAGGACCACGATATGAAGATAGAGTTCAGTATGTACTTAGTTACAACAGCGTACAAATATTTCTGCCTCAATTAATAATACTAATAACGTCACATGTTGTACAGTCACTTCTGAAAAGTTCGACTTTCGTAGTTCAACTGTTACGATTAATGTGCTGTCGTCTGTACTTGTCTCATAAAAATGTATTTTTAACCGACTTCAAAAAAGAAGGAGGTTATATGTTTCACTGCATGTATTTTTTATTTGTATGTATGTTCACCGATTTCTCTGTCAATTGTGAACCGATTTTCAATATTCTTTTTTTATTCGATATACTCCAGTAGTGGTCCCATTGTCACCAAGTTAGGATCTGATGATGGGATCCCAAGAAAATCGAGGGCAAACCTCAAATTATATTGGCACGTACATGTTTTACTTTTGTTTAAACCTATTCAAGTTTTTGCTTATGTTAGTCATCATCTCATGTTAATGAGCTGATGATGGAAGGTACAACTCCTTAACGGTTAGGAGTTAGAAGATAATTCTTTCACTATGTATTTCAACCAAAGACAGACATGAGAGACAGACAAGTCGATAGTACTGACGGTCACCCATCTTGCTTTGACCTTAGGAAACCACTTAAAAATGTGAAAAAAATATTTTTAAACAAAAATAAAACCGACTTCAAAACACTAAAAAGGAAAAAATAATTAATTTCGGTACCTAGGTACTTACCTCCTAAAATGCATTTTTTGGAGTTGGTGCTAAGCTGTTTCCAAAGACAATAGAAAGTGAAGCATCAACTCCAAAAAATACATTTTTGGAGGTAAGTACCTAGGTATCGAAATTGAATTATTTTTTCCTTTTTAGTGTTTTGAAGTCGGTTTTTTGGAGTCGATGCTTCACATTTATTTGTTTCTGGAAACTGCTTAGCACCAACTCCAAAAAATATTTTTTTTGAGATAAGTACAGACGACAGCACATCATCCGTAACAGTTGTACTACGAAAGTCGAACTTTTCAGAAGTGACTGTACAACATGTGACTTGTTGCATGCACTACGAAAGTTGCCTCTATTACGAACGGTATAAGGGCGGCTTCAAAGTCAAACTGTTACGCTTGATGTGTTTTCTATACCAAGGTAGGTACTTAAATTTAATTATTTTTTACTTTTTAGTGTTTTCAAATCGGTTTTATATTTGGTTAAAAGTTTTAATTTTACATTTTTGTGATTTTCTAAGGTCAAAGCTAGATATGACCGTCAGCGTTATCGACTTGTCTGTCTTTTAGTCTATGGTTGTAATACATAATATTGTTTTAAAATTTTTAAATTATGGTTTTTTACCATTGATAAGTATTATTTAACTCCAAATCGTTACGGAGTTTTACATTCCATAATCAGTTCACCGAATGACTCGATAGAATACAACTATCGGTCTAGTCTAGGCGTACCTATGATATATAAAGAATTATCTTACAACTCCTTACCGTTTAGGAGATATACCTTTCATCACCAGCTCATCCATATGAGATGATGACTATCCAAAGCAAATACTTGAATAGTTTTAGAAAAAAATAAAACATTTATCGCGTGCCTATAAAATTTGAGGTTTGCTTTCGGTTTCCCTGAGATCCCATCATCATATCTTGACTTGGTGATAGTGAGACTACCTCAGGAGATAACTCTATCGAATGAAAAAATAATTTTGAAAATCGGTTCACAATTGACAGAGAAATGAATGATGTATTTTTTTTTATGTATGGTCACCACATAAAAAAAAATACATCAGTGGAACATAGAACCCCCTTCTTTTTTGAAGTCGGTTAAATAGCGGAATAATGCTAAGCCAAATATTTAGATTCTAATTTCCGTAAGTACGAAAATCCACATCAACAGAAACTTGTTACACAAATAAGCCTTAATAGAAGCCAGAGTCAAACACACATTACACAATCCCTTGTCTATTTATATCCACGATTTCAACAAAGGAAAATGTACATAGCCAAAGCTCAAAACGCCAGAACTTAATTCCGGCTCATTCGTAATTACTGGCTTGTTTAATTGCATGAATATTGCCACTTCGCCGCGGAGTTTTGAGAGCTGGGACCAAATGAAACTAGTTTTTGGCGTTTTTAAAAACGCTCCGAGCGCCGTACGTGCTGGAGTGGCCGTGTGTCGATTTGAGCAGACTCGTGCTCGTAATTTGTTTCGTAATTGTAATTTTAGATAACACTGTCATAAAATATGCCTTGTAGCTTTAGTACGTCGTTGGTTCTTACAGTAATCACTAAATTTTTAATGAACACCTCAATATTAACAGCTAACTTTAGTCAATGTTGGCTGAAGAATAGTTTAAAGCTAAGTTTTGCTACAATTAAGTCTTTGATGAGGAATTCATTGACCCTTTCCTATTTTTTTGCCATAATTTGGAATGTGATTGTGAAAGAAATATTAAATGAAATAAATAATTCTAATCCAATCTTCTAACATTTTATGTGTAGGTAGTGTGTTAAGTATAAACCGGCTGCTCAGGATCATGATTGTAGATCGTATATTAACATGTAAAACCATAAAAAAAAGACAAAAAAATGCATACAAGCAATAAGCCTCACAATTCAGCGAGATAATGCGACCAGCGTTATTGTCGCAGTTCCTGTTACATAACATTTAGATGGTGTTTTTTATTTATTACGTAAGGGTTATGGATGTGGTATGTGGATTCCAACTAACCTTACTACTTCAATACCAGGTATCCCCGTATATTTGCGACTGGCTCTAGGGCGAGCCAGTGCGAACTATATTGCTGACATATTATTACAATACACAAATTTAATGTAACTACCTACTGTACCTATATGTCTGTCCCTACTTATAAGAGACACACTTCATTTTTGATAAGGATTAGTTTATATACCTCCAGCTTTGTCTTTCCGATTTTCATTTAAGTTCACAATATTCTTGTTGGTTTTTTCTTGTTAATTACATCAAGAAGACTACCAACCATATCATTAATTAGTCAGCTTCCTTATTATAACTAGTTCAGTAATTTTATCCCTTACCTTAGCAGTATACTGGCATTCACATACTTGTATTGTATCTCTTAAGTGTGTACTAGATAGATCAACATCTTTATTTTTATTTCTTATTTTCACCATCCATTTATTAACTGGCCATTTCTATACAACTGCAAGGACGCATTTAACATTATCAAATAAATAAGTGTACGTGTTTGGATATAGCCTAATATAACAGAGAGGAGGCGGCGACGTGACGGACCAAGAGCCTCTCCTTGGTCCTCCAAAATTTACTGGAATAAATTACGCGAGGCGAAAAACTGTTTGAATTTTAACCCTACCCCGCGCGTGACCGACGGACGGCCGACAAACGCTGAATTTTAATATTTCGTGCGATTTACATATTTCGATATATTATTATATTTTGTATTTCAGGGACTAAGGATTTCTATAGAAAGCATTAACAGGTTCACTTATTGAATTTAGGCGTGAAATATTTTACTTTTTTAATAAAAAGCTACGATTATGGCAGAAAAGTACCACAAAGTTCGCTTGTAAAATGCGATTAGTTTTGATTAGCGCATTAGTAGGTTTATTAGAAAAAGAAATTCCTAAGAAACCTCTACTAATGCGAAAGTAACTTTGTGTGTCTGCCTATCTGTAATGTTTTGCACCCTTAAACCAGTGAATCGGTTTAACGAAAGGATATGGTAAAAGTTTCCATGGGATTTAGGCCAGCGCATGAGCACCATTTTCTCGTACAGTTATTTTTATAAGAATTCATCTTAGATTATCATTTCCCTAAAATAATCTTGACTGATAGAAGCGGTAGAAAATATTTATATTTGTTAAAAAACATCCCAGATGTCGCCATTTTGAAGAAAACAAAATGTCAATGGCATAACACCATGTTGATTTGACGACATAACCTTGACTATTGTCGTTACATATCTTCATAGGCAGGGTCAAACCATTTAAAAAAATAACAAAAACACTTCAAATGCATCCTAAACATTCACGGTTGAAAAACTAAATGTAAATTTTCATAAATGTCAATATGACATTAAAGTCGACTTTTTAACAACGTTATTATGGCTATGGACTATGCATTTTTGGACACCTTTAAGACTTCCTATGTTGCCATTTTATAATTCGTTATTTCGTTAGTTTTTTGCAATATAATAGAGCTTTGTGTTATTTAATGGGAACTATGTTATTCAGTACATTATTGTCACAATCAGAATTGGTGCTCATTAGCAGGCCCAAGACTTTGCCATCTCCTTTGACATGAACAAAGACCACATCCTGAGAAAGTACATAAGCTACCTATTATTGCAAAAACTGACATCCTTGCGTGCAGAGTCGCGGGCGGATACCAGTATTTTATAAAGCACAGAGGTGTTGTTAATGGAAAAATGGCGTCCACCAGATTATCATGTCAAACGCTTCCTCCTTTAATCCCCGTCGCTGTCTCCTTAAAACCAATAAATCAGTGTACAAAAAGCTTAAGATCGTATGACACACTCGACTTAACATAAGACAATAATAAATCTAACGCGTCATCATTATATCTCGACACTGATTGATCATCTTCTAAGTCCTTTCCCATTAATTTCATACATTATATTATTATAATGCTTTCAAACTCATTGTTTTGAGGGCTCATTTGTTTTCGGATTAAGGAGTGCGCATCTTAATTTCATATTTGTGACATTGTGTGGGAAAATTGTAATCCATCGAATGTTATATTCTAATGATTAAGAGCGATAACGTTCCACGGCTTTTCAAATAAACTCTCAAGTCGAAAGTATTGGAAAAGAACAAACCGCCCTTACTGCATTCGTAATAGAGGCGGCGTTTGTAGACATGTTTTTTTGCATCTGTGGAATATGAATAAAATGAAATATCTTTACTTAGTAAGGGGATTTACGCCGCACGGCTTTTCATACAATCTTATAAGTCGAAAATTTTAAAACGCACAAACAGCAAGTTGAGCAAGAGCAAATATAGCTTTTCATATAAACCGAAAATTCCTAATAATTTCTGTATTAATAGACTTTTCGAAAAATACTCTGATAACTTTTTAGACTAGCTTGATCTGCTTATGCATAGAAAGTTTTGTTAGAATCGATTTGTTTGTTTATTTTCGACTTAAAGTGTGTATAAAAAGCCATGCGGCGTATGTAAATCCCCATTATGTATTTTAATTTCCAAGAAGCACCTTTGAATCGTCAAAAATAACATTTGTATATGTCTATCACAAAAAAGTTAATGTTATCTTACAAACCAATATCATAATATCTGTCGGTTTGAATTTATACCGGCTCCAAATAATTGCTTGGGTGTTTCAACAAGCCTTTACGAAGTATTACGATAACCTTTCAAATTAAAGACCGTAGTATAACCATTGCTTTTTAATGAAATGAAGTACTGAAAAAAATAAATGTAGAATCAAGACTCAATCTTGGACTTAATCCAAGATTGGGTCTTGATGGTAGATTTGAATCAGTTAATTATAAGGCAAGTACTCCATTAGAGCCGCAAGCTTATCAAGCAGTTACTGAAATGGATTGCAACGGTAAAACTGCAAAAAGTTAGATAAGCCTTGCTGTTCCGCTCTTTAGACGTCTTTTAAAACGGCAATCGCATAATTGTCCCGGCGTTGATGACTTTGGTTGAATAACTAAGTGGTAGGCCCGTAAGTAGTATTTACTGGTATAAGGGCAACTGTTGACCGTCAGCCTGTTTATCGATGATGAGGCAGGAACACGGGGGTCGTTTTAGTGGGAGTCTTGGTCATTAACATCTTTTACTGAGGAGCCCCACATAAACCTGTATTGTTCATTCTCCACAATGCAGGGTAGGCGTAAATGCCTTTTTCCCCCTACAAAAAAAAGGGCCGTAAGTAGGGTCGTCAGGGTAGGTACCACTGTCTTTCTTATTTCAGCCGTCAAACAGGCACGGGAGGCATTAGATCTTAGGCCTCAGGATGACAAGGTACCTGCAATACCAAGTGATTTATTTCTTGCTTGCAGGTGTCTATAGGCGGCGGTAACCACTTACCACCTGGTGGACCGAAAATGAAAATGAAAATGAAAATATCTTTATTCAATTAGGCCCTCCAAAAAGCACTTTCGAATCGTCAAAAAAAACCCTTATGATATCACATAAAAATAATAAATAACTAACAATTTCATAATGTTTGTCTATCTCTATCTTATCTGGATCTACGTAAGCTAACAATGTTATAATGTCAGTCTGTCTATCGGTCTGTCTGTCGGTCCGTCTGTCCGTCAATCAGCCTGTCTGTCAGTCTGTCTGTTTGTCTGTCAGTCTGTCTGAATTTACGCCGGTTCCAAAAGTTGAACTACCGAGAAGATTCCGGCAACAAACTCGTGTAGTCACTCTTTTCAATCATTAAGTTACAATGTTTAATTACACAGTCATAGTATTTAGCAGTGCAGTGTCGCACAGAGTATAAAAAAGGTATATTAACGTACCAATAAGTACCTAATGACTTTATTTAAAGGCTGTCCGACAATGCACCATCACAATATAGGCATTACAATACACAAAGGTCAATAATTAATATACAAAGACCTAATAAAGCCAAACATCTTTCATTAATTTTAAACACTTGTCTGACCACGTCATTACATTAATAATTGTATTGTTTTATATATAATATCCTATAATGCAATATACCTCAAAAATCCCTAAAAAATGATACTATTGATGAATATGTAGGTAAATGATTACAAAATCAAGGAAGCTCAAAGACGACCATTTCCACTAGTGGCACCTGTTCACAAGTATGACGCATGTGCCAGCCATCGCTCCGCTCAACCATATTATAGGGAACGGAGCGACGGAGGATCGCCAGCTTGTTGGTCATCCAGTCGTATAAAAAAATGAAAAGTCCTGTCAGCGAACAGTCTTACGGTAAAACGATTGTCGAAAATAGGCTGCAGAATCAAATTTTGATGGTTTATATTACTGTTAAATTAAAATTATTAATTTTATGATACACAAGTTTTGTCAGAATCACGTCATGCGTTGTACGACCATTGGGCATGTCATCGGGGCGCCAGGTTGAGTGGATTGAAGCCCAAACATCTCGTATCCTATAATATTTTTGATATCCAAAATTATATTGCATCTATTCTCTAAACCTTAACCAATGGAGCTAAAATTTTGCGCACAACCATAAGGGGGAAGGGGATAATTATTTGGGGTTTGAATGGGATTTTATGCACTGCGAACAAAATGTTTGGTCGACACGTCTATATCATTTGATGATCTTGTAACTTTCCAAGGCTGTGTAGGATAGCATTGTTTGTCTTTTAGATGATAAAGTTATCAAACTAGCATATCTTCTGCTTGGTAGTAAGACCAGTTATGGTAACTACCCTGCTGTTATTTTTTTTAAATTAAAGATCCTCTCCCTAGCCATCAGTTTTCCCTGATGTCCGATTTCTTGTAAGCGATTCCCTATCCTTTCCAAAGCTACAAAAGTAAGAATACCAGCCAGAAAGGATTCGAAACTGTTGTCTGCAAGTAATTCGGGTCCCGATAGGTGGTTCGTCGTTGCCGAAGTTTCAGGAGATCCGATGTCACAGAGTGAGACAAGAAGTTGCTAACACGCTTAAGTTTGTGTACAAACAAAGTTAAACTAAAGTCTTAAAGCAGTGGTGCAGACGCTTAATTGAGGTGAACCTAGAGATTTAGCGACTGCGTCACCAACTTTGGCGAGCTGTGTTTGATAAATTTTATTGATTTTCCAATTAGTTCGGTCGTCAATAAATAAGTAGGTATATTTGGCTAATTCCAAATGGATGCATTAAAGAGCTTGGTGGCGTAGCGGATTGAGCGCCTGGTTTCGATCAGGAAAACAAACCAACTTTCGCCATGGTCGATCCCGGGATGGGTCAATCAAAGTTTGCTATCCTGAACTCATCCATGCCTCGAAAGGCGCTTTAAGACATTGCTTGTATAAATGCAACCGCTTTAACCCACCAACTCGAATTGGGCCAGCGTGGCCCAAACTCCTCAAAGGCCTGTGCCCAGTAGTTTTACGTCTATAGGCTGCTGATAATGACCGATTCCAAAAAGGATGCATACGATATTTAACTCTGCTTTTTTTAAATATATTTACAGTACCTGTAATATGTTATAGGTAGCCCTTATTTCTACTTTCTTGTAGCTTGTTAAAAGTTACAACTGTATGTCTGGTTTGCTATCGACTGTACACAGATAAATCCGCTTTTTATAATTTGAATTTCTTTATTTATTTTGCAAGGACGGAGGTCATGTATAAAATGAATCATTTCTACAATAAATGTGTTTTGAAAAATCTGTGGATGTGGACAACAAAAAACAAAATATTCAATGCTATTTTAAGTAATTTTGGCTCATATAAAACCCACACACAAATTCGAGAAAACGATTACGAGGTCGGTTGAACATTGGCTATAATTTAACAATTACAATTAATCGATTACGATTGCAAATGTATACACATGATAGCACGAAATATAATTTTAATTCTTTGTACACATGACAGTAAATCAATTGTAACAGTTGCACTAGGAAAGCCGCCTCTATTACGAATGCAGTAAGGGCGGTCTCAAGGTCAAACTGTTATGCTTGATGTGTTGTAACTGTACAAATCTTGATCATCCGTGATGAAAGCGGTATACATTCAGTCAAAAAAGTATCGGGAATGGATGATTTGTTTATGGTTCCAAATTCATTTTATTGTTTTTTTTGCTGTTGTTAGATTGGCACAACTGTTTTCCATTTTGGCGCGAAGTTTGAGTTGCGTCTGTTATTTATATAAAATACAATCCTAATTTTAGATATATCATATCTAGTGTGTATTGCGAATTTCATAAAGGACAAAAACATCGAACAAAGAGTTTGTCTTAAATTTTGCATCGCCAATGGCATTTCGAGTTCGGAGTCACTGAAATAGTTACAGAAGGCTTGCGGTGAATCGACTTTATCAAAAACACGTGCCTATGAGTGGTACAAAGTGTTAAGAAGGGGTCGAGATGTGATAAAAAGATTTGCCTCACTCTGGTAGGCCGCAACGTCTGCAACTGAAGTTAACATCGTAAAAGTGAGGGATATAGTGACTGAAAATCCTCATTCAACTTTGAGAGAGATAGCCGGCGAACTTTCTGTATCTCACGAGTTGATCCATACCATTTTAAATAATCACTTGGGTATGAAACATGTTTCCGTCCGGCTAGTTTCAAAAGACCTGAATTTTCTCCAAAAACTCAATTGCATGAGAGTCGCTGAGGACATGCTAGAACGAGTCAGTTCCGACCCAACATTCATGAAACGCATTGTTACTAGTGACGAGACGTGGGTTTACGAGTTTGACATCCAAACTAGTCAACAAGCTTCGGAGTGGCGCCTTCCAACTGAACCGAAAGCGAAAAAACCACGCCAAAGTCGATCAAAAGTCAAAGTCATGTTGACTGTTTTCTTTGACTCTCGCGGTGTTATGCACTCGGAATTCTTGCCGGAAGGTCTAACGGTAAATAAAGAATATTATCTGAGTGTTATGCGGCGTTTAAGAGAGCATATTCGATGAAAAAGGCCAGATTTGTGGAAAGAAAATTCTTGGATTTTGCACAACGATAATGCGCCTTCGCACAAGGCCATCATTGTGAAAGAATTTCTGACCAAACACTCAACAAATACTATCGAGCAACCACCATATTCACAAGATATGGCTCCAGCGGACTTCTTTCTTTTTCCTCAACTCAAATTACCACTTCGTGGCAGTCGTTTTCAATCGGTAGAAGACATAAAAGAGAATTCGTGGCGAGAACTGAACTCAATTCCGGAAACAGCGTTTAAAAAATATTTTGATGATTGGATTGGCTTAAGTGTATCGAATTTGAAGGAGCATACTTTGAAGGTCATAAAATAAATTTTGATGAATAACTAACATTTTGTGTATTATTGATATTTCCCGTTACTTTTTTGACAGAGTAGTATTAGCGATTATAACGGTTGATAACCTCCATAGTTGGCCGAACTAAACAATCGGTTTAAGCATGTATTACGGACCCCACCATAAATCTAACTAGATATTACAAAATGGCGTTTTATCTTGAGATATGACGTTGACGAATCGCTCGACGGACCGACGACGGACAATCTTTTACTGGATCCATTTGTTTTCGTATGAAAGATGATGTCGTGAACTCTTAAATTCAATGATTTAGTAAGATCGAGAGAATTTATCTTCAATATTTTGGGAAACAAATCTTATTTTATGTAGGTATTTCTAGGGACTCTTTTTTAGGGTTCCGTATCCAAAGGGTAAAACGGGAACCTATTACTAAGACTCCGCTGTCCGTCCGTCCGTCTGTCACCAGGCTGTATCTCAGGGTGATAGTTAGACAGTTGAATTTTTTTACGACGACCGCCTGGCCGAGTGGTCTGTACCCCAGGCTACTCGGTCAAGAGGTCCCGGGTTCGAATCCCGGTAGGAACAAATGTTTGTATGATGAGTACGAACATTTCGATACCTCCTAAGTATAATGTAAATGAAGATGATGATTTGAAGGGAAATCGTTTGTATTTGAATGAAATCAAACTGATTCGAAATAAATTAAATGTTTTTTTAATAAAGATTGCGAGCTCTTTCTTTGGTATAAAATGATTTTGGTGTTTTTTGTTTTTAAATGATGTTTTATGTAGATGGCTGGCTATACGCCGGCGGGACTCAATAGTAAAATGGTTTAACTACCAGTTATATTCATATACGTTGTACATCAAAATCCATGGTTTACACCAAAATATTATGAAAATGATTGTCATTTTATTAATATCATCTTAAATTTGGTTGTTTTTGGGATTTTCTTTCTCATTTAATAATAAAATGTTAAAATTACGTCACTTGACTCATTATACTAGGAAAGTATTTAGCTATCTTGTTAGCATTTGATACGTTCACGTATACTGGACTGATATAATTTGCCGAGGCTTTTTAATCTCTCATTTTATTTCTAATACATTACGAAATGTGGGAAAAGTAAGTAATGTAGTAAGTAGTAAAGGCTAGGAAGATGAATAAGAATCATAAATAAAACAACGCATTTTAAAGAATCACAATGTACCTACTCATATTTTTCGCTATAAGTAGGAACATATTTCTTTTTTGCATTATTTAGTCTTACTAAAAGCTACAACTTGAACTTCTCAACGAAAACAAATTACCAATGTTGTATCATTAAAGTTTTATAAAAAAATACAATCAATAAAAATAAAAACTAAAACAGGTACTTACTTCTCCAGTACGTCGATAAAAATAATAAAAACCAACAAAAATGCTATCTTACGATAAACAATATCAATAAAAATTATAGAACTAAATTATATAAATCTAAAAGTCTCGGCCAGAGATATCCAAACTATATTGAGCAAGACACCACTAATTAATAAGAGTGAACACTTTGCAAATCCCTGGTCTGGACAATTCTAATGCTCAAAAAACAGCTATAAGGCTTAACAAAATAAAATATTAAAAGTTTAAAAATAAAAATCAGTCTAAATCGCTGTCATTAGCTTCATTACACTTTTTTGAGATTAAATTATTAAAAAATAAATGATACTCTTTAGGAATCACCAGCGTCTTACAAAGATCCATCAAGTCTTTGTGCTTATTTTGGTCAATAGGAATGGGTGTCTGATATATTAAAATAAATATTATCGATATCAATATTCAACTCTCTTCGATTTCGTGTAGCTTTAGGTTTTTTCACACAATCTATCCACTTGTAAGCATCATCTTGGTAACTCGTTTTATAAAACACCCCAAATGGATGTTCTGCTTTAACTACTAATGAAAATGAAAATATCTTTATTCAATTAGGCCCCCCAAGAAGCACTTTCGAATCGTCAGCAAAAAACCTATCACATAAAAATAATATTGACTAACTAACAATTAAGTACATAATGTTTGTCTCTCTGTCTTATCTGGATCTACGTAAGCTAAGAATGTTATAATGTCTGTCTATCGGTCTGTCTGTCGGTCCGTCTGTCCGTCAGTCAGTCAGTCTGTCTGTCTGTCTGTCTGTCTGTCAGTCAGTCAGTCAGTCAGTCAGTCAGTCTGTCTGTCTGTCTGTCTGTCTGTCTGTCTGTCTGTCAGTCTGTCTGAATTTACACTGGTTCCAAAAGTTGAACTACCGAGAAGATTCCGGCAACAAACTCGTGTAGTCACTCTTTTCAATTATTAATTTACAATGTTTAATTACACAGTAATAGTATTTAGCAGTGCAGTGTCGCACAGAGTATAAAAAAAGGTATATTAACGTACCTAATGACAAGAATATTTACTGCACCATCACAATATAGGTCAATACACAAAGGTCAACAATTAATATACAAAGACCTAATAAAGCCAAACATCTTTTATTAATTTTAAACACTTGTCTGACCACGTCATTACAATAGTAATTGTATTGTTTTATATATAATATCCTATAATGCCATATACCTCAAAAATGATACTATTGATGAATATGTAGGTAAATTATTACAAAACCAAGGAAGCTTAGAGATGACCATTTCCACTAGTGGTACCTGTTCACAAGTATGACGCATGTGCCAGCCATCGTTCGGGAACGGAGCGACCCGGACTACTACTACTACTTCCTGAGCCTGAACACACTTGTATCAATGCGTCCCCCCTCACGCCCCGCGTACACTGGTACGCTGTTACTTGGATCACTAAACAATGTACGATTTTAACTGATGTTAAACTTGATTTAGTATACGTGAAATTATCTACTTAATTATTGTTCTTTTTTAATATTTTTTAACACTAACATTAAGATCATGGTTTATTAGGCACGTTTATACAATAATAATAAAATACCTAAATTTGTTAGATGACTCAGTATACTTAGGAGGTATCGATTTGTTTACGAGTCATGGATGTTTATATGTTTATTTAGTATATTTCTAATATTTATATACATATTATTATCATTATTTCTCCGTTATCTAGTATCCATAACACAAGCTCTTAATGATGCTTACTTTGGGCTAGATAATAGGTGTGAGTGTATAAATATTATTATATTATATATATTATATATATTTACAGATGACGTATTTCTGTTGCCGCTATAACGACAAATACTAATAAACAGAATAAAATAAATATTTAAGCGGGCTCCCATTCAACATAAGTGATTTATTATTATTAATAATTATTATTATTTATTTATTCAAGTAATTTTTGTGTACAACTCATTTTGTTATTATTATTGCTTGTTTTTGCTCGATATTGATAACGGCAACAGGTAGATGCTTGTTTATAGATAAGGGTACGGAATCCTTCGTGCGTGAGTCCGTCTCGCACTTGGCCGGCATCTTTTTATTTGGCTCCGCACACTTGCCCCCCATTTTACACATATTAGCTACTTTAGTATGCCATGCTCATGCCATGTAAGAGGAAAGCTCTCGTCGAAGGCAGATGTCAGGACTTGTCATCCTTAACAGGATTCGGTAATCTCTCAAGCGGCGTTAACTTCTGGAGGTCTTTGACAGTTGTAAAATCAATTGTGTCTGGAATCTGACGCTTGACGGGCTAACCTGTCGATACATCGATTCCAAACAAAATTGGTTTTTAATTGCCATAAGATTTCTGGGAGTCTTGTGCCTGTTGTTACTGGTCATCCTAAAAACGACTTGTTATCCTATCTAGCAACGGAGTCCAGACACAATTGGTTTCTAATTCTCATAAAACTCCTGGAAGTCCTGTCTTACACGATCGCTTTTATGAAACAGTTGATTTTATTCGTAATATATTTTTTTGGCAATTGATGTTTATGATGACCAGCACTTAACTTCTTGTACTTAAACCGAGTGTTACAGTCATCATTTCAGCCGCGAGACGCCCACTGTGGGCATAAGCCTCCCCCAGGGATCTCCAAACCGATTGGTCCTGCACTGCCCGCATCCATCGGCTTCCCGCGACCCTCACCAGATCGTCTGTTCACCTTGTGGAGGCCTACCAACGCTGCGTCTCCCGTGTTACAGTTTACAGTGTTACCAGTATTTCGTAATAAAATTTGGAACTCTGAGCACAGAACAATTTCTGGGGTTGCAGCGGTCGATATTGTAATATGTGTGCGGATGTGTGTGTGTGACGTGGATGTGATGTGGAACTATAGTGTGTCGTACGATACGTGATAGTACGCAGTTTCCAGGGTTGGCAGGTGTGACAGTGTTATTATTTATGTAATCGGCAAATGAAAGTGATCTGCAGTGTGATTCACAGACAGAAATAATCGACATCGAGCTTGACGTCTGACAAAACGACGAGCTGCCATTGATTGTGACGTTTGCGCACGGCGCTGCGCGTACGCCTATTCACTAAGCTCTACGTCGATCTCTATGTGGCTGTGTATGATTGTCGCTGTTTTGGATATACGACATGAAGTAAAATCGATATTATTGGACTTCGTTTTTCTTGTGCAATTTGAATTTGAATTTGTGTTTTCTTTTTATACAACTAGATGACAAACAAGCTGACAGCCCACCTGGTGGTAAGTGGTTACCGCCGCCTATAGACACCTGCAATAACAAGAAAAAGTACTTGATATTGCAGGTGCGTTGTCATCCTGGGGCCTAAGATGAAATGCCGTCCATGCCCAGTAATTACACTGGCTACCTTTCCCTTCAATCCGAAACACAGCAAACTATTTCACGGCTGAAATAAGAAAGGCGGTGGTACCTACCCAGACGACCCTACATATGGGTCTACCACCTAGTAATCGCAATGACTTTAAAGTGTATCGCAATGACTTCATTCAATATTTGATTAATTTTAACATAAAGATATCAAAATAAACAACTTATTAGTACCGGCTCACGCCGTGCTCGTCGTCAGAATGCTGGTGTCACCAACGGTTTTGTCAAACAAACGCCAAAAGTGAATCGCATAGCTGAAAGGTGGCGAACTTTCAGGGGTAACTCTTGACAAGGAACACACTCACCCTCTAAATGTTATTTTGGAGTTTTGTAGCTCAGTGTAAAGTATCTTGTCGCTGCCGCCGCTGCGCCAAATCATGTGAATTGAACTATTGCATTAATAGATAGATATATAAATAGAATAAACTTTATTTTACACCAAAAATAAAGATAAAACATAATGCTTAATTCAACAAGGGCGGTCTTATCGCTATATAGCGACCTCTTCCAGACAACCTTTGGATGGACAGGATAGACAAGTCCCACCCAAGGATATTATCCCACCTTCCCCCTTCCTACTCAGGAGCACGCGTGCTGGTCTTCGGAGTCATCAATTCACTGTCTCCACCTCAACATCACGTACAAAGAAATTTAGTAGCTCTTTTCTTTGTCGAACTTCCAGAACTTGGAATTCTTTGCCAGCACATGTGTTCCCTCCTTCCTATAACATGGGTTCCTTCAAAAAAGGCGTGAAAAAGCACCTTTCGGGCCGGCAAGGTGGAGGCAGCTAGAGCAGTGTCTGAACTGAACAAGCTGTCTTCGCATATGGACTCTTGTTACCGCTTTACATCAGGTGGTGTTGAGTCATTTGTCGTGCTTTGTATAAAAAAAAGTATACGAGAAATGGGTAAAGTCGTCGGCGTAGCATTGAAGTAAAATATAGTTACCGCTGCACTTAACTATGTGAATAGAACTGTTAAAGTTATTCCTATAATTACTAACCGCGTGATCAATAAAACAAAAAAAAAATACGTTCCCCGTGGCTAATAACATAAACATTAAAATCAAAGAGTCCCTTAACATAACTTCAATATTTTAATGTTGCTCTAATCCTCGAAACAGCACAACTTTAAAGATAAAAAACTCTTTTATATTCGGAGTAATGACCCCAAAAGCGAGCCAGCCTTGTTTGCAAGCCCGCAAAACTAAACTTATTTCTCACACACAATGAAGCACATGTTACCCTATACAATCAAACCAGACTGAAAGTACCTACGCAGTTATATCAATTATACTGTGGGACCTCACGCTGTCAATAGTGGACGTTCTTTGTGTTGGCTCCAACAAATTCATCAAAGGAAACTATATCTTGGCTGCAAAAGGATAAAAAAGGTTTTATGCATTTCCCGAGACTGGGTCACTCGGGCGGTTGTATTGCGTTGGGATATTTCTGAAATTAAAGAAGATAGGAATAAATTTGTATCGCAATTTGTTAGTGGTGCATAACGTTTCCTTTTAAAACAATTTGGGATTAGGATTGTTGTCAGTTTGTCTAGAAATTAACATTGCAGGGTGCTATAATGATGATGATGATTCAGCAACTTAAATATAAGTTATGTTACATTGTCACTTTGTTAGAATTGATCAAAAGCAAACCAAGAAGTCGAGCTTCTTGGTGACATAGTGGTTTGAGTGCTTTGGCTTCGATTACGAAAACAAAACAACTTTCGCCGTGGTCCATCCCGAGATGGGTCAATCATAATTTCTAATTTCCAGCTTCTCCGTACTTAGGAAAGCATGCTTAGCCGTTGGTCCTGGTTGTTACTCCTACCAAACCGCATTGAGCCAGCGTGGTGGGGTTATTGTCCATATTCCTCATGTGTTTTTCCCATGCCTGTGCCCAGCAGCTGGACGTGACAGGCTGGTGACGATAATCATTGAGTCTGTAAGGAACGAAATTTTATTTTATATTCTCTTAACTCGTCAAGCATCATATTTCTGACACAATTGATTTTTCAATTGTCACAGACCTGCAGAAATATAACGCCGCTTGACAGAGTAATTACTTGTTGGACAAAAAGAAGCGGCATAATATAAGTGTTACAACTACTCTCAAAATATATCCAGTAAAATATAATACATTAAAATAATTAATGTTCGCAGACGACTAGCACCGAGTAATTTGTGTAAGGTTCATTATTTTTGCGGCGGCAGTGAAGTGGTCCGCATTGAATGGGTTCGTCTTTCGTTTCATTCGTGAATGGATAAAAACATGTTTACAAAAATATTGCAACTGCTTACTTGCATTTTTCCGTCTGTACCTGTTTTTGCGGATTAATTTTTAAGCTTCTGCTTTTGGGTTTATTAAGACTGTTGATAGCATATCTTGCGTAACATCTTGGTATACGTTTTGATCGTTCATCAACAACATTTCAGCCGGGAGACGCCCACTGCTGGACATAAGCCTCCCCCAGGGATCTCCAAGCCGATTGGTCCTGCTCTGCCCGCATCCATCGGCTTCCCGCGATGGTCCACCTTGTGGAGGGTCTACCAGCGCTGCGTCTCCCGGTACGCGGCCGCCACTCGAGGACCTTTCCGCCCCAACCGCCGTCTCTCCTCCTTGCAATGAGGCCTGCCCACTGCCACTTGAGGTTCGTAATTTTTTAACTAATATTATATATCTGTGTTGTTTATATCTGTGGCGTGGTAGTGGTAGTGGTAATGGTGTTTTTGGACCGACTATTGCTGTTGGGTGCAGATGGCCTTTAAAGCGTAACCGGGGTTTTAAGAAGGCGAGTATCTTGGTGAGTTCTCAAGCCTTGAGGGGCGATTTCTAGTCGACAGGCATCACCCCTAGGGCAGGTGTCTCGCTGACGCTTGGAGTCTCCTGGGCTCTAGTCATGACGCGACAAACCTGAGGCAGCGTCTAAAAGCTTGGATCTCGGCTCAGGTAAGTCGTGAAGAGGTAGATAATGGTGACAGTAGCGGGATTCGAAAAAGAGAAAAAAAGTGTTGGTAATTGTTATTATAATCTCGGTGTCGTATCGGTGGTGGTGTTGTTTTAACGGTTTGGTTTCTTTAACAAAAACAAAGCAAACGTGTTTTGAAAAGCGCGGCAACCGCTTTAACCCACCAACCTGCATTGGGTCAGCGTGGTGGTGTTATGGCCCTAACTCCCAATTTGTTTCATCCAGCAGTGGGACGTATAATAGGCTAGTGATGATTGTTACTATAATATCATTTATGTTTCTTTCATCTAGCTAAACGATATCTATCAAAACTGCTACAGAAAATTCATAATCCAGCTTTCAATTTAATTTCGCGAGCAACTTTCAAAGCTAAAGAAATATTCGCTTGGAGAGGACGTTTCAACGCAACGGTGCATAGCAATGCTTTAGGTCTAATGTCTTGCCGAGCGAAAGTGGATCTTAATTACCACATTTTAAGGGCCCTAGTCGCGAAGGTTTTTTGCCTCTATCCTTGACGGCGTCGTGAGTGCAGCACGCTCAAGTTTTGGTGTGTGGTATATGAAGGAGCAGTAAGCGAGGAAAGTTAAGAAATATTTAGTGCACACTTAAATCACTTTTATGTGTTACTAGCTGACCCCGCAAACGTTGTTTAACCATAAAAAAAATGTTCAAAAAATAAAAATAAATAGATAGTAGAATCGCTCAGACCTACTAAATATACATATAAAATTTCATGAAAATCGGTCAAGCCGTTTCGGAGGACGGCACAACTAAATTTGTGACACGAGTATTTTATACACCTATTAGATTTGCTATTTTTTTTGTCAGTAGGTTAGGTTTTGAGGTCTTAAGATCTTGACGAATTAAATCCATAATATCAAATATCCATAATTCCTTAATATTGTTATTAATGTAAAATGACTTAACTCTGTTTGTCTGTGTCTACCTGTCTATCTGTTACATGCTAAAAAAATCAGATGAAATTTGGTATGAAGATAGTTTGCGGTCCTGGGAAGGACATAGGATACTTTTTGAAGCACTAATCTACATCTACGCGGGCGGATCCACAGGCGGACACTAGTCATATGAGAAATGTTAAGCCACTAAGGCGATGTGGATGAAAATTGGCATAGAGATAGGTTACATTTAATACAACAAAACATTCGTGAATTACATTTTTCAGGGACTCAAATTATCTCTTCGTTTTAATGGCTGCAAGCGTAACAAACAAACAAACAAACTCACTTTCGCATTTATAATATTAGTTAGGGTACACATTGAAACGACTATACTGGCGACGAAAATTTATTATAATTATTCGAGTTGTTGTATAATGTTTATACTTAAGAATACTGAATCATTTAACCGTTTATTTAAAATTATATAAAAGCGTTTAACTTGCACCAGACCTCTAGGTAAAATGTAAGGTTTCCTTGAGCCGCTTCCGCGGAAAATTTCAGTTTGCATTTACGTTAGTTTATTTTTCAAGTGTTAGGCAATTTCTTCCTCTTTTTCTAGTATCGCTTTTAATTTTTTAATCTAGACGCACTTGTTTTTATTTCAAAATATTTGAATACCAAGAAGGAAAACGTAATTTTGTGTACCATTTTTAGAGTTAATGATGACAGTGTCCTATAGAGGAGCACATGAAACTTAGCTGGGTTTATAATGCAAATCGTCCCAAAATTTAAAAAGAAATATATACTATACTATATACTATTGGGTGGGCATATTATGTTCATTGTCCATTTATACGCCTCAGTAACTTAACATCTAGGTACCGTTGGGATGTATAGAGATTTAAGATAAAAAGTATAATATTTTTTTGATGGGGCACTTTTTCACCAATTCTACGAGAGCTTCGGTCAGAGCTTTGCGCGTCACGCAGACTGAGTTTTTTTTTTAAATAAATGAATTGAAACATCATGCAGGTTTTGTTGATTTTTTTATTGTTAAAATAAAAATAATTTAAATAAATAATAATTATTATTTTCATAAAGAATAGAATAGAATAGATTAGAAATAGTTTATTCAGTGTCACAAGTGTCACCTGACCTTAAAATACATTAAAATTAGTGGAACTAAATAGGCGTCCACTCAGCATATTGTCAGGTCACCCGTAGGCAACATGACGCTGGTCTTCCGTGAACACCTTGAACGGGGGAGAGCAGCTGTACACAAAGTAACCTTATTGACTTATCTATTAAATGGAAAAGGTAAACAATAATATGGCAGCAAAATAATAAAAAACAAGCCTAGTCTCAGCCATCACATGATTTCACTACGCAGTACGCAGTATATTTTTAGAGTAGTAGTACGCAGCAATTACCCACAACAATTTATCAACTTTTGTTGTGCAATTAGATATTTTTAAAGCAATGGTGGCAGACAAGCGTACGGTCTACTGCTGCTTTTACCACAAAAACACACGCGCTATTAATTTATAATCCAGTATTAAACTACCTGTATATTTGAACGGTGTACAGTCGCCAGGTAAGCTTTAGACTGTCATTGACAAATACCTCTTAACCCAAAGGTATAAAGTCCTGTAGTACAGCGCTTTGTTGGTGACTGCACGCAACGCTTCCGCCGGTCTTCGCAGAGAAGCATTGTGATCAGCAACGATCGTTAAGCTCCTACCTTTGTCGTGCTCACAATACAAAGATTAATACTGCCAATTTAGACGTTGCGATAAGTAATAATGACGCGTAATTGAGTGCTTCATTTGACAGTCAACTCCAAAGGTAGGTGGGGTCCCCTGTATTTAGTTAGACTAGTGAATATTATATGAGATAATTTTGATTGGTGGTGGGGATCCGGTTCCATGTTACGGTCCGAAATGATCCCGGTGTTTAAATAAAATAAGATTATTACTAAGAAAAAGAAATTGTATTTGTAACTGAAAAAATATTGAACAAAAAATTGACAACTCCGTTATTTTCTTTACGCTAAGCAACCACAACAATTGGGTTTAAATTGAAAAGATCGCCTGGGAAACGAATAACTTGAGTCATACTTTTGTGATGTTTAAAATTGGAAAATGAAAAAGTTATGAAATTTTTAAGAGTAATATTATATGCGTCACCGAAGAATTTTGGTCGATGAACGCTTTGCCAACAGATCAAAGTCCATTCTACAAAATTAGGGAAAAAAATATTTCATATTGGTCATTTAAAAAAGCCATGAACTTACTGTAACTAGTTATGCCGTTATTTCCATGAAATTAAATAACTTAGAATAAAAGGTAGGTTTGTTATTTGTGGTCCTGCACTACCTCGTGTAGGGTATTTGTAAGCTCGCCATAACAGTTGATTCGTCTGTACATTAAATTTGATTGTGATATATACAGAGACGTGTAAGGTAAGGTAGTCCAAAGACGGTACCTAAACCTTTGGGTATGTATTACGCATTAGAGTAAGAAAATGTCGGAATGGCTGATTGGTCGGCAGACAACATTTCTTTGCGGCACTTATAAATTCTCAGTAATATATCAAGTAATTAAGGCCCTAATATCTTAGGGTCTTACTTTACATTCTTGTATAGTAAATGGTGATATCGTTATAACATCTTGGTGATAAAACTTCACATAGAAACTCGTTTATAAGAAAATCCTTAAATAATTGTAAAAGTATCAGAGCTTTAGTCAAAACATCTCTTTAAATTTTGGTAGCGTTGAGGAATGTAGATTGAGCATAGTTTTGCCTGCAGCGATTTTTCATTCAGTTTTGCTGTCCAATTTATTGCTAAATTACCACACCGAATCGCAAGTTCAAGACACTTCCCACCAATTACACGGGCGCACTGCTCAGCAATACATCGCCTATCTCCGCAGGGAAATCAGCCGGCGCTCACAAATCGACCCTCAGTTCACACTTACCATTGAACTTGACACGTGCCTACGTACAGATTGTTGGTACACTTACAATAATGTTTCGTGTAGAGGGAGCGAGATAGCAAGCTCGCTGATGTTTTTCTTAATGGGGTTAATCTTGGTCTTCATCTCACTTGATGGTAAGCGATGATAAGGCCGAAATAGGCTACACTCTGAATCTTCAACTGCAGAGGAACTGGCTGTTTTACGTGCAATTGCTGGCACACAACAATTCTGTTAGCATTATTGTTATGACGGCAGGCTTAGGTAAGATAGCATTAACTAGCCAGACGGACTTAGAAAAGCCTTTACCTACCACCAACCAAAACGGGTGGAAAAATTATGCCCCTACGAGAATTTCACCCCAAACCTCTAGACAACAAGACCACAGAGGCGGACTTAGAAAAGCCCTGCTACCAACCAAACCAAGCAGAATATTTCAAGTGGTATACATACAGCTACCTCGACAGACGTCGAGGAGCTTGGTGGCGTAGATTACGAAAAAAGCAACTGTCGCCATGGTGTCCCGGGATGGGTCAATCAAATTTATAATCTCGAGCTCTTCCGTGTTTGAAATGAATTTAAATGGAATAATTTATTCAGTAACACATAATTATGACTACAGAAGGCAAATACAACACATTTGAACAAAAAAAATCAATATAAATATGTCATAAAAAAACAATATAAATATGTTTCGGAAGGCACGTTAAGCCGTTGGGCCCGGTTGTGACAGCAACTAATTTTACCCACCATCCCGCATTAGGCCAGCGTGGTGGTGTTATGGACCAAGCTCCTCATGTGTATTTCCCGTATAGGAAGGCCTGTGCCCAGCAGGGGGACGTATATAGGCAGACGAAGATGGTGGTGACAGCTACTTCAGATCAAGAGAACCCTGGACTCTCGACCCTCTACATCTATGGTAGGTGGCCTCAAACACCACAGTGTTAAAATTAAGTCAAAATCCCTTACGCCTCAATGATGTTTTGGGTACGAGGAACGAGTGCAACTACCTCGGCAATTCTGCTGTGGGACCCGAAAAGTTGAACTGATGTCTTCAGGTTCCATTAGGTGAAGCGAGTCGCACGCTCTTCTCACTGACCGACTTCTCCTTAAACGTCACCATTTTTTTTTGTATGAGTTACAAGAACGCAATGTCACTATTTATGCACACTTGTGGCGGCGCTGAAGTCGTACCGCAGAGTAAACTAAAGACCTATTTTGATTGTTTTTTTTTATTGTTTGTAGGCTGACGAGATCAGGATGGTTCTTAGCTATAATTTATGAAGATCAGTTCAGGCGTTTGATGACTATCATAGGGTTTTAAAAACTTTCACAGATCCGATTGGTTTGAAATTTGGTGTTCTGTCATTTCGGTGACATTCCCATGACATACTAACCTTATGTTGATCCTATACCATCAAAAAGTCTGCGGGATGCTTAAATCTTCAGAAACTTACAGCAGCTAAAGCGTGTTTGGGCTCATAAGAATAGTATCAATGAGATGGTATTAGATAGATGATTACTGAGGCCGGGGATTACTTTGAATTTTATATATTATATTTTTAATGTTATACTATACAGGGTGGTGCCATCAACACGGCAATAAATTGAAACATGGGCTATATTAGTTCATAACATTTATATGCAATAATGCAGCTAATGTTATATTATTTCATACAAATGTCATATATGAAATTATCAAATGAATACGATGTTTTTGAAAATGCCAAACCATTTCTATCAACTAATATAGCCCATGTTTTAATTTATTGTCGTATTGACAGCACCACCCCGTATATTTTTTTTTCTTCTTTTTCACATTTTTTTTGTTGTTGTTAAAACCACCTTATCACATCTAGAGATCCGGGCTTCATTCCCGTGGGGGCTGAAATTTTCTGCTCGGTTTGATGATGATGATGATGATGATTTCTCACTCTTCTTTACAGTAGGCAGTTTTCGGCGGTATACCGAATACTTCAAAAAGGGACCGAATACCGGATACTAGCAGAATATTCGTAACATTTCCACAGTAAATGCGTTTCATAATAATTCACGGCTTACTTTCGAAGCGACCTTCGTTTTCCCAGTGCCACAACTGTTTATATTAAACATAGCAATTTGTATCGCTCACTCGCTTTTATCGTTACCAAGCGGAACTATAAAAATAATATTACCGCAAATATGGCGCTTTAGTATAAAATTCACGGGTCGCGATACAAATAAAACGGCCCTTTACAACGATAAACTGAGACGAAACGCTATAAAAAATGGTGAACTCATAAAATCTCGTTCGAAACAGCCTTTATCTGCATAAAGAGGCCTTTATTTTCTGTCTGTTTATTGAATATAAGGTTTATGTTTCTGATCTGATGAGATTGGGAGGTGAGATATAGAGAATGATGATTATTTGATAGGGTACATTAGAAGTGCTTCAACGGTAGATATAATAGAAAATATTCCACTGAGTGGGGTAATAGGAGATAGTTAGTAAAGACTAGTAACTATTTTTAATGCAATAAGGCTGTACGTGTACGGTAAACAGCTTTGCTGAAAAATTTTTGGGGGCGTATGGTTGGGAACTTTAAGCTCGACACCTACTTGTAGACAGTTCCCATCCGGTAGAAGTCCACGGCTGGTCATAGTATATAACATATAAAATATTTCTAATAGGTAGTAAATATTTATAGTAATAGAAATCTAATTACAGATTCACACATATTGTACAGGCCAGTTAGCTTGTACACTAAGTCCTCTGCACACATTAATGCTTCCTCAGAGCTCCGGCGACTTTACTCGCCCCAAGAATACAACACTACAAGGTAGTGTTAGGTGCTGAATATTTAAGTGAAAAAAAACTACTATTCATACTATACATATTCGTCCCACTACTGGGCACAGGCCTTCCTACGTGAGAGAACCACTTTTTTTTATATATAACTAGACGACAAACTAGCTGACGGCCCACCTGATGGTAAGCAGTTACCGCCGCCTATAGACACCTGCAATAACAATAAAAAATCACTTGATATTGCAGGTGCGTTGCCATCCTGGGGCCTAAGATGAAATGCCGTCCATGCCCAGTAATTACACTGGCTACCTTTCCCTTCAATCCGAAAGACAGCGAACTGTTTCACGGCTGAAATAATAAAGGCGGTGGTACCTACCCAGACGACCCTACATACGGGCCTACCACCTAGTAAACATAATCCACCACATGACGAGTTTGGGCCATAACACCACGTTGCTGGCCCATCGCGAGTTGGTGGGTTAAAGCGTTTGCAGTAACAACCGAGACCAACGGCTTAACGTGCCTTCCGAAGCACGGAGGAGCTCGAGATAGTAAATTTTGATTGACCCATCCCGGGATCGGCAATGGCGAAAGTTGCTTTGTTTCCGTAATCGAAACTGGAGCCTCATACCACTCCGCTCCTGAATTCCAACCACTATAGCTTACCCCTTTGTTCCACAAAAGCCAACGTATATTTTGTATACAATTCGAAAGTTTCGAATGTTCACGCTAGGTATATTGGTGTCCAGTATTATCTCTGTTTCAAATAAAACGAAACCAGGAAGCTTTGGAAGTTTTTGTCGCTTCTACTGTCGAAAGTTAAATTTGTGAACCATTTCGAGTAATAAATGAACTCAATTGTGAAAAGAACAACCAGCAACCAATCACGGGTGATACTGTCAAGCTAAAATAAGTCTTAATGGGACCACGTAAAGTTCCGGCTATTTTAAGTGCCCTACGATACCGTATGTCGGCAGTTCAGCGCTTTCCAAATGGATCTATTTTTCTAGAACTTTCCGATAATAGATAATGATCAGTCGTTTAGTGTCTTCAACTGGACTTTAGTATTAAATGATCACTCTTCTCACAGATTATAGAAAATTAAGATTTAAAAAATGACTTTGTATTTGTAACCTTTATAATCAAACACATGGAGCATTGTTTTAGCATGAAAATGCGTCTTCTAGATTTTTTGTAATAATAAATTAAATTTGCCACGATATTAAAAATATCTATTTTAGTGGGCGTTGTAAAACTTGAATATATCGACATAAGGAGTACCAAACTCACTGCTATAGTGCTTGGCAAGTTATAGTGGCAGTAAGGCCACTCAGAACGGTCGCTCGGAAAGTGCTGAAAAGGTCGGCTTCCTACAAGATGGATAGGCAACCTGGTCATGGTTGCGAAAAGCTGATGAATGCAGGCTACAATTAGTGGAAATCATAGGCAGAACCAACTATGATGGTAATTATGATCATTTCAAATAGTAGGTGCTTAATACGTCTTAGCACCGACACCTGAATAATTTTCCTTCAACTTAAAAGTTAATTCCTTTTCCATAGCAATACATTGGGTCATTTTAATACTGTAATGTCAACTGCTGTATGCTTTATGGACAATTTGAACGTCTGCTTGGTCGTTTTACAACCCAGTGATATAACTAAAGAATGATGGCGTAGTATATTTTGCGGGAAACGAAATAAAGTGAATTATGCACACAACTGCAGCGATACTTTGTAGTCGGCTCTCGAGAGTGGAAACTCATAGATAATCATAGAAGAGAGCGTTTGTACGAAAAAATATTAAATTCTAAGGATATTTAGACTATAAAAGTCCTGGGGTGAGAACCGAGTTCGCGACCTTTCAGAGAATTTCAAGAATCTATCTTGATCGGACTTGGGAAAGCAGTCACCCTGATTGAATCCCGCAGATTTAGTTTCCATTTTTATGATCTCTATATTTTTTAAATGAATATTTTATACTTGGCTATAATTTAATTTAGCACTACACCACATTTTAGGAAGAGCATTTATTACTTCACCTATTTTCACTATGTTTAAAAGGTGAACAAAAGTATTCTTTAACCTTTTAAGATTACGTCTAAATTGAGAGAGAGAAAAGAGAGAGGGTAAAAAAGACAGAGAAAGATAGAAATGAAAGTAGTATTAGATTCTCAAATATTAATATGAAAAGAACACAACTCTCAACTGTCAGAAATCAGTGGAATAGCGGCATGTCTCGAGATGTGATGTAACTTTTGACTTCATGATACGACAGTTAAGAATAAATAGGTTTATATACTCTTCTTGAACTACTTGAACAAACCTTGATCACCTTGACAGGCAGGCAGCAACATAACACACGCAAAGGTCTAATAAATATTCTTGTATAATCAATTTACATTGTTTCTTCTTTTACTGTAAAGTTTTCCAAAACTGCAGCACATTCTGTAGCAGTTATGTCATCCGAAATTTAAAATTTATCAGCGATTCCCGTTCCGCACAGCTCGTTAATAAAACACCATTCTCTCGCTAGTCTTCCCTCGGGAGCCCTAATGCAGACTTACACCAAGCCGCAGTGTTCGTTCAATTTAAACTTTAATATGCAACTGACTACACCGGCACCGCCAAATTGGAAATAATGATCTGTGCACTCAATTTGCTTCATACTTTCTTACGTTTCTTATATCCTGGTACTTGTAATTACTTAGCGAACAAGAAAATCATGTAAGAACAGCTGTACAAGTACATAGTTTGATCCAGAATCAAACCAGAAACAACAAATCAGAAATTTAGAATTTTACTGGAAGCCAATATTTTTTTAACTCTCAAAGGGGTAGCTTGTAGCTTTCATCTCGCCTGAAGTGATGATAAGGCCGAAGATGGAAACGAGTTACACCCGAATTCCTCAACTACGGAGGAACTGGCTATCTTACCTCTAGCTGCCGGAATACAAAAATCCTGTTAACATTATTGTTACTAGGCTGAATTCGTCCAAAAGTTAGCACCCATGACTAGTCCTTGTCTTTATCCATGGCCGGTATACAGCCTAAGATCATCAGGAATTCTTCTGATATATTCAGCTGAAAGACGTCAATTGCTGCGTAATTACTTAAATAGTTTATTGTATTGTATTGATTATCATCATCATCACCAGCAGCCTAAATCCAGTCCCACTGTCGGGCACAGACCTTCCTACATGGAAGAAAAACATAAGGAGTTTGGGTCAAAACACCACCACGCTAGCCCTATGTGGATTGGTATTGGATGATACTCTGAGAGAATAAATATTTTTTGGTTATGAAAAGCCTGATTACTTATTAACTGACTTTGCGAACCTTATTATTTTTAAACAACCATTATTAACGTGTGATAGGAGAGACAACCCTTGCTTAGTCACTTGTCTATTATTCCCAGAACAAGACCCCCGGTTAGAAATTACCAATGGATGGCTGACAAATGACCTTCAGTAGTCAATATAATATACCAAAATTGAATTGAAAGTCTTGAGCTCCTGACAAGCTCCCCACTTATTTGAAATGAAATCCTTATTTAAAATCTGAGAAAAGATAGCTGAATAAAATAAAAGGGACACATTCAGCTCCACCAATGCGCAGAGCTATAAAACATTGACGGCCATCATACGACGAGGCTTCACTGCAGACAGTGGTATTAACAGACAGGCTTCGCTATAGCTTATACTAGTAATGGATAAGGACAGAAGGATCTCTTTTTCTACTAAATTATAAGAATTAATAGCAATCGTAAAATCAAATATCAGCACATCTGCAGACGAAGAAAGTAGCTGATATTGGGCTTCACATATTTCATAGGTATGGTCATCCTTTTGGACACAAATCTCGATCCAGGCCAGGCAATAGAAAACAAGAAGCAGATCACTCTTGGGATGTACGAACTTATCAAAGTTTGTTCCTCCCTTTACACATCAGTAATAGTTGTTGGTAAAGTATTTAAAATTCATTATAAAAGCTAAAAAAAGTTTGCTCATAAAGAATCTTATTGAATTGATGCGGTAAAGCGGATATGACTATCAGACATTTCACTCATATTAGTCATTGAATAACTTCATAAGAATATAGTGGGTATTGAAATGTCATAAAAATATTTCGCGTGGTTTTTGATTTTGACTACTAAAATAAAATCTAAATGAAGAAGCCCTTCTGTATCATCTTTTCGCCACACTCGTATTACTCAGCTTGGTTCATTTCGGTCACATAATATACGTGATCTTTCTAAAAATGCATTGATATTCTTCCCGTTTTGGATTTAAAAACTAAAAATGGAACCATTTACTTTTCTGCTTTTCGATTTATGTCATCATCATCATCATCACCAGTTTATTCGAAAAGCATCCCCCGTTGGACAAAGGTCTCGCCAAAAGATTTCTACGAATGCTCGGTCCTACGCTTCACCCAACGGCTACCTGCGACCTTCACCACACAAACATTTTACTTCTAAGATATACTTACCTATGTCTATGTAATAGAGGCTTATGTCCATTTTCACTAACCATTCCGTAGGCTGCGAGGAGCTCGGTGGCGTATTGGGTTGAGCGCTCTGGTTTCAATACGACAAACTAAGCAACTTTCGCCATAGTCGATCCTGGGATGGTTCAATCAAAGTTTGTTATCTCAAACTCCTCTGTGCTTCGGAAGGCACGTTAAGCCGTTGGTCCTGGTTGTTACTACAACCGATTTAACCCACCAACCCGCATTGGGCCAGCGTGGTAGTGTTATGGCCCAAACTCCTCATGTGTTTCTCCTATGTAGGAAGGCCTGTGCCCAGCAGTGGGACGTATACAGGCTGGTAATGATAAGGTGTCTCTTTTTGTCTCTTTCAACCTCCGTTAGATAGACTGAGATAAAAATCACTAAGAGACTTTTAACGCTAAGCAAATCTTAGTGAAAACGAGCATTAGTGTAGTGGGTCTGCCAGCACATCTGCCTTGAAAAATTCTACCTATCTAAAACTTCGAAGACGAATGAAATAATTGTACGAAACACAAAGTAAGTATAAAATGTGTGTCAATTTTGAAACTTTTATTGTAACTAATTGGGAACATTCACAAATTCAGTGAAGGCATAGGGTCTCGAATTAAAATTGATAATAATTGATTTTATTTTTACCGTCACAAATGTTTGAGTAGTATTTGTACCAGCATATAAAATAAATATTAAAATATTAAAATCAATACGAAATGCAAGTATTTGAAAAAAATACATGTTATACCTGTATTGAATTAGTATAGTTTAGACATTGTGAGTGCGGTAGGTACCTGTTTATACGAACGATGCATGAATCAGCCATCGCTTCATTGAAACATATTATAAAATATGTATGTCTATTCATTATTCGTGCAATATTTGGCTACGGTTCCAATTTACAAGTAAAGGTTCACAAGTAAAAATAGCTTAAACTTATTGTAACATCTTTTTGTCAATCTTAAAGCCAGCACGATTTTCACCATTTATTCCACCCACATATCAAACAAAATAGATTTTCTATTATGTCTGATAGTATGTAGACACTTTAGTCAATAAATTGAAGATTAACAAACTCCATCAAGAATTAAAGATTCGTAAGCTTTTAGCACAATTATGCAAAATTTTAAAATTGCTACCTAGAAAACTTCCTTAAACCGGCATGCTCAAGAAGAGACAAATCCTTTCAAAGTAGCTTCTACCCGTGTTTTGGTATTAAAAATAGTTCCCATATTTCCTCCGCGCCGGGAGTCGTGTAGGACAAGTTATTACCGGCCCTAGTTTCAAAAGACTAGTCGAACAATGGCGCGGTATTATAAATTTTCTATTTGCACGACGCGGAATGATTGTAAATAGGCAATAAATTGCTTAGAACACGAGTTTTGTAGTGTACAGAGTGGTTATTGGCAGTTACTTAGAAAACACACGGAATACTGTTTTGGGTGGGGCATTTTTTTTATTCAATTCAATATTCTTTTATTTAAAAAGGCCACAAAGATGCACTTTCAAATCGCCAAAAAACTCATTTTTAAAACAATCACAAAAAAATATTAACTAAGTAGGTAACTCAACAATGATTCCACACCATACGCTGCAAGGGAAGATCATACACGCCTCTTTTATAGGAACTCATAACTATATTGTAATATTAGAGAAGAAGGAAAACAAGTGATGGTAACGAAATTGGTGCTTTAAGGCATCAAGCGACGAAACTACCACCTTTCTTTATGTCAAATTTACACTTTTAGATGATTCCATTTTTATGCAATAATATTTAAAGAAAAATCATAACAGGAGTCCACGAATCCCATGACACATTGTACTAGATGGTCAGCTCTAAATATTCATGTAGAACTGTTTTAATGGAAAAGGGCTGGTATCAGAGAATCCAAGCTTTATGGTGTCCGGTGAAAGTCTTGTAGTGTCCACTAACCTAAACTTACACTAAAGTTCACATTGGAGGCGCAGAAGCCCTTAAAATGTTACTTTATCGACATGGATTTGGAATATGAGGAGCATCTTCGTCGCAAAGACTAGTTCAAGCAGTACATGAATACCTTTTATCCCATCTCTATGCACTAGTAGCCGGATCTGGTAATCAAGGTGTCTTCAGAGCTCCTGGTAATTTGTGAGATGTTTTTATTTATATAACAAACGAAGCCTGCCAGTGTGATATTTAATCGTAAGTATAAATAAAAGCATCTCACAAATTACTGTAGGAATTTTCTGACATCACCAAACTTTACCTGCTACATGTAAAAAGATTTGATGTATTTGCACTGTTATATTATTATATCTCTATTATTATCAACATGCAAACCGAAAATAAAAATATGAAATAAGAACTATGCTCCGTGTGTCGCCCACCCTATGGATATTTAGTTGCCATTCGCGCCACGGGCCGCTCATAAAATGGCGCTAGGTAGCAGGTGGCGCCCGTGTCCAATATGTTTACAGGCATTATAAATACACGCGACAATTAAAGTGTTGAAAATACTTTTTGCTTTAAAAATATTTGATACAGGCGGCCATTTCAGGCCAGATTTTTAAGATTTACTTTCCACATTTTTGGCTTAAAGCCGGAGTTATGGAATGAAATGTACTACGAAGTCATAATCTGGGCGATATTCTATTAACGAATAAAAATAAATTTTTGCAAGCTGTTGTCCGCGATTTAGGAATTAAGCTTTGAAATGAATCGAGTGGTAACTGTCGTTATATTTATAATGCTGTATAACTGTTAACGACTTTAATACAATAGTATCAGTCACCATAATTAATGGTTAATCGGTATTATTTGAAACTGATAAGGTGGTAGTCAAGCTTGCCGCCTACCTGATGGGAATAGATTACCGCAGCTTTTTTTACAACCTGAGCGTACACGGAATAAAGTTTGTCTGTTAATAAATAGTTAACATAATTATTGTGCCTTTTATATGTCTGAACCTGAACAACTGATTGGAAACTCCAAACCTTGTATTAATAAGAAAGGTAAGGTTCATAGCCCCCTTTTTTGTTTTTCATGTAATCTTTATTTGAAGTCCATATATTAATGCGTAAGCTTTTTGCCGAAACACGTGCCGTGTGCTAAAGAAGGTAATCTACTATGCTGACGTGAGGGTTAAGGTTGGAATGTGATCTTACGATTTACTTCAAACATGCTGCCAAGTTATGGAGAGTTGTGTTTATTTTATAAATGGCTGGGACTCCGTATTTAAGATTAATGTAAACTAGTGAAATTGTGAAAGTATTGCCACTGCTGGTTTTATTAAATTAAGGATTGTTCATGGAATATGTGAAGGAAAGAAAAATTAAAATCATATTTGTTGGACAGCATGTTTCTACACTCAACCATCCAACCCTAACAAAAAAGCACACTTTGTAATATTACTATACTATTAAATTTAGAGCAATAGAAGCTAGGCGCAGGATGGCTTTTCACTCTTACAACACAAACTGCTAGGGAGTGTAATTCGCTGCCTATCCATTCTTCTTCTGATTCTTAGCTGTTTTATTCTGTAACGATACCAGACAAGCTTTTCATCTTACTGAGGTCGCCGATATAGTATAAAGTGGCAATAGGCAGGCCACATTGCAAGGAGGACTAGCGGACGCATTTCGAGAGACACAGCAATTGTAGGCCTACCACAAGGACCGACGATCTGGTGAGGGTCTCAATAATCCGGTGGATGCGGGCTGGAGATTCTTGGCTTATGTTGAGCAGTAGACGTCTGTCAGCTGATATAATGATGATGACGATGACTGCTATATCCAGTGGGCTATCATTGTAATCAGAAGACTCCTAATCATTATTATCATCATAAGCTCATACAGTCAACTGCTGGACATAGGTCTCTCCAATTTTACACTACAGGCTCGATCCTTGGCTAGCCTAGACGTCCTACATTACGTTTGCCGAACTATCTATGGCCTCAGCTGTAGATCTGCGGATAACATGGCCGACCCACTACCACTTCAGTATCGAGCATTTAGTTCTCTTTCGTAGTACATTGTACCGAATTAGATCTTTTAGAGAAACTCCAAGTAAAGCCCTTTCCATAGAAAATAAAACTCTGACTTTACTTTTGTGATTGTAATTAACTTACTTATACCATCCTTAGTCTTTTCAGTTACCTGTGCTTGTAAATTTTAGTTGGGAGTGCACTGTTGAAGTCGTCGGCCGTAGGTAATACTTCTCCTGCATCCTTCAGCGGAAATCTAACATAGTATTTGCATCCCGCTTATCGTCGGGGATAGTGCAAATTCGCGTAACTAGCATTGGATAATAAATATCGCGTATCTGACAAATGTAGCCCATTTAAGTTGTCGCGGGAAAGTCACGCAAAATCTTGATTGGCTACTTTATGGTATTTATATTTTCTTAACAAAAGATAGAACACATCAATAATAATAATAATAATAAATATTTATTCATAAATAATTACTCTCTGTGTAAAAATGAGCTTAAAATTCATTGAAATAAAAAAGTTTTTTCATCCCCCCATCTCGGAAAGAGTATTTTTGCTCTTTGATATCTGAGCGCAAAAGCGGTTCTATCCGCTAGAGGATAAAGTAATATTGAATTTAGAACATCGTGTGCACTAAGTTTGTAAATTCCAAACATCTTTAAACCCTTACTTCTACCTCCATGGTGCCGAATTTATCATACAACCTTTTTGAACTTGTTAAAAACTCAGATTAGGCACCTTCTTGGTGCACTTTTTGTTTAATTTGCTTTGCGCGCGCCATTTTCTTTTCACGACATATTTGTTAAACCAAAGGTTTAAAACAAGAAACTTGAAAACAAGTAAAAAACTTCGTAAAAAAGTAAAAATGAGTTTTAAAAAGTAAAAATAGAAGTTTATTTGACGCCAACAGAATTGACTGAAACTGTTTATAATGCGCAAATGTTTTTTTTTGCATTTAGTCATTTCCTCGTTGAGGTGGGATGAAAAGTTACGTGTTGCACTCGAGTGCAAAGATTTTTCACCTCGTGCTCTTTTGATTCCCTCGCTAACGCTCAGGATCCTGAGTGTGTCCGTAATTTTAGAATCCATCGCTTGCTCGGTCATCAAAATTGAGCACGCGGTTAAAAAGCAACTTTGCACTCTTGTATAACAAATAACTATTAAGCTTCCCCTGTAAAACTGGATCTATTGCAGATACGCGGCCTTTACGTATGGTAGATTGGCGGATTTGCACTATCCTCGACGTTATGCAACTTCACTAGCTGCCTACTATGACCTGTCACTCTTAATAATCTTGAATACAATAGTCAGCGCAGAAACTTGACACTGGCTAAATTATAGCAGAAAGCCATCAAAGAAGAAATTAAATTACAATAGCCAGGAGTTACTCCTTAGCATCTCCGCTTACAGCCCCTTACTTTTCTTATGCTTTTTTTCTCATATTTTTTTGAGTCTTTTTAAAGGTAAGTTTACAGGGAATTACATTTTGGCTGTAATCAATTTATTCCATCAGACCTTCAAGAAACCGAAGATCCACTTCCGTAGCACTACATCATACCTCTCATCCTTAAATTTCATCAAGTCTTAGGGAAAAAAATAATTCCGTGACCTTTTTCGTGAATTCCTTTATTAGAGCGGTGAGATAGCCCGACGGTCATAAATCAGAAGTTTGAGCAAAAACTAACTAAAAGTTGCCTGCGCGAAAATGATGAAACGACGCCGAGTTTTATTCAGTTAGAGCGGAAGATAACGACGTAATTGGTAAAAGGGCTCTTCAAGGGAAATGTTTGAGGTTCGCTTTATTGTTGGTGCTGAATTCTGTTTCATTGGCGATGTTTTGATTTTATACCCGCTTGGCCAAGAAGGGAAGTGGAACATTTGAATATTAGTAATGATTTACAAAATTCAAGCAAGTTACTTAACGAAAGTTGGTAATGTTAAAAATTAAAAACCCATATAATTTTAATGTCAAGCCGCAAAAGGTTCCTATAAGCTCAGGGGACTTATGAAAATTAAAAAACTAATTGTGTCTGGAATCTGTAGCTTGACTGGTTAGCTAAGAATTGATAAAATTAAGTGTTTAGTATAACCAGTCAAGCTACATACAAATTCTGGCCATGCCATGTAATTGTGACAACCAAAATTATAATGTACGTACTACTTACGACTTGCAAACTTAAGAAAAAAAAACTTGAGAAAGTTAGTAGACGATCTAATGCGACTTGTTTATTTTTCTTTCTTTCATAGCGTCGTGTGGAGTATAATGTCTTATGGAATTTTGTAGTAGGGTTCTGCAGCTGATATTCGTGTAATTTTTTGTAGGTACTTCAGAAATAGGCAACACTAATATTTATGACCTAAAACAAAGGGAATCATTATTATGTACCTTGACCAGCTCCCATAATTGCTGAAAATGACAAGTGTCCATATCTGCCACCATCTATGGTACATTGCTAATTCATGCCACAACGAAACGAAACGGTTAACTGTGAAACACTGAAGATTTATCTATCGATACTTGTCATTTGAGTTAGCGAATATCGGGGGCAGGTCGTCTGTCCCTCTAGTGTGAGAGTACGTAGTCGCCATGCTACAAATTTAACGCCCAATCGGCAGTCCATTCTACGTGCGATAGCAGAACACCACCAATGTCTTAACCTTAAGAAGCATCTGTTAGAAGTTGTTTAAAAGTCAATATAAATTACTAAATTAGGTCCAACGCATAACAGGAATAAGAGTCCAAGACTCAGACTCAGCTCACAGTGGCTGGTTTCTCAGCAAGGGTTACTTCACATTGACAGAAGAAGGAAACGACTTGAACCGAGCTTATAAACTTGACGAATGAAAATTCTACAACGCAAACTAAATGTCATTATCAGTAAGTTGCGAATTCATGGGGGGACTAAAACAACCTTGAACCTCTACAATTGCTTCGAGGCATTTGCTTAGCTTAGCGCCTTCTATCGGCTGTACCACGGAGTATGCTCCCTCTTCCTATTTAGGTCTTACGCTATCGCGTGTTGGTCTTCGGAGTCATCAATTCACTGGCTCCACCTCAACATCACGCATAAGGAAGTTTATTAACTCGTTTCTTTGCAGTACTACCAACACTTGGAATTATTTGCCCGCGCATGTGTTCCCTCCTTCCTATGCCCCGGGTTCCTTCAAAAGATGTGTGAAAATGCACCTTTTGGGGCGGCAACGTGGAGGCGGGTAAAACAGTGTGTTTCAAACTGCACTAGCATTTTTCTGCTTAAGGATTTTTCTGGTGGTGTTGAGTTATTTGCCATGCATTGTGTGAAACATAAGTTGGCGTATAGTTTGAGAATCCTCGAGGTGGTGGTGCTATTGCCGAACCTTCTAATGTGTCTACCATAGAAAAACTCCTATGGCTAGCTGTGAGAATCAAATACTGATATTGTAAACAAATAACATGTAATTTCATTTAAAGTACTCCGTTCAATTGCTTTGGCGCCAATGTGAAAGGAACCTTGGAGGCTTGCGGGTTTTATTTCACGTCCCGACCGTTTCACTTCTGAATATTTTAGACGTACGCCTCCGAGTCTACCTGCAAAATTTACTGTTACAAGACACGACGAATAGAAATAGTTTTATGTGAATTTTCCGAGAATTTCAATGTTTAAGTATGAGGAGTTCCCTGTTGGAGATTGTGCGCTTAAAACTATTTCAGAATTATCTTCCGTTATATGCCTTTTAAAAGAAATACTAATGGTTAGATGTTACTGGAGCCATTAGACGCTATTAACCGACTTCTAAAAAAGAAAGTTATTAAAACCACGCGTTAATTATTAGTGGTATAGCTATAATCAGTTTTTTTTATTATTGGTGGATTGATAGAGCGTCGATGGATCATCAGCTATTCTACTATTTTTTACGTTCACTTTGACTGCCTATGACTCCGCCTGCTTAGATATCTGTTATCGTTTGAAAAAGTTTAGTATCCTATGCCGTTTTTTTTGGTGTTCATCACACAAACATCTGCCAGGGCTCGTACTCAAACCCGGAGCCGAGTAGTCTGTTGCTAGAGGTACTGACCACTGAGCCTTTATAATAAATCACAATTACTAGTAATTTATGTATAAAAAGTCGTCTCTTTCACGCTGTCCAGCTGCACATTTAATATTATGTGCTAAGTGTAAAATATATTTGTTGCAGGTGTGACATATATTTTTAGTTATCTTTTTTGGGAGGACAGCCTTGACGCTAAATTACTGAGTAACATGGAGTGTATGGTTGTGTCATATTTTCCTTTCTCTCTTACACTCACCTTCGCAAGCGCATCACCATTGAAAAGTGATTAGAATCGGAGAGGGAAAGCTGTTAGCTTCAGCTAATAAGATGAGCGGGAACATCACAAAATATATTTTTTAAATACTCGCCTTTCAAAATTTCGTGGGTCAAATTGACCCAAATATGCATTCGCCGGGCTAATAGTATGGATATATCTTCAAAATGCGTACCTAATTCGTCTGCAACTGTAACACACGGTACCAGGGCTTTATAACTAAGGCAGAGGTCGCGGTACCCCCATAACTTGCGGAGGCGACCGCGCATTGAATATTTAACCCTACCTACCCTGATCAGAAGTTCAGGCCACGCCTAGGGTCAGAAATCTTTTGCGGAGTTTCCCGAACTAAATTTGAAAGCGTTTCAGTTGATATTTCGTCGGGATCAAACTTCTTTGTGACTTCCAAAGTGATTATGTAGTTATTACATATTCCAGAAGTTATTGAAGTATAGGTTAGAAATTGGTTTTAGTTTGTTTTTTGGAGGCTTAACCTCATGACCGATCAGTTACGACAGACATTTTTAGAGGTTTTGACGCCATGGCGACAACGGTCAAGATTTTTAATACAATAATAACAAAATTGTGTATCAAGGAAGATCGTGTTAAAAATAACTACGTGCAACATGGAAAATCATTGTACAGTCGACAGCACATCAATCGTAACAGTTTGAGCTTGAGACCGCTCTTATTCCGTTCGTAATAGAGGCGGCTTTCGTAGTGCAACTGTTACACTTGACGTGCTATCGTCTGTAGATGAGAGCATGGTGTGAAAGACGTTGACAATTTCATCATGGCTATCCACCTCATCGAAGTAGCATGATGTCTCCGTCATCATTATATTTGGAGCTAAACCCTCCTACAGTGCATTTAAATGTATAAGACATGAATTTTAGTGCAATGACTCAAGACATTACATTACAAATTTTATAACTGATTTAAAAAGTTTTGACACTAGAGCCGTAAAACAAAACATGCCTTTTTTATACGCGGGCGCTGCCAGGCGCCAAGGCAAACATTGAAAATATCATAAACAATATATTAATACAAAAGATCTAATATTCATCACAATAATGCACCGTCCTCTACTGAACGTAATTTCCTTATGGAACAAACAAACTACGCAGACAACGCCTGCGGCAGTATTATTTTAGGGAAGTATTAGTATTATACTAAACAGCGTTCAGATCTCATTGTTTAAATTAAGTTTGTTTGCAAGACAAAGATGAATGCACTTAGCGACGAGGTAAATGTTTCAAAGTACTCTGATGTGAAACTTGTGATGCAATACGTCAGAACAAAGAAGATGGCGAGACATGGCTTTGAGGAGGACTTGTCCTTGGATGTTGTATTTCATTAGGATATATTTATATTTACTTATCCGTCAAATCATAATTTATTTCTGTTTTTATTTGTGCATTATATGTGAAAGTATCTCTGTCTGTCGCTCATTCTGTGTATATTTTTAGTCTTAAACCGCTGGATTGATTTTGATGAAATTTGGTGTGGTATGGAGATAGTTAAGCCCCTGGAAAGAACACATAATATTTTTTGGAGCAATATTCCAATTTCGTCTAAGTCTACGACTAAGTAGTGTTATTAAACTGCGATATTCTATCTTCTGTAAGATATATCAGCACCCCCCCCCCCCCCTCCCCTCCCTTCGTATGTATTTTATCAATGAATTGACATTTTGTCTTATATTTTCGATAGCACTACACATTTGGAATAAAACCAATTTACCGGATTTTACTCGCGTTTAATTAGCCTGTCTTTATTATTCTCATCATGCAAATAATAAGAGTCCCAAGCCCGTCCTCGCCCTGTTCGACAAACTGACACCGTGAGCTCCGTATGCGGGAATCGGACTACTCAAAATAATAATATAACACAAAGAGACGGTAGTTAACTTATAAAGTTATCAAAGACAATTGACATCTTCAGTCTTCCCAGAAATAAATATTCATGTTATTTTATTCGATTTATTCGATCAAATAAATGATTGGCAGTATAATGATTTGAAATGGAAAATAAATCTTGCTTTTTTGCAATGATTATTTGTCAATTATTATTTTTATAATAATTGTCTAGTAAATAAGTTAATTTGTATCATCTCTTCTCTTTGTAACATTATGGTTCAATAAATGCTTAAGTTTGAGTTTAAACTCATTTTTTGTTACGATTTTTGTTACAATTTACATTATGTAATACGCTACTTTGTTCATAGCGGTAAAATACACAATACACAAATTATAAAAATTACACTGAAAATTCCTCTTTAAACACAATTAAATAAGGTTGGTCAAAATAGTGCTAAGCTTTTGTGCTGCCGACTGTACCTCGTTAGAGCTTCGTTTACATAATCTTTTAACTGAGCTTCCAACCCGTCGTAACTACCTTTTAATTAGGTAACACAATTACTTCTGTAATACGATTACACTAGACGATGAAATGTAGAGTCAGTTACTTACTTTTGAGACTGAGACTGTAAGTGATACCTTTTTTTATCATCATGTCTTCAAAGTATAAATTATTTAAATTATATTATAATTTATAGCGTAAAACATCGGTCGCTAAGAGTTTGGTGATTTTGAATTTACTAAATTTGGTTGCGATATAAAATTAACACGACTTTCTTTGTAATAAATACAAATAAAGAAAGATGAAAATATTGTATGCTCTCAATTTAGTCGGTAAGTTTTTTTTCTATGTATGTACACCGATTACGCCGAGATTTCTGATCCGATTTTCGTGATTCCTTTTTTTTCGGTGTGGAATAGTTGCCAATTGGTCCCATAAATTTTTTTTCAAAATCAGTTGGGTAGGAATGTTTTTAAAACAAAAAAAAACAGTTAATCGTGTACGTATGCGAAATTGTGGATTTTTGCTTTCCTATGACTTTTTAGTGAAACGATACGATAAGAAACAATATAAGCCGACGGTCACCCATCTAGCTTTGACCTTAGAAAGTTATCACTAAAAATTGTGAAAAAAAAATTAAAACAAAAATTGAAACCGACTTCAAAAAACTTAAAAGGATAAAATAATTAAATTTAAGTAGGTAAGTACTCATCACCTATAAACACATTTTTTGGAGTCGGTGCTTCACGTTCTATTATATCTGGAAACAACTTAGCACCAACTAAGTAAGCGTTATAAACGCACAGGATCAAAACATGTAAATGTGACGACTTTAATACTCTCTTTATTTAGTTCATGTATTGTGATCTTTATTTATTAACGGAAGTTTTTGATGTCTGAAATGAAAGTGTAATTTGGTGGATATTGCTTTATCTAGAAGCAGAATAGAACTAACAGGTATGTTGCATGCATGGGTGTTATGCAGTATCATAGGAAGCCCAAGCATGCTAGTATTTGCACAAAACGGAACCATAACGGCTGGCAGAATTTCTATCAAATTTTAAGGTAAATACAGACTTTGCCATTAATAAAAGGAGATAGAGGCAATCCTTATTAAAACATTGAATATTCTTGAGTTCCAGCTTTAATCAGTGAGGAGCTCGGTGGCCAAGTGGTTTGAGCGCTCTGGTTTCAACCATGGTCGGTCTCGGGATGGGTCAATTAAATTTGTAATCTCGAGCTCCTCCGTGCTTAGGAACGCATGTTTAGGCGTTCGTCCCGGTTGCTTCTGCAACCGCTTTAACCCACCAACCTTCTTTGGGCCAGCGTGGCGGTGTTATGGCCCAAACTCCTCATGTGTTTCTCCCAAGTAGGAAGGCAGTAGGACGTATACAGGCTGATGATGATGATGATGATTGCCTTAATGAACATCTAGTCGCCTACGTTGAAGTCAAATGAATAGTACTTCCAAGGAGTGATACCTCGGCTTCCATTTCTACACCAGAATTCATAAGCAATCCATTTCGTTTACAGCGCAGCACTAACATTTTACCAGCAACATAAAAAATACGCCCACGCCGGCAACTTTCCGGGCCGATACGATATCACTAGGCTATCGACAAAAAAACACACCCGAATATTTTATATTTCTGATCACGACTTAATCGTAAATATGAAGGGTTGAGCGCACCTTCTGTTAGCTATTGCAAAAAGAGCGTTGCGCACTCTCCATAAAATATATTCGGGGGCTCGGTATACGGTCTTATTCTAAACCTTTACAAACTGTATTGGGGCTTGCTATATCTATAGCATTGGGTTGCTTACCTACACAAGACCAGTATTTTTAGAACTGGCTACTTTTATTATTATTATTTATTAACCGACTTCAAAAACGAGGAGGTTCTCAATTCGGCCGGTATGTTTTTTTTTGTATGTACACCGATTACGCCGAGATTTCGGATCCGATTTACGTGATTCTTTTTTTTTCGATGCGGAATAGCTGCCATTTGCTCCCATAATTTTTTTTACAAAATCAGTTCGGTAGTTTGGTTTTTATAAGTAAAAAACACTGAAATTAGTAAGTCGTGTACATATTTTTTTCTTTGTGTGTACACTGATCGCGCCGAGATTACTGATCCGATTTACGTCATTCTTTTTTTGTTCGATGCGCAATAGTTGCCATTTTTTAACCGACTTCAAAAACGAGGAGGTTCTCAATTCGGCCGGTATGTTTTTTTTTTTTTTTCTATGTATTTACACCGAATACGTCGAGATTATTGATCCGATTTACGTGATTCTTTTTTTGTTCGATGCGGAATAGCTGCCATTTGGTCCCATAATTTTTTTTTTAAAAACAGTTGGGCACTTTGGTTTTAAATTTAAAAAAACTCTAATTATGAAATCGTCTACATAAGCGAAATTGCGAATTTTTGCTTTTCCAATGACTTTTTAGTGAAACGATACGATAGTGGGAAACAACATAAGTTGACGGTCACCCATCTAACTTCGACCGTAGAAAGTTATCACTAAAAATTGTGAAAAAAAAATTTTAAACAAAAATTAAAACCGACTTCAAAAAACTGAAAAGGTTGAAATAATTAAATTTAAGTAGGTATTCATCCCCTAAAACCTATTTTTGGAGTTGGTGCTAAGTGGTTTCCAAAAACAATAGGAAGTAAAGCACCGACTCCAAAAATATGTTTTAGGGGATGAATACCTACTTAAATTTAATTATTTCATCCGTTTCAGTTTTTTGAAGTCGGTTTTAATTTTTGTTTAAAATTTTATTTATTTATTAGGACAACTATGATCCATACATGATTTAGTGTTAGTAACAGCAAGTGACTTATAAACTTTGTTAGTACTCTATAATTAACTTAGAACTAGACGCCTGTTTCAAGTGCCACAATATGAGACAGACATGCTCCCTTCTCGCAATGACCTTCAGGATGGTGTTAGTACTGCCCCTCACTCTGCCCAGCAAGGATACCATTCTTTTCCGTAGCACACTTGAAAAACTGTCTATACGCGCCTCCGCAAACATGGCAGATGCGCTTCAGAATCGGGGCAGCCCCAACATCACCCTGAAAGCATTATTATACTGTATTCTCAAAGCGTTGTACAAGATACATTACTTTTTGTAAAAAGAATTTCAAAATAAAACCGAATGTTATTGTGATCGTAAAATTTTCTTTGAGTAATTTGATATTTCAAAATACTGTTTCTTAATAAAACGTCTTTTCTGTGTAAGTATTAACCCGTGAAGCATCAGATTCCAGACACAATTGATTTTTCAACTGTCATAGCCCTCCGGAGGGATAACGTCGCTTGACAGATTAAAATGAGCTTGCTCTTGACCCTACTCTTGCTAAAAGAAAAGCGGAGAGGGGGTTGACGATAAAGCGAAGCTATGTAAAAGGTGTCTTATCAGTCCTGCTTTAAAAACCCCTGATTATATGCAGCAGGATTACCGCAGCCGGCAGTGCGTTCCACTCTCCTGCATTATAAAGGATAAAGAAAAGCGCTTAGTGGGGATGTTTGGTTTACCAACCAGGTATGGGTGGTAGCCCGCTGAACCTCTGATGTTTATCTGGTGAAATTTCATTGTTTTAAGTTGCATTGAATAACTACTACTTTATGGGCACTAATATTAATGTAGAGTCATCGTAGTACCACCGCTTTTTTGTGGCAACAGTGTTTCAGATTGAAGGGGAAGACATTTCATCTAAGGCCTGAAGATGACAGTGCACCTGCAATACCAAGATTTTTTCCTTGTTATTGCCTTTAGGCGGCAGTATAACTTACCAACAGGTGAGCCGTCAGCTTGCTTGTCAACTATTGGAAACAAGCGGTAGTACCGTGTGACGACCAGTTAAGCGATTCTGTCAAGTTAGCAGCCTTGAATTCGTGGCTGTCGGCAGCGCTGTCATGCCTTGTTTGACAACCATTTGACAACCGTTGGCGACACAAGCGTTCCGATGACGAGCACGGCGTCAGCCGGAACTAAAAAGTTGTTTATTTTTATGTCTTTGTGTAAAAGCCAATCAAATAATGAATGCAGTCTTGCGATACATTTTAAACACAAGAAAAATCAAGTCAAAAAAATATTAATTCTACTTCATGTCGTATATGCAAAACAGCGACAAACATACACAGCTAAGAGATCGACGGCGACATAGAGATTAGTGAATTTCTTAACTCTTACGCGCTGTACTCAAACGTCAAACTCAATGGAGGCTCGTCGTCTTGTCAGTCGTCAAGATCGATGTCGAATATTTAAGCTAGTGAATCACTGATGCAGGCGTCCGATCTTAAAACAATAATGCTGAATTTATCTGTTTGAAATTCTGGTAAACATTACCTACATAAAATTTTCGTTTCCCTTCTTGCCTTGTAAAGATCTCTCCACAAGATAATTTCTATTACCATTTGATATTCTCAGCATTAATACAGTTGTCTTGCCATGAGTTAACTTCAGAGTGACTTAACCCTTTTCATACAAGTTACAGAATAGGGAGGTCGGCAGTGTATTACATATTTATATATGTTGAATCCAGTTCTTCGCATATGTTTCACGCTGTTTTATTTCAGCGAATAAACCGCGTCTCCTACAAGGCTTTTTTCGATGTTTTTTTATAATAACAAACCGTGATATTTTGATTCTTTCTTTATGAGAAAGGGAATGGGTGTAAATGGCGTTGGGAGAAATGTTCAAGAAATATGTTAACCGTGTTAAGTTTCTCTCTCAATAATAAAAATGGCATTCTTAGCAACATCTGGGGCCAATCGCTAATTTTCAACGGTAGGTAATACCAAAGCAGAACCTGAAACGTTACATTACTCAAAATTAATATTTGAACTGAAACTAATGAGCTTTTTTCGGAAAATACAAACGTTGGTGTTTCTGTAATCTGTAAAGCGGCAATATACCACCGGTGGGCGATGACAATAGAATAATAAATTGTGTCTGGAATCTCATGCTTGACGGGTTAAAGCGGTTACAGTAACAACCGGGACTAACGGCTTAACGTGCCCTACGGAGCACGGAGGAGCTCGAGATTATAAATTTTGATTGACCCATCTCGATATCGACCATGGCGAAAGTTGCTTGGTTTTCGTAATGGGAACCAGAGCGCTCAAACACTACGCTACCGAGCTCGTCAATATATTGTGCAGCTTATATAAACATGATGAACCAAACCAATGCACCCCGGACAAAAAGTATCCTATAAATTGAAGTTATCAATTTTTACTCCAATAAAACATTTTTTTAATTATTTAACTACTTTAAAACCACATTTTAAAGTTTTTGATGCGTTTAAAACGGCTACATTATTGTAACAATTACAAACCAAGAAAGAAAACGATGAACAAAATTATTAGCTCCAGGCGGGAATCAAACCCGCGTCTCCTGATGTCCGGTCAGGCGCTATTACCACTACGCCACCGGAGCACTACACATCTACTAATTTTTTCACCGCCTTCTACCCTCTTTTTAACGTTTTTATAACAACGTTTATCTCACCACTCATTGAAGTTAACAACTATATTGTTCCTAAAGAATATAAATAAATAATGATCTGATTGATATAATATATTGATATATAATATATATATAATAGATAGCTTTCATCACCTTAACTGGAAGTTTAAAAATGCTCGTCAAAGTATTCTTTCGGATACTTTTACAAGCACTTTGTTTTTTAAAGGTCCCATAAAATTTTCTAGACTTGTGAATAGGTTTCTAATATATAATTAGATTAGATTAGATTAGATTATAATAGATTTATAATTCTAAACATGTAACGTGCGGCGTAAACTCTCTTACACACCTCTGTGTTTTACCTGTCTTAAACAACAACATTACTTTACACTGTAATAAAAATATGAATTTATTAAGACTTACACAACAAAATCATAACTGTAAACGATAATGCCCCGCAATTAAACATTGTTGTGACTTGTCGCTGCGGTGGCGATAAATTCAGGCAGACACAATGCTCCCTTAACTTTTACGTCCGCGAATAACGAGTTTTTAACTTTGTGGTAAAGCGAAAAATGTCTCTATCTCCTTTACGCACCTGTTTAAGGCATACGAGGAAGCGGGCCAAATATATTTCAATCGGGATTTTCTTGTTATTTTCTTAACAGATAGAAATTATTCATTTTACTATTTACTTATACAACAAAGAGATAAAACGAACACAATAATGACAAAAGGCGGGCTTGTCGGACTTGAAATTTTATGAACCTGAAAATGTATCTATTGGAACATTAATAAACCAACAACTTGTCTTACGTTCGTTTTATTCGAGTACTACTTCACCTAACTCCACGTGACATGCAATTGAAAATGATAGACAATCTTACAACTGGCGAAGAACTCACTCCAAAACTTACTCCTCAACGCCACACACACTAGCATACTTACAAACACATACTCACATAAGCACACACACACATACACATAAAAACACACATAGACATTTATTCGCCCACACAGGATAGCCCAATCATGTAATTTCTTTAATTAAATTAAATTTACGTAAATTTTTCAGACTAATAATAATTATTAGTCTGAAAAATTTGTATAGATGACCGGCTGGACGAGTCGTCTACGCGGCCAGGGGTCGAAAAATAGCTATCCAAACTCCTTCGGTTACATTTGTTAAAACCAAAATTTGGCGAGTTTATTTGATTTAACGAAACGGTGCAACTATTGGCTAGGTGCCACAATAAGTTATGTAGTCGTTTTTTTGAGCTACAGTGAAAACAAAAGTTCAGTTGTCATTTTTTTCAGTGCAGGTCATGGCTATTTCATTTCTAATAGTGTAATGTAAAGTCAAATTCAAGCTCTTAGTGATGCTGACGAGAGGCCATAGAAATAGTAGAAAATATGAAAAATAAATATTTTTTCATTTATAGCTTAAGCTTTTGACTCAGACCACAACTTAAGGGTATCCCGAGGAAATTACAGAAGGAAAACGGCCCTGCTTTCAATAAAACTGTCGTCTTTATTTAACAGGGCAAAAGTTATCTTGGTCGCTGTTCGGCGGCACCGAAAAGCCGCGCAGGTCATGCGCAGATAGATGTATTTTTTTTCTATTCCAGCCTCCTTTATAATGTAAATAAAAAAGTTTTTGATGTGGGTACAGCTAAATTGTAATTTGGAACAAGTGATGTAGCTTTTCATGTCGAGTATGTACGCAATGGGTTAAAATATATATACATAATATGTTACGGAAGACTTGCTGGAAGGGTGTGCTTGGTTGTGCTTAAAAATATGTTCTTTTAAGTTATAATAATAAGAAATGTCTCAACTAGATATCTCAAAATTCAATACAAAATCGATAACGAATCGATATAATAATAATATTCATACACTCACACCTATTATCTAGCCCAAAGTAAGCATCGTTAAGAGCTTGTGTTATGGATACTAGATAACGGATAAATAATGATAATAGTATGATTAGAAATATACTATATAAACATCCATGACCCGTGAACAAATGTTCGAACGCATCATACAAACATTTGTTCCTACCGGGATTTGAACCCGGGACCTCCCGACCAAGTAGCCTGTATAGCAAGGGGCACAGACCACTCGGCCAGCCGGCCGTCAAATATTGATTCCGAATGCTTGATGAAGAAGATAAAATAATCTGAGTTCGTACGAAATTCTATCAATGAAATGAAAATTCAAATAACAAAATTGAATTGAGTCATAATAAAATAGGGGATATCCCGCCAATAGCGGGTCCATGTGCACCGATCAATACTAAGAATCTGTGAGTGTAGCATAAAAGAGCTTACGCCGACCAATCAGCTATTCTTGCTGCTCACACTTTCTGTCTAACGATTTATATGAATATACACAGGGACTTAGTTTCTTTAGGCAAGGTGCCTGTTTCTGGGGCCCTTTCCCTACAGTAAAAAAATGAATTTTGTCTGAATGCAATTGACTGTTCTGAGTCACTACAAGCTAAGGACAACTCAGTGAATTTCTTCTAATAAGTGATGACTCACTTGCCAACTTGAACCTTTTAAAGTAAAGAGGAATCTTTGGTTGAAGTATTTTGACTGTAATAAAAAAATCTAATAGTGACACTACCATCTTCCTTACCGTTTAGTCATAACTCTACTATCTACATCATCTCTCTAACACTCACCATGTTTCTCACTTTCAGTTTCACATTAACTAAACCAATTCATCTCTTTTTTACCAACTCAATACGTTTCGGAGGTTTAGGTATAAGGAAAATTTCAAGTGTTTCTCTTCCGGCCTTTTTATCTTCCATTTATAGTACGCGTCCTTTAATTGACAAAATTTTAAGTGATAGTTTAACTAGGTACTTTTGAAGTGTCCCACTTGGCCGAGGCCAAATCTAGCTGGTCAATGACTTGCTCTGGCTCTGACTTTCTTATTTCCCCCTGCTCCCAGAAACAATGGGACGGGCCTCTCTGCGAATTGGTGCGGAACAATCTTTTAAATACGTCAACCAGTTCTGCGGATCGAGCCCGTCTCTTGGCAGTGGGAGAGTGGGAATCTGGTCTATGGCTACAAGCTTTGCCTTCGGCTAATTTAGGTACACTCCTTGACCGCACTGCTTTTCGTTTTGCTATCTGTTTGCGTTTAGGAACCGTCTGCAATGTCCCACACCGTTGCCGTTGTGGTAGTTTGGTTGATGATCTTGGTCACCATGGCCTCTCTTGTGCAAGAAGTGCAGGTCGATTTTCCCGGCATGCTGAAATCAATGACATCATTCGTCGGGCTCTCGCTACCTCCGGGACCCCTGCTGCTCTGGAGCCGAACGGTTTAGCGCGCGATGATGGGAAGAGGCCTGACGGCATGACTCTTGTGCCCTGGAAGATGGGTAAGTCTTTGGTGTGGGACGCTACTTGTGTCGACACCTTAGCCATGTCCCATCTTCCAAGTACCTCGTCGACACCAGGATCGGCTGCTGCTTCCGCTGAAACTCTTAAACGGCGCAAATATGCTGGCTTATCTAAAGATTACATATTTGAACCGTTTGGAGTTGAGACATTAGGACCTTGGGGTCCAGGTGCTCACCGACTGTTTAGGGACATTGAAGATCGTTTGTGTGAAAGTTTGAGTGACAATAAGGCTGGTATGTATTTCGCACAAAGAATAAGCCTCGCAATTCAGCGAGGTAATGCGACCAGTCTTATTGGTACACTTCCATTTTCAGTAGATTTAAGTGGTGTTTTTTATTTATAAGTTCGGTTAATTTTAGTTTATTTATAGGCCTAAGTTTATTTTAATTTTTATTTCCATCATGTATTTGTTTCTAATATCTATACTCAATTATACGATTTTAAGTATCGAATGATTTGAAAAAAATTAAAAATTACTAACAAATAATTATCTATATAAATTCTTCATTTACCTCTTACAATAAAGATGCAAGCGTTAAAATAAGTATTTTCATATTTTGAAGCACTTAATCTTGTCTAAACGCTGTCTTTGTTTACGGAAACTCGAAAATTTAAAGTAAAATTTTAACCAGACGCCCCATAATACATTTTGGGAAGTTACAATAGAAATTTTCCGTACTTTGTAAATTATTTTATGGGGATAATATTTATCTTGAGTCAAGTCGTTACGTAACTTTGGAGAATAGCAAAACCTTTATAAATACATTTTTAAAGTAGATAGTAAAGTTTTAGGCCATATCATAAGCACCGTTTCAGATTATAAACAATAATGTACTGAAAATATGCTTTTTTTATTAACATAAAACACTTTTAATTTATTGTAAAAACAAATAAAATAATTACAATAAAAACGGCAACATTGGAAATCACATAAAAGCCCAAAAATATATCAACTTTGATTGCCGTTGTTTTTTCCAAATCATTTCGAATTAATGTCTTCCTAAAATATAACAGTTTTATGGATTTTACGAATGGAATCATTCCAATCGGAAAATAAAAGTAGTGTGAAGTTGTCAATTTTTCAGAGGTAACTATTTTAACAAGGAATCACCTTTTGTAATGCATTGTATAAAAATCTCGTGTCATAGTGTTTGAATGAAAATGAAAATATCTTTATACAATTAGGCCCCCCAAGAAGCACTTTCGAATCGTCAACAAAAAAAACCCTTATGTCTATCACATAAAAATAATATTAACTAACTAACAATTTCATAATGTTTGTCTCTCTGTCTTTTCTGGATCTACGTAAGCTAAGAATGTTATAATGTCAGTCTGTCTATCGGTCTGTCTGTCGGTCCATCTGTCCGTCAGTCTGTCTGTCTGTCTGTCCGTCAGTCAGTCTGTCTGTCAGTCTGTCTGAATTTACACCGGTTGCAAAAGTTGAACTACCGAGAAGATTCCGGCAACAAACTCGTTTAGTCACTCTTTTCATTAATTACACAGTAATAGTATTTAGCAGCGCAGTGTCGCACAGAGTATAAAAAAGGTATATTAACGTTCCAATAAGTACCTAATAACAAGAATATTTACTGTATTTAAAGGATGTCCGACAATGCACCATCACAATATAGGTATCACAATACACAAAGGTCAACAATTAATACACAAAGACCTAATAAAGGTAAACATCTTTCATTAATTTAAAACACTTGTCTGGCCACGTCAATACAATAATAATTGTATTGTTTTATATATAATATCCTATAATGCCATATACCTCAAAATCCCTCAAAAATGATACTATTGATGAATATGTTGGTAAATGATTACAAAATCAAGGAAGCTTAGAGATGACCATTTCCACTAGTGGCACCTGTTCACAAGTATGACGCATGTGCCAGCTATCGCTCCGCTGAACCATATTATAGGGAACGAAGCGACCGCGCGGCGCGAGTTTGCTATCGAACTCCTCCGAAACGGCTTGACCGATTTTCATGATTTTTTGTTTGTATTTGGTAGGTCTAAGAATAGTTCGTATGTCATTTTTTATATTCCTAGATGATAAGAATGGCCCTCTTCAGATTTTTTTATTATTTAATATCAAAATACTCATAAACCCAAATTTTTACCCTTTGACCACCAAACTGCATTTTTAAAAGCGAGATTATAATTTAATTTTATTGCCTCAGAATGGTACAAACAACATTCGCCGGGTCAGCTAGTCTTTGAATTGGAACATTTTCTCTAACCAAACTGTTTGAAGTAAATGCCTGTTAAATGTCACTTTCCCTTCAAAATATCTTTGGTATATTTATTATTCGAAAGTAAGCAAGCAAAAGGGTGGGAACGACAAAATTATAATTTCTTCCTTCTGTCCCAAATTTCGCACAAATTCCACCGCAGTAATAACTTTTATGTACTCTCAACGCCTTAGTAAACATGGCGCTGCATTATTTGTTGGTCGCCAAGATTCTGTTGCGGTATCTCGTGCAATTAGATGTCATTATGGTGTTTCCGAGTTTTGAAGATAATTAATTAAATTACACGGCAATAGGTAGTGTTGAGGTTGTAGTTTTAAATTGGTTGGTTTTTGGTTGTATTTTTACAGTTACAAAATCATACAAATACAAATTTTGTTTCAAGTTATTAACTTGGCTTTGACTTGGAAATACCATAATAATAATAATATAATAATAACTATGAATACTATAATGTAACAACGTGAAGAAAAAATAAGGAAATAAAGTCACTAATAATTTCAAATTAAGCTTCGGTAGTTGCACAATAAGTGCATATAACAGGTAATAAAGATAATATGTGTACCGATTTTAGAATTATACATACCTAAATAGACATACAAACATTCATAATTAAACTTTATATTTAACACACAAACTTTAATCACACAAATATACTTCTGACAAAGAGTGGAGGCTGGAGGCTTACAAAGAGTTGAACTTGAGACTGCAGTTAGTAGACAGGGGTACTACTCTTGCATAAATAGTATGATGAAGTCGAGAAAGAGATTTGATTACATCTAGATGTGATTTTTCTCAAGCTTAAAGTAAGGAAGCTTTTAACATTGTCAGTGATGTTAATATTGTGACTGCAAGTAAGATTTTCAAGCCCTTACACTAGTCTGTATGTACCAATAATTACACTGGCTACCTTTTTCTTCAATCCGAAACATAGCGGACTGTTTAACGGCTGAAATAAGAAAGGCGGTGGTACCTACCCAAACGACCAACGAAAGACAATAACTTCAATAGAATCAATCATTTTTCAGTACCAGCAAAAATTCTAGTTTATACTAAACATCAAAACCGTCACGTGCCCACTATTTGCGAAAATTTAATGCTTCTCACGAAACCCGGCATAATTAAACAAATTATTCATCTTAAACAATACGCAATAACCAGACACTTGATCGCATTGCCGTTTCATCAGGTGTTAATTAAACTCCTGCAGTACCTCATCAAGGTATATTACTGCCCACAAACCGTCTAATACTCAATTAATTTCGGGCACATCGCAAATTAGTTTCACTGTTATTAGTTATTACTTAATTTGAAAGGCTTCTTCGTAATTTATAAGGTCGGCTAGCTTTAGGCTACGAAGAATTTCTTGAAATTGTATTTCTTATAAGGTTGTATCTGGCTTGATAGTTTTTTACTCATTATTAATTACTTTTATAGAATATTGTGAACGGACAATTAAAGTATAATAAAATTATTATTATCTTATTCAATATTCTATCCACAGTGACAAGTACGCTTACCAAAGTTTTGTTGCCTAACCTACATTATTAATTTAATAAAAAAAACAAAGGTTACTAAACTGCGGTCGGCCTATCGCGCTATCTGTCGATAGAATATTGATACCGGACATCTATTTCTCTTTATACATATTTATATATTAATTCAGGGTATATTTTATTATAAAAAGTTATTAACAAAGGAACCAAGAAGTGCTGATATAGGATTAACTATTTACACTATTCAACGTGTAAATTTCTGACTTAGTCCCGCGGCTCTGACACAAATAATGGTGTATATTCCTGTCGCTATTTTAACAACGTGGCATATACATTATTATGCTATCTTTTTTTAGTAAAATGTTATAGAAATATCCCGTCTTTACTTCTTGTACAGACTAGTTGCAACAAACTTAATTCTTTGGTCATTCCATAAGTCCACACAAGACATTGTGTCATATTTTGAAATGGTTAAAAATCTTACAAACATGAAAAAATTAAAAACATAGAAAAAGTTTTCATCAAATGCAGACGGAAATATTAAAAAGTACATGAAACAGCACCCGCTCCGTTTGAGGCTGCACTATGTTGAGCACTCAATAACGTGTAAACCTTCCGCATGGGGCGGGCTATCACGCGAAAACTTGAACAAGATTTGTTGTAACTCTTTAGATTTTTCCACTAAAAATGTTTTTTAACCTTTTTATTTTATCATAAATCCAGCGAACAAGGATTACAGCGATTTACAGTTAGTTCTGCTCATATATTTTGAGAGCAAACGACCCGAATAAATTCAGTCGTGTGACATTGTGGGACTCAACTTTGTGTTTTGGCTGCAAATACTGCTTGCAACTTCAAAGTTTGCTCTGGAGCTGGCAAAATTGTTGTATTAATAATAAATTGGGGAGTCGTATAAGCAAATTGAGAATATAATGTTATAGTGGGGTAAAGGTCATGTTGATGACTTAATGGTATACATATTTCAGTGAGTAGGGTAGTTGTGTATTTTTCTTCTATTTCATAAATAATAAGACTCATAAGGTTATTGTAAAAGAAATGGTATGATTAAGATCAATCGTTCCGTAAGTGGTGTGTTTGGTGTGCTCCGGCACAGCATCCCCAAACGCATATTATGACATCACATAATTATAGAAAATTTAAATTAAAACTATGAGGCTATTAAGTATATTTTTATTCAAATTTATCCTAATAATAGTCATTCATGAGCAAAAAAATGATGATAATGATGATGTATCATCATCACCAGCCTATATATTAGGTTGGGGAAAAAGTCTTTTCGCATTATAGTATGTATGAACTTGTAATAAAATCTCTTTGGCTGTACTATTTGTATCTGGCTGGTTTTAATATCATTAAAAGTTTACATTTTAAAAAAGATAATTCCAAATTCAAATTAGGAAAATGTGTGTTTTTCATTTGTTTTTCGCATTGTCAAGATGAGTTAATCTAATGAAGAAATTCGATGCATTTTAAAATTTTACTACAAAAAAGGTAAAAATGCAACGCAAGCCGCGAAAAAAAAATTGCGATGTTTATAGACCTAATGCAGTGTCTGTGAGAGTAGCACAAATTTGGTTTAAGCGTTTTCAATCCGAAAATTTTGATGTCAAAGATGCACGTCGCTCTGGTCGCCCTATTACGGATAAAATTGATGCCATTTTTGAAAAACTAGAGCAAGATGGGCATATCAGTAGTTACGACGTAGCTGAAGAACTGGGAATTGACCACAAAACAGTTTTGGCACATTTTAAAAAAAATGGGTAAAAAAAAAGCTCGATATTTGGGTACCACACGAGCTCACTGAAACAAACCTAATGAACCTTGTACTCATTTGTGATTCTTTATTACGACGTAATAAAACCGAACCATTTTTGAAGAAGCTGATAACTGGTAATGAAAAGTGGATCACTTACGACAAGAACGTGCGAAAAAGGTCGTGGTCAAAGGCTGGTCAGGTTTCACAGACTGTGGCGAAACCCGGGTTAACTGGCAACAAGGTGATGCTGTGTGTGTGGTGGGATTGGAAGGGCATTATTCATTATGAGCTGTTACCACCAGGCAGGACCATCGATTCTGAACTCTACTGCGAACAACTGATGAGATTAAAGCAAGAAGTTGAGAGAAAGCTGCCGGAATTAATCAACTGAAGGGGTGTGGTTTTTCATCATGATAACGCTAGACCTCACACATCTTTAGCCACTCAGCAAAAATTAAGAGAGTTTGGCTGGGAGGTGTTAATGCATCCGCCGTATAGTCCTGACCCTGCACCTTCAGATTTTCACCTGTTTCGCTCTCTTCAGAATTCTCTAGGCAGTGTCAGGTTACCATCACGACTGCCAAGACCACTTGTCGCGGTATTTTGATCAGAAGCCCCAAAATTTCTGTAGCAATGGGATCATGTCCCTACCTACAAAATGGCAAAAACTTATCGAACAAAATAGTACCTACATACTTTAGTTAAATGTAAATAAACTATATTAAAAAATGTTTTGAATTTTCTTAAAAAATGCGAAGAAACTTTTTCCCCAACCTATTACGTCCCACTTCTGAACACAAGACTTCCTACATGGGATAAACACATGAGGAGTTTGGGCCATAACACCACCACGCTGGCCTAATGCGGGTTGGTGGGTTAAAGCGTTTCTAGGGACAACCGGAAGCAACCGCACGGCTTAACGTGCCTTCCGCAGCACGGAGGAGCTCGAGATAACAAACTTTGATTGACCCATCCCAGGATAGACCATGGCGAAAGTTGCTTTGTTTTTCGTATCGAAACCAGAGCGCTCAAACCATTACGCCACCGCGCTCCTCATTTATTAATTGACATCATTCCTCATTTTTTTTATTATTTACATGATGATGTTTGTATAATCATAATTGAAACGGACAATGTGATTGTCATTCAAATGATTCTTTGACATATATATTTTTTTATACAACTAGATGACAAACAAGCTGACGTGTCACCTGATGGTAAGCGGTTACCGCCGCCTAAAGACACCTGCAATAACATGGGAAAATCACTTGTAACTAACTAATGTTTGTCTGTAAGCAAAACTAAACAAAGAAGTAAACTTTCAAAAAAAACTAAAACAATGTTTCCAACAAGAATATGCCAATTACTATGTATCCATTTACAAAATTCTCATTTGCGGTTGCCACCATGTTTACAGTCAATCAAGTGATTACCATTTAGATAATTATAATCGACAGTCTGTTTTAATGTTTGTTCGAACTCATTAGCTAGAATGTTTTATCAGTACCAAGCTATCATATTTCGATTTGAAATTCTCTAGAACTGTGTACATGTATTATTGAGTAAAATCCATAAAAAACGATTTGAATTCCGGGCTCTCTTAAGCTTTCGCCACACCGCCGGCGACACGAGACGCCGACGGGTCGTCATACAAGAAACTATACGAAAGAAGACACACAGCGACGTCGCGCTCGACGGGACGGTGAATGCCCCGTCTCCTTATAAAATAAAATTCAAAGTAACCACTGGCCTCGGTCATCATCAATCTAACATCTTCTTATTGAGTCTATTCTTATGAGCCCAAACAGGCTTCATCTAATTCACAAAAAAACAGCGTCTTCGCTATCATATTGCATTCTGAACACAGTCAATGTTTTGGCTAACCATACTGCTACAACTTAACAGTTGAATAAAAAAATGACCCTGAATTATGAAATGTCTTCAAATAAAGTTTTCATAAAAAAAACTCTGGCAATTCTACCAAATATAGTGATAAAGTTATTTAATTATGTTAAGTCAAAAGCCAATCCAATTATTTTAATATTGTACACCAGAACATAGGGTTTGGCTAGCAAATATCTTGAATTAGAACTATTTTAAAGTATCACAATGTTCACGTTTTATGCGTTACTGAACCAGTGTTCATAATAAGTGCTTGTCATCTGGTAATCATTGATATTAAACAATTCAATCCTTTTAAGCACTGGCTTAAGAGAAAGACTACTATTCATAGTGGTTCATTAATACAATTACAAATGCAAAGAACACAAAAGTGAGCAAACAATTGTGTGTGAGTCTCTCTATAGAATGGACTATCGAGATAGCCTTAATTACTGAGCAGCCTTAATTTGCCATAAATAGTTCAATTTGAGTTTGATATCTTGTATGGAATTGGAGAGTGGTGTTGTAGTCTGCGTCTACAGGTAATTTTGTTTTAGTGGTTACAATACTTTAATAATAAAATAACAAACATTGTAACTTTGTATTTTGAAAAGAGTGAGTACACAAGTTTGTTGCCCGAGTCTTCTCTGCAGTTCAACTTTTGGAACCGGTGTAAATTGAGGTCACGTGTCCATGTCATCCAACAGATAGACAATAATATGAGACTATTTCTTTGTGAAATTTGTGATTTTTGACGATTCAGAGCAGCTTTTTAAGAGACTGCTTGAATAAACATGTTTTTGATTTTTATTTTGATCTGCTGTAAGTTTCATAGGACTTGAGGATCCCGCGGACCATTTGATGCATTAGCTTAAGGTGACCATTTTAGCATTTCATACCAATGGGATCTGTGAATGTTAGTAAGACCCTTTTGTCAAGTAAGCTAAGAGCTAACAGTCATCTTCATAAATTTTAGTTATGGACCATCTTAATCACGTCAGCTTTCAAACAAAAAAAAAACTGAATCAAAATTTGTCTATTCTTTTAGAAGCTAAGATGCCACAGACATAGACACAGATACATAGACACAGACACACGAACAGACAACTCTCTTTTAGCGTGAGGGACAAAAAATGAGATAAGAGCCACGAAAAGAAGGGAGTACATGTTATTGCTTGTGGTTGTCCCCGCAAATATCACACACGTCTGTCTGTTGAATAATTAAATCACAGACTGTTCTCAAGAAAAATTGATGGCGACCCGCAGCCAATCTCAATATGGAACACGTGACTTGGATGTTGATGACGCAATTCTAGCATTTTACTTTTTAGGAATCTTTCACAGGAGCACATCAATAGGTGTCTCAAACTCAAACTCAATCATTTATTGCACATCGTGTTATAAACGTGATCTTATAAGCCGAAATATTCTGGCATCATCGAAGACACTTAGACCTCTTCGACCTTGGTTTTGCTGTGCGATATTTTCGGAGTTAAGAAAGTATATATTTGCATTGAGCCTCACAAAAGATTTCAATTGCAAGGCAGAGTTTTCTGCTTGCTGTAAAATCATACTACTATGTGGCAGGAACCGTATGCGGGTCTTAACTAGATGACCCACCCCACTGGTTAGTACCGCTTTTCGTATTTGAGCCGTAAAGCAGTTCGCTGTTTTTCAGATCAAAGGGAAAGGCCACGTGTGTAAGCAAATAATGTCATCAGATCATGCTTGTCTCTTGATCTTCCATCCTTTGTCCCTTATCATGGGAGTGTAGAAAAAATAACTACCTAGTCCACCATCTTGGGCATTCCGTCATATTGGATTTAGAATGACGTCACTTAGTTAACCATTCATTGTCACCTAAACGGGTATGCGAAATTTCATTTCAGTCGTTTGAAGATATTTTTTTTTATGACTTAGTTTTATGGTTCCTTGCAAGTTAAAAAAAATAATGTTTGTAAAAATAATAATATTCACACACTCACACCTATTATCTAGCCCAAAGTAAGCATCATTAAGAGCTTGTGTTATGGATTCTATATAACGAATTGATATTGATAATAAATGTATATAAATATTAGAAATATACTAAAGAAATATATAAACATCCATGACTCGTGAACAAATACTCGTATTTATTATACAAACATTTGCCTAACTGTTATATTATTTTACCCCATTGGGCTGACTGGAAGAGATCTACGATAGAGATAAGTCCACCCTTTCGCACAAACTGTAAATTTAAAATTCATCATGTAATTTATAAAGTGCAATAAATAATATATATTAATACATCTTTATTTTTCATATTGTCATTATTGACACACCATAACAAAACACAATAACACACGTTTTTTTGTTAAAAGAGATAATGAGGGAAATGTGTCGAGGTCTGTTTTAGGGTTCGTCATCACCAGCCTATATAAGTTTAAGCCATAACATCACTATGCTGGCCCATTGTATTAGAAATCAGAAAGTGATAGAATAAAACAGAGACTAAACTTTGCAAATAGATTAATGTACAATAATTTTAGCTACAAACGTTTGCTTTTCCGACCGTTACTCAACTGCCAACATTTCAAACCGCCGCCACCATTACAAAAAATAAGTGGGGTTTGCTACAAGCAACCCGCACGCTCTATCCCATAGACTAAACTTATTCTTTCTTACATAGACAAAATAATCAACATTCTACTTATTTGTTAAAGAATTACAAAAAATATATATTGTTGGCCATATTACTTAATTTTATAATCAAATTAAATATTTATAATTAAAAATGAGAGTATGATAATATAATCTTTTAGTCACTTGATTTTGAAATTCTTACAATTGCGAGTTAGTGGGCTAAAGCGTTTGCGGTAACAACCAAGACCAACGGATTAACTTGCACGATGAAGCACGAAGGAGTTCGAGGTTACAAATTTTGACTGACCCATCCCGGGATTAGCCATGGCTAAAGTTGCTTTGGTTTCGTAATCGAAACCACTTCGCCACCGAGTCGACTCTCTGGAACTTGTTTTAGGGTTCCATATCTAACGGAGTGCAGGCAGACTATAGACGGAATGACGGACGTTACAGCACCTTCAATATCAGAGTCATATTGACTCTGCTGTTGCGAAACTTCAGTCAAAGAAGACTGCGCCAGGTCCTGATGGGATATACGACAGCGTATTGGCGCTCTCCCTCGTAGAACTGGCGCCACGCATGCGTAGTCTTTTTAACGCGTGTCTCAAATTTGGTAAATTTCCGCAGGCGTGGAAAAAGGGTCGCCTTGTACTCCTGCAAAAGCCTGGCAGGTCTGCTGATTCACCCTCTGCTTACCGGCTTATTGTTCTCTTAGATGAGGCTGGTAAGCTCTTAGAGAGAATTATTGCGAGCCAGATAATTGGGCACCTATCGGCAACTGGTCCTGACTTGTCCAAGTGCCAATTTGGTTTTAGGGAGGGTCGTTCAACCATAGACGCAATAATGCGCGTGAAAGCCCTCTCTAAAGAGGCGACCTCTTGTGGTGAAGTGCTTTTGGCGGTGTCACTCGACATCGCCAACGCTTTTAACACCCTGCCGTTCGAGTGTATATCCGAGGCACTACGATATCACGGGATACCCCGGTACCTACAGAACGTTGTGTGCAACTACCTAAGGGATCGAATCGTCTCATATCGGGACCGAAACGGCAGAGTCTTTGAGCGGAGCGTGACATGCGGTGTTCCACAGGTGTCGGTTCTAGGCCCTCTCTTGTGGTACATAGGTTATGATTGGGAGTTGCGGGGTGCCCTTCTGCCTGGCATCCGCACTTTCTGTTACGCGGACGACACCCTCGTCAGAGCTAGAGGGGCATCGTTCACTCAGGCGGCGACTCTTGACTCTTAAAGTAGGCGAAAGTAGGAACAATACAGGTTATCCACAGAATAGAGAGGCTCGGTCTTCAGGTGGTCCTCGAGAAAACCGAGGCTCTTCTTTTTTACAGGCCTCGGAAGGGACCTCCCTCTGGAGCAGCTCTCGACTTGAACGGTGTAAGGGTCACCATCGGCCCGACTTGGGGTTGGTGCTGGATTCAGGGTGGAAATTCACAAAGCACTTATGGCAACTCAACCCCAAACTCACGGCAACTACAGCTGCACTGAGTAGACTCTTGCCCAACGTGTGCCATCGCCTTTTCACAGGAGTGGTGCGCTCAATGGCACTCTATGGGGCACCAATGTGGGTGGACGCTCTATCCCTAATAAGACTCTGTGGAGAGCGCAGCGAGTCATGGCCGTCAGGGGCTACCGCACAGTGTCCTTCGAGGCTGCACGGCTTCTGGCTCAGACACCTACCTGAGAATGAGCCGCCAGAGTCCTAGCGGAGGTCTACGAGCATGGAGCATCGCTCCGTGAGGAGTATAGCAACCGGCGAATCATGCCGGAGCTGGTTCAGCGTTAAGCGTCGCCAGTGAAAGCAACTGGCAGGCAGTAGCCTCCTTCTGCGATGATGTCATGTCGCAGAAGGAGGCCGCGGAACGGGTCCGCGAGGAAAACCCCCTTGCGATTCACCGGAAGAGATCGGGCCGGAGAAGGCGGCTTCACGGCCACCTTCAACCGCCGTAGTGGGGACGGTGGGTAATGGACTGGGGCTCCGTCAACCGCGCCATACGTCTCCGTGTAGGGGAAGCACCGCCTGGTCTCGAGCGTGCTGCCTATCCTGGTGGGCTCGGTAGTGGGCTTTAGCCATACAGTCTTTGCCGCATGACAGCGATTGCGAAAAGTACCCTGTCGTGCGCCAAAGCCAGTTTCGAAGAAACGCGTTTGTTTTTAGTGGGTATGCCGGCCTTCAGCTGGTGACTCCCACATAACCCAGGGCAGCTCCGTTCGCTCCTGGGTACTTTTATAAGGTTTTTCAACGAAAAAAAAAGGGTTCCATATCTAAAATGGAATGACCATTCATTTGCATTTGATTATTTCGTCTAAAACTTCAGATCACTCCAAATTAAATATTTTAACGTAAAATATGCGAAGTTGCTTTGTTAGTTATTGCTACGGAACCCCACGTGTGTTCGACACGTTGTTCCTCGGTTTTTTCCACATCCCGTGCTAAGTGAAGGAGGATTTAATTTTAATATCTGGGAGTCTTAGCTTTCCTCTAGAAAGCAATTTCGGGTTTCACGTCAACATAACGTGAAAAAGAATTTGTAATAAATGTATATTATACTTAGTACCTATAGCGTATATTAGAGTCTATTATAATTGTCATGCAGAGTAATCATATATATATATATGTACCTACTTATTATATGAACTCATGAACGTACGATATGAACTCAATAGAAATAAAACCAATTAACATAAAATTAAGCAGTGTTCTTTTGGCGCGAGCAGGACCACGGGTACATACAATTTCTTTTTTTACAACAAGATGATCAACAAGCTGACAGCCCACCTGATAGTAAGCGGTTACCGCCGCCTATAGACACCTGCAATAACAAGGAAAAATCACTTGATATTGCAGGTGCGTTGTCATCCTGGGGCCTAAGATGAAATGCCGTCCATGCCCAGTAATTACACTGGCTACCTTTCCCTTCAAACCGAAACACAGTGAACTGTTTCACGGCTGAAATAAGAAAGGCGGTGGTACCTACCCAGACGACCCTACATACGGGCCTACCACCTAGTATCTGTATCGATTTAGATGATATTTGGGTAGGAGATAGAGATACTAAAAAAACATAATAGGCTACCTTCTGACGCGACAGCCGATATCGACGCAGGGGAAGCCACATGTGGCCACTTGTTTTTTTCAGTAAAGATTAATATTGTTTTTTTTTTATAAAAACAGACGAAACCATGTCAAAGAAAGCAAGGTTTCGGTTCAAGAACACACAAAATTAAAGTTATGAAAATGTGAGAGTATTCATACATTTTATGGTGTTCCATGTCCCAAGTACAATACTACAAGGAAAAGCTAGCATCGCGTGCAATACATCATTCGGGACGTTTTCCTTAGGAAAGGAAGCACTCAAAAAAAGATAAAACAACACGGACGTTATCAGTAAACATGGAATATTATTAGGGCGCATAAACGCGTCGTAATAACCGTGTACTGGATTTTTATGTGTTCGTAATAAAAGTCGGTATTCTTCTGCTGTTAGATTGTGACGCGTTAGCTGGGGCCTTATTCTGGTATGTTCTTCACAAATTTAAAAAAAGGAGGTTCTGAATATGATTGTGTTTCGCTATGGGTAAGGCTATTTGACGTGTAATTTCCAAACAGCAAAGAACAGTGAGAGAGTAGTCATAAACATTATTACTAATTCTCTTTATAACATTAAATATATAATAAAGAAGATGCACGTTAAATTACATTTCTTAAATAAAGACAATTTAACATTAATATAAATGAAGTTAAATTCTACAAAAAATATACTTACTTTTTAAAAATAATATAATTTCAGTCACTATAAGTACATATTCTAATAATCAGATGGAATAAATAGTCAAATAGTAAAAGTTACTGCAACATAATAATAAAATTATATCAAACTTTAATTAAAATATTGTTAAGTATTAGGTATTTGAGTCATAATTATGTCAGTTTATTAAATAATTGATATTGTTTAATTTTTATAAGTCAAATAGGAATAGTTAAAATTAGGTAGTAAATAATAGGATAACGTCAAAAAAAATATAACAGTACAATTAATTCATTATTTAATATTTAGTATTTTACGCATTAATACAATCATTTTTAAAAATACTCTATGTAGATACATTCAAAAAACCTAAATTGAATGGCGTCAGGCCGATATTAAAATCTATTTAAAAAAAAACATAAAGGTTGTAGTATGGTAGTATGCTTTCCTAAACTTTAATATGAACGTTTAATTGTTTGTCTCATTTTTTATGTCAATAAGTAAACACTTTTTGTCATAATATTACTTTCCAATATTTTTTGTGCTGTTACTTTATACCTTCGTCATAATTCAATCTAATTTTGACAATTCTTTCTTTGCTTGGAAGGACATAAGCGCTTTTTTTAGGTAAATTGAAATCTTGGCATTCTTACAAGCACATTTTCCCGTCTTCCTCTATAAGGAACCCCCTTCAGAAAGGCGTGAAAATATAAGGTGGAGGATTCGTTATCAGCCTTTTATTTCATATTCTTGGCATTAAATTTAAAGTAGTTTTACACAATCATAATAAACTAAAACCCCGAATATTTTTTAAAATTCACTTTCAAATATTTGGAGCATAGTCTCAGAATCAAACTGCACTTCACCATAATATTCCGCCAGGTGTCGCGAGAGAGCGAGAGGTTTGTATCCATTTGGAATTTCAATGTACTTTATCTGTTGGGAAGAAGGCCGTAAACATCGTCATAAATCGTGGTTATGCGCAAAATTCCGAGCCTACTTCTGTGGCTGCTTTGAAACACGATACATTAAGACACGATAACTTTGACACTAAGTGAGATAAAGTATTTGTTAGCTTTAAAGCGTCAGAAATTAATAAAAATACAAAATAAATCCCTAAAATATACGTCCATTCTTAATTCCATTCCATTCATTTTTAAAAGCAATCTGTTGCGGTAGTGACAAAATTGCTTCCTTAAAATTTGTTACTATTGGATAAATGGGTGATGTTAAGTGATGATAAAGCCGAAGATGCAACAGAGAAACAGGCTATCTTACCTCCAACTCCCGAAACACAACAATGCTGGCAACATTATTGTTATGGCGGCAGACTGCGGACTTAGAAAAGACCACCAATCAAACCAAGCAGAAAAATTCAGACATTCAATTGGACGCCTAGGCAGGTCGCTTGAATCGAAGAGCTTTTGTGTGACTGTTTGAGTGATTGGTAGATTCAAGGTTATTTTTTATGACCACATATAACGAAAACGATGTCGGTTATAAGTGGTCATAAAAACAATAACCTTGAACCCACCAATCAAACCAAAACTCTTCGGTACAAGACGATCCTTTCAATACGCCAAGTCGTTAAACGTTAGGTGAGTCTAGTTCAATTAACTATCGGACTATGCATTTGATTGGATGCCGGAGTTTAATCATCGGGCTAGGCATCCAATTAAGCGGCGAATTTAATCATCATACTTCTCTGTTATGTTTAAAAAATGTTAGAAATACAAAAACAACAGACGTAATTTGACAAATCCAGGCCCAATAATTATCGAGCATTTTTACTTAACTTAGTCTATTAATATTGAAAAGCTTTTAACATGTAAACTGCCTCACAAAGTTTTCTTTCAAACTTTTTATACACCAAAATAGCAAAGAGAAACTATCAGGAGGAGGCGGTCGTTGTAACTACAGTTAAAACTTTGATAGAAAGTTACAGCGGAGCGGCGTGGACACAGAGTAGCGTCGAACGCAGCACACTTAGTCACTTTTATCGTTCTTCTTCTCCTGGTGCCTCTTCATTAGTGACGACCGCTAGCAACACAAACTCTCTCTCTCTCTGTCTCTCAAGAGAGCGTACAGCTGCTCATCAGATGTAATTCCTGTACACTCTAGGATTTGCCTCAGCCAGGACGCCTTCTTACGTCCCACGCGATGCGTTCCGTCGACTTTGCGCAGAACTAATAAGTTTTTTATTTTTATATCTTTATGTAAAAGAATATTTAATGAAGTCAGTCATTTTAAACACAAAAAAACAAGATAGATGTCGTATCTTATCGTATCGTATACATGTCGTATCTCTAAAACAGCGACAAACATACGCAACCAAAGAGATCAAAGTAGAGTTGTAGTGAATATGCTTACGCGCAGCGCTGTACTCTCAAACGTTAAAATCAATTGGTGGCGAGATGTCAAGGTCGACATCGAATATTTCTGTTAGTGAATCATACTGCTGGTAAGGGCAATGAACTTTGAATATTATCAAAAATAATAAACTCTACACACTCCCTTAAACGCTCTTTCTGCTTAAGGAGTATTTTTGTAATTCCATTTATTTAGGATACTATACTATTTAGTAAAGCGGTACTTAAAAATATCTGATTATGTTAGTGATAAAGTCTACGAGTAGACGACAAATTAAAAATCATAACTTAATGGCATTTTTATTTGTAAATATACGAGGGAGATTCTTACGCTGCCTCATCTCCATATTAGTTGAAGCGGTTGCGTGGTAAATTATATTGTGTGAAAACCTCATGAATTTGCGAGGGTTTGCAGCAAGCCTCAGCTGAGACTCGTTAAGAGGCAATCTACCAAATAATTTTATTGCGTCTCAATATTTTATGGTTCGATTGACATTGATTATAATTATTTTTATCAACTTTGCGTGTGCTGCATGCGAAGAAAATGTTGATAACGCATTCCTACGTAATATAAGGCCGAAGATGGAAGCAAGTTACACCTGGATTCCTTAACAACAGAGGAACTGGCTATTTTACCTCCAACTGCCGGAACACAACAATGCTGTTAATATTATTGTTAAGGCGGCAGATGTAGTTAAGATGATGTTAGCTAGCCAGGTGGTCTTAGATAAGCCCTATCACCAACTAAACTGACCAGAAAATTTCTGCCCCCACGGGAATGAACCGTAAGTAAGTGGTCTCAACTATTGGACCATAGAGGCAGTTTAAATACGTTGATCTTCTGCATTTTCTTCTACACTGTGACGCAAAGTTAGTTTTCCTTTGAATGCTAAAACGTTGGGCAGTAATAGCTCGTTGCCACTTCGTTGGCTCAACTGTGACGTTTAGAATAGCAGGTAATGGAGTTGCATTTCAATTACTTAGTAATTATTCAGGTTTTTTATAAGTCTACACAACTAGAAACTTCATTGGATATAACGTTGAAAACCTCAGTGATTGCTAAAGTCTAGCGATCGGTCTAGTGAGGGTGTGGTTTATAGTATCATGTCCTAGACAGACAGACTGACAGGCTGTTTTCACATTCATAATATTAGTATGGATGTTGAGCAAGTCAAATTACTCAAAACAGCCTATAGGCAGCTAATACAGCATTTCCTATGTGGGTGCAAAAAATGAAAAATAAATAATATTATTATCATTGATCGAAGTGGCAGACCCAGTTACGACTGCACTGTGCCTCTAGCACGAACATTCAATAATTTCGTAACGATATGGTCTCGACAGTTTTGTATAAAATTTGTGGCGGGCGGTTCCGGAACTAGTTTTCGAAACTTTCATTTCGTAATCATGTCTTCATCGAGCGTGACGGCAGCATTTATAAGCGAAACATGACGTTACGACGATAGCAAGACGTCATTTTTATTTTTCTGTCAGACTCGGTGGTCATCGTTTTGTTGTCTATCCTTATTCTCAACAATAGATTCTCCCTTTGCGACAAAGTACATACTGTACCTCTTGCACGACCACTTTTAAATTTCGAATCACCATCGTATCGAGTAGTTACGTTAGCTTTTGTCTGGCTTTTGTTTGAAATTGTAAGCGTGCGTTAACGATACGATGGCGATTCGAAATTTAAAAATGTTAGTGCTAGGGGTACAGTTCCTACCTATAACAAATCTATCGAACTTTGACATACAAATGAAAAAGACGTCATGCTGTCATTGTAATGTCATATTTTTTATACATTGTAATGTCATAGACTCAGAGGTCACTCGCTTAAATTAGCCAAACTGCGAACAACAAGCAAACCAAGGAAGCACTTCTAGCCTAACCGCGTAGTGGAGGAATGGAATAAGTTACCAGAGATGGTGATTGATGCCCCCTCAATAAATAGTTTAAAAATAGATTAGACACTCATTTAAGAAAACGAAATGCACTGAATGATATAAACACGCGTCAGCATTAAGCTGCCAGTGTATCAATGATAATAATAATAATAAAATGCTACCGTTACGCTCGACGAAGACACTGCGACGAGACCAAAGTTTCGAAACATATTAACCAATAAACAAACACAACAGTTCGCTGTGTTTCGGATTGAGGGGAAAGGTAGCCAGTGTAATTACTGGGCATGACGGCATTTTATCTTAGGCCTCAGGACGACAACGCAACTGCAATATGAAGTGATTTTTCCTTGTTATTGCAGGTGTCTATAGGCGGCGGTAACCACTTACCATCAGGCGGGCCGTTAGCTTGTTTTTCATCTTATTGTATAAAAAAACAGTACCGACCGCCAGTGCGCTGCACAAAATTTTATACAAAAGCTGACAAGACGATAACGATACGAAAATTTCGAAGAGGTGTGAAAAAGCACCTTTTGGGCCGGCAAGGTGAAGACGGCTAGAGCAGTGAACTGCACTAGCTGTCTACGCAGATGGACTCTGCTTACCGCTTTACAACTTCACATCAGGTAGTGTTGAGTCATGTGAACAAAGCACGGCATTGTTTTTAAAAAAAATCGTCCACATAGATGTCATATTCTTGTGTAAATAAAATAGTTTTCTCTTCTCAAATAAAATTTTCTTCATCTCAAGTCTCGTCTGATGCATCCACACAAGGCAAAATGTGTTGTGTTATAAGATCCGCTCAGTGGAGCGCTGCACTCATCCAAACACCTAACCCAATAAAGCTTTGCATACAGTGTGTTCGTTATGCTCAGTAAATTCTAGTCTTATCAGTGGAACTTGAAAGACACGATGATACAAAGCTACTGGATGTGATAAAAGTTATAGGTATCATTATAATTGTTTATATTCTATAATCGCATAAGAAGAGTGTTAGGGTCCTACTGGGACGTATAAATAATGGACTGTACGTTTGCTGGTAATCATTTTCTTTCCGTCTAGATTAACAGATACGTGGTACCTAAAACAACTAATAATATACGACGCCGGTGGTGTCAAGTGAAATGCTAGCTCGCGACCGGCCGCAGCTTTTATACCGTTGTTATCCTGAGGACTAAGATGAAATGCCGCCCATGTTAGTAATTTTACTGGCTACCTTTCCCTTTAATCCGAAACACAGCCAACTGTTTCACGACTGAAATAAGTAAGGCGGTAGTAACTACCCAGATGACCCTACATACGGGCCTACCACTTAGTTTATTCCATTAGACCCCCAAGCTCTTTTAAATCATCATAAATCTCATATCGCACTCATATCTCATATAACACTAGGTGGTAGACCTGTATGTAGGGTCGTCTGGGTAGGTACCACCGCCTTTCTTATTTCAGCTGTGAAACAGTTAACTGTGTTTCAGATTGAAGGGAAAGGTAGCCAGTGCAATTACTGGGCATGGACGGCATTTCATCTTAGGCCCCAGGATGACAACGCACCTGCAATATCAAGTGATTTTTCCTTGTTATTGCAGGTGTCTATAGGCGGCGGTAACCGCTTACCATAAGGTGGGCCGTCAGCTTGTTTGTCATCCAGTTGTACATTAAAAAAAAATCGCACATAGTATGACATATATCACAAAAAGTTTCTCTGTCTGAATTCAAACCGATTCCAGAAGCGAAACTGCCAAAAAACTTCGGCAACGAACACGTGTAGTCACTCCTTTCACATATTAAGTTGCAATGTTGGTAGTTAAACAGTGTAACATTTGACGATGTAAGCCGTAGAACCTTTTCCTATGTCTATAATTATCTGCTTTGATAACGAAATTGATATTTTTCATTTTCACCTTTGTCACTACTCATACGTTGCTAACCCTGTATAAATCAAGAGCCAGCGTTACGGGTATGGGTACTGCTGTAATCAGATTAGGTAAGAACAGTTTAAGGGTCGGTTCCTATTTAGCGGCTTGATGCGGATAGAAAAGAAAATAAACATCATCATCATCATCTCCAGCCTATATACGTCCCACTGCTGGGCACAGGCCTTCCTACATGGGAGTAACATGAGGAGTTTGGGCGATAACTCCAACCAGGCAGTCCCAATGCGGGTTGGTGGGTTGAAGCGGTTGCAGAAACAACCGAAACCAACGGCATAACGTGCCTTCTGAAGCACGGAGGAGCTCGATATAACAAATTTTTGATAGACCCATCCCGGGATCGACCATGGCGAAAGTTGCTTTGTTTCCATAATCGACACCAGAGCGTTCAAATCACTACTCCACTGAGATCCTCCGAAAATAATATAAACTCCTAAAGAATCAATAAACTACTAACCATTTTGTTAGGCACACCTAACTGTGACCAATAAAATTAAAAGTGTGATTAGTTTGGCAATATAGTTCCCCCCCGCTTTCGTTGGTCGCACTAGAGTGATGTCGAAATGAAAATAGCAGATCAGTTTTGTTGGACAAGGTCATTCATCGCACATCCGTTTATTGAGCTCACGTAGGAGCTCCACTTCGATATTTCATGTCCCATCTAGTAAGCTGTACGTCGGCCAAAGGCCCGGTCACCGTGCAACCAGTTTGTTCAGATAGGATCTCAGGTACACGTCACTGTTCTACTATTATCCACAAGGCAGCTATTTTGCTACCCAAAAGCCGGACACAGCTCTAAGCATTTCCAAATGCAAATATTAAGATCGAGGAAATATGACTAACACTGTGAATATCGATATAATATTCTACTGTATGCAGCAACAGCGATGTTTTACTTTGAATATTGAATTGGGTTTTAAGCGAAACAAAAAATATATAACCAACAATCTTTCCACTGATAGTTGTTAACGTGGGTAACACGTTGTACGTTTTTTTGAAAAAAAAATAACGTGCCCCGAAATTGTTTTTCGATTTCAATTACAAATTTTACTATAAGATTATAAATCTGGCATACGTTTGTAGTTTAAAAAAATCTTGGATTGTATAGAGAAACGACAGTTTCTGTTAATTCCAAATTTATCGTTACATTTGTGTCAGTAGGTACATAACAATTATCTTGTAAAAATACTACTTTTTTACTTTCCATAAATGTAAAAAAGCACCATCTACACATTTACGTGCTAATTATTTTTACACCTTTCTGTGTGCTTTACAGCATCTGCAAAATGTTCAAGCAATAAATTGTTATTTTCCCTTCCTTACTGTGAACAACTAGTTCAACATTTCTATCACAGATGGCGTTAATACGCATATTGGGGTAAGTAACATTTTCTTAACGTTGCGGCTCCACGTGCTTATTTGAGTTAAATGTTACGAGATGTCGGTAGTTGTTTCGTAACAAGATTTTGCTTTCAGGATTTTTAGAAGTAATTTTGCGTAAAAATTTACTTTTTCTTAATTATGTGACAGCAGGAGAGCTTGTGCTTAGCTTAGCAACGTCGGGCGTGTGTGGGGGTCACCCAGTACCTGTTAGCCAGGCCTCTCCTGAAGCAATTTCATAGCCGAACATGACACCCACCTAACAACCCACTGCGCCTGCAGTTACGAAGCCGTAGTTAAAAATAGAACAACTTATAGATGCTTTACTCCTACACAAGAAAACATTATGCCAACACGTCATTCCGTGCGGTCCGTAGTCCGTCCGGTCCGTAGTCCATCCGTAGCATTGTGCTACGATAACGCTACGATCCTGTTTCTTGATTATTCGTAGCACTTAATGCGCGCGGCAACTTTCTCATACAAAGTAATTGAATGTTGCCGTTGACCTCTGTTTCCCTGGTACTAGATTCCTACAGTGGGTACTCTCCACGAGCTTACTTATTGCTTGACTATAAGTTTAACGTGTCTGTCAGTCTGTATATGGACTGATTGTGATTAGTTTTCTTTTTTGTTGAAAAGCTGACCTGACCGAAATTTTGAATATCTGTTCAGGCGTTTAATGGCTATCAGCTCATTTCGAACTTGTCAAAAGGGTTTAACTAACTTTCACTGATCTAATTGAATTGAAATTCGTCTTACTGTTACTTCGGTAGTATTTCTAAGACATGCTGATAGCCTCAAGGAGTTGATGTTAGATAGATGATTCATGAGGCCCTGGGCTGGTTAAAATTTTATGTCATATTATTTTTAATGATAGGTACTGAGTAATTTTTATTGCATATTGGTATTTAAAATCAGCTGTAAATACACCGGTACTTTTAGTTTTCGTCTTTTATTCTCGTAAGAGTAAACTTGAGTACACCAAAAGGGAATTGAAATCAAACACCAAAATATCGTCCATATCGGCCATATCGGCAGTCAAAATCAGCTGCAATCACAGCTGATTTTGACTGCCGCGTGATATGGGTTTTTACCTTCGAGCCGATTAACCTCTGTATCTTGATCCGATATCTGCTTTTCGTGTTGATCCGAACGTTCTTTATTCGATTCAAGAGTAATTTCAAATTTCTTACGATATTCCTACTCCTGTATATTTCTTTTTACATGCATACATGGAATAATAAAATATATAATATAATTTCAACATAATATTTACAATATCATCAATGTTGGACGTTTATTGCAAAGGTAATAAGGATGTTTAAATGTCAGAAGTGGGCAAATATTATTGTACACAGCCTACTGAAACAATTTTAGATGTCGCCTCTGTCGAAATACCGATTTCTGAAGAATCAGTAATGAACTGGTCGTATAAAGCGCGAAGATATTTAATTGTATGTTGAAAATAACTCTGGGATATTGAACGCGCCCTTCTAAAGGCTTCAGACTTCAAAAACAGGACAGGAATCTGTTGTGGCTACACAATTCAAAATTCCAAAGTTACGCTAATAACTTCTTAAACAAAACTCCGACTTAACGGATCTTATTTATGTCGAAACAATATGAAGAGGCGCTTTTGCGCACCGTATACTTTTCCTTGGCCCAGCCTCTCTTAACATATTGTATAAGAACATTATGTTGATATTGTACATCCTTGATGATTTGCTTGGAGAGAGCACGGGGGTTCTTATGGAAAGTAATGTGGTTTAAGCGTTTCGCGATTTTAGTTTTAAGTATAACTAATGCTAAGTTCGCACAACTGTGATGCACAGCAGAGTTTTGTTTTGGTTTGTTGTTTTCTTTTGGCATAATATTAATAACATTTATTTCTTATTAATCTGCGAGCACACGCGTCCAAAGAAAGCCGACAGTACTGATTATTTGCTTACCGTCGATGATGGTATAACCAAGTCTTTCTTTTACGGGTATTTAAATAATCAACTTGCAAGTAACAATATAGGCAAGTGGCACTATTTACTGATCACATGTTTTATGTACTTACTTTTGTTTAATTTGCTAATATTATAGTAAAGATTTAAAAGAAAGTCATTGCTGCTAGTTTTATTGTACATTCTTGATTTCATACAGTTCGATTCTTCATCAGAAGGTTTGATTGCCTACGATACAGGTTAACTTAGAAGGTAATAATGGTTTTTTCATTAACGGAGAGTCCCAACTCCCAAGCGTCATCATTGCAATGCTCGGGAGTGAGAGAGCCTGGGATGCAATGGTTTCCTTCTGTGAGTCAGTAATGTTCCAGCACGAGACTGCGGAGCGGGTCAGAGAGGATGACCCCTTAGCTGACCCGATCCGTCGCAGACGGCCACGGATAAGAAGAAGGCGATACTCCCTTTATAGTGGTGCCGTTGGTGGAAGGTCGGGCCTCACTGCTGCATAACACGGCAGCTAAATATAATGGAGTGGAGTTGGATGAGGCTCGCAGTTGTGCGGGCTGACCGTCGCGGTGGCATGGTTAACTGCTTGTTCGTTCCCGTGTCGCTCCAAAATGACGGAAGAGGGTTTCCTCGGTGGGTTTTAATGGGTAGGACGGGGTGTTACAAAAAGTAGGTAATTAAGGTTTAGTAATTGCTTCTGATGTATTGTGCTGTGAAATACTACTATTCATCATCAGCCTGTAAACGTCCCACTGCTAGGCACAGGCCTTTAGGAGAAACACATGAGGAGATTGGGCCATAACACCACCGCGCTGGCTCAATGCGGGTTGCTGGGTTAAAGCGGTTGCAGTAACAACCGGGACCACCGGCTTAACGTGCCTTCCGAGGCACGGAGGAGCTCGAGATTAAAAATTACATCGACCCGTCCCGGAAGCGACCATGGCGAAAGTTGCTTTGTTTTTGTAATTTATAACCAGAGCGCTCAAACCGCTACGCCACTGAAAACATGAAATATCTACGAAATGATAATTTATCAAAGAATCAAGTGGATGTTGACTTAATATTTTCCGACTCGACTGTCACTGCTTTTTTACAAATAATTTTCGAGGAAAACATGAAGCTATTTCTTTACTCACCAATAAATAATCTTTCAGAACGGGATACAGTTAAGTACTAACATAAATACTTTACTCATACTAACGTGTCAGACACAGTACTTTACTTAATATTATATATTTATTTATTTAAATTTAAATTGCAAAAATAAGTTACAATTTGACGGACATAATGCCATTATGTATTATTTATTTCCTGTTTCAATAAATTTTTCGATATGAGCTGTTTCAGGTTTATATGGAGTCCCGGCTTTGAGAATGTAAAGATAAGGAAATGGAAATAAAACATTACTTTTCAATTTATTTTTGTTATTTTTTTGTGGTTTTCCCGTACAAAATACTTCCTGATGATAAGTGACAGTTTTATAATTATCAATATAATGGCAACACTATAATGTCAAACTTCTATTAAAAATAATACTCAAAATATACAGAAGAAAGCAAAAAACTTTGTTGATCCGTCTATGAGTCCATAATTCCATATTCCTAGACTAAAAGATTATAGAGATTATTTATTAATATGGCCTCCTTTAAGGGATGCTTTAAAATATTTTTGTACCCGTTGTTTAATGGCCGAAAATATCACGCAAAATGAAACATATCCTTTAACCCGTCAAGCATGAGATTCCAGACACAATTGATTTTTCTATTGTCATCGCCCACCGCTGGTATATTGCCGCTTTACAGATTACGTTTCTAAGTTGTGTGTTTATAAGGTACTTACTACCTAAGCTTGTCAGTGGTGTGTCCATGAATACGTCTACATCGGTCAAGTGTTGAAATTATATAAAGACAAGTACGAGCAAGAAATCACCAGAAAACTAAGTTAGGCTGGACAGCATTTGGAAGGTGCGTCATAACTTCTCGTCGTCAGTGCCACAATGCACGAAAAGTAGGTCTTATAACCAACGCGTCCTATCTGTTATGACTTACGGGGACGAAACTTGTGTTAGCGATCTAGTAAATTCTGATTGTAATTAATATATTTAGTTAACAAATTATTATAACTAATGAAACGGTTACTTGATTTATATTTAAAATAACAGATATTAATGGATCGTCAAGTGATTGGTGTTATCCAGCAGCCATGTTGTTGGTGATCGTCAAAAGGAATAGACGTGTACACTTTAAAATAAATTGCATTAACGTTTTTAAATAGTTAAACTAATTATTGGAGATATCATTGAAAGGTAGTGAACGCCAAAATGTAAGTTAATTAACAATTCTTGTTATCGTGAAGGCTAGCATCAAAGATTTGGTGAGTCCTTTTAAGATTTTTCAATTTCAAGAGATAATGATTGACCAACCGGTGGACAGGGAATGGCTATAGGGGTGGTATGGAGGCCATTTAGGGACCGTAAGGTCCCGCCATAATTATCATCTCATAAAGAGATGGTAATATGAACAAAATAGTAAAATGTAAGGTGAATTGGGTAGTACGAAAGTACCTACCCAGATTCAATAGCAAGATTATTTTCAACTAGGGCCGAGGAACCTTACACTTGGAACACGACAGTGAAATTGGCTCACGGAAAGGTACATGCTAGAAGTTAGAAGCTGATTCAGTTCCTGCCCCTAGACGTTTTTTTTAGTTAACTTATTTTTACTAGGTGGTAGGCCCGTATGTAGAGTCGTCTAAGTAGGTACCACCGCCTTTCTTATTTCAGCCGTGAAACAGTTCGCTGTGTTTCAGATTGAAGGGAAGGTAGCTAGTGTAATTACAATGCGTGGACGGCATTTCATCTTAGGCCTCAGGATGACAACGCACCCGCAATATCAAGTGATTTTCCCTTGTTATTGCAGGTGTCTATAGGCGGCGGTAACCGCTTACCAGCAGGTGGACCGTCAGCTTGTTTGTAATTTAGTTGTGTAAAGGAAAAGTGGGCAATATATGAGTTGTAAGATTAGTCAAATTAATCATCTTGTTTTTTGAATAAAAATATGATAGCATTTTCAATTCCAACATCAGATTTTATTGAAGAGTCCAGGAAACGAATTATTCATTTACGAATTTAACGTCGCAGACAATTCTGAGTACCTGCCTATTAAGATTCAAGCGAAGATTTATTGAACATTACATTTTCAAAACAGGTCTGAATTGTTAAATTGGGTTGTTATGTCTACAGACATGTGACCTCGAGGCATCGCTGAGACATAACGAGGCATAAATGTTGCGACTAAAACGTTTCATTTGTATGTATCGATGGCTGGTTGTAGAATTGAGCACTTAATAAAGATGTGACTGGGTGGGCGTACAGAAATAAATATACCTAGAATACTTGTTACAGACATTTGATTAGCACATTAAGAAAGAATCTAAAATTGATTTATGCCATGGTAGTATTCTTATAAGCTCAGCTTCTATTTCTTTTTCTTCTCTTTCTTGATTTAAAGAAATTTATTATTTATTATTACAAATCCGAAAGTAACTATATCTGTGTGTAAACTGTTTGCCTGCTAGTTGCAATTTCACTCCAAAGCCGCTGCCTGGAGTAAGATAAATTAATATCCTGCGAATGGACATACCTTTGGCACGATACCCGACATCCACGCGGGCGAAGCCGACGGTGGCCGCTATTGTAACAATAATTCTCAACTAGGTTCGTTTTTATTATGACCAATCAATATTAGCACTATTAGCACTTTTGAAATTCCGTGCACCGTCCAGAATTCCGCGCAAACCTATTACACCACTTTGCCCTCCGTTGAGAAGAACAGTTCTTGGTTCCAGTTCTCCCGTTTCGAGATTGTGCCAAACCCTCAATAAATATAGCGACATTATTGACATCCATTATGATTCCCCCAGCTCGTTGAGAAAAAAACTACTAAAATACTTATCCACTACATTATATTAAACCTTTATAACAATTATTGTTTCTTTTTTACACATATGATATCGCTCTCACACTAATATATTCAAATATAAGAGAAAATTGACAAATGTAAAATTAATTTTAAGATTAAAAATTATAAGAGAAAAATAATTTTAGACCTAAAAACTACACTGTAACATAATACATGCTGTGTTCACCTCTAAGTAGTTGTGCATTAAATTATGTATTTAGGAAGTATAATTAGTTAAAAGCCATTATGTAACAACTGTTGGTGATCCAAATAAATTAAAAAAAAAAAAAAGGGGGGAAAAAAACATCAAGTCTTCACGTTAGGTTTTTTGTCGAGAGGTTATTTTACAACTTTGTAGGCTTCATTAATATTCCTATGACAAAATACAGGTTTCTAGTACTTTGTCATGATGACGGTGCTTCTGTGGCCTTTTGCAAAAGTCGTGGAAGCATAATAAGTGCCCAGGCAAGGGCCTATTGGCTTTGCCCATTTTATTTTACTGCACAAATTTTAGCTCCACATTATCTCGACTTATTTGTTCTTTTTATCATACTTACGGTTCAAGATGAAGCGTAATGTAGGTACTGTGCAAGTCTTAGTATTGGGGAATGGCGACCATATTTTAATACGAAATCTTTTCGGCAGACGCGGTCGTCACGTTTGACGTAACTTACTTGAGGCACATAGATCATTGAGGAAGTGTTGAATCGGAAGCAGGATGACTACTGTCTTACAATTTTATATTTTCAACCTCCATGAACGTGACAAAAAGAAGCCACTAAACTTATGAACCTCCTTAAGACGCCTTATAAAATTGTTTATGGCAGGCCCACCCACCTCTGGACCAGTAGATACTTTACCAAGCTTCGGCGCGAAACCTGGCCATAAGGTCAGGTTGCCTGGGGGTGGGCTGTTTAAATTGCTTCGGCAGAGCCCAGGCTACCCCCGCGAAAGGCAGTGGAGTTACCGGGAAGTTTTAGTGGGGTTTTTCTGAGCTGCTAGCGCTTAGCCAGCGGCGGGTAGGTCTGTAATCGGGTTTCTCTCCGTAAAAATAGTTATTTGTTCAACAAGTGAGCAAAATTATTTTTTGTAGCGAGTGCTGATTTTAAAACACGAATCAGCGAAGAGTAGTACTGAGCGCAGTGAGTGATTTAAAGACACTAGACGAAAAAAAATTGCTCTCGTGTGAAACATACAACTTTTCACCTCTCCAGCGAGAATATTGTTATAAGTGAGATACGCAAACGATATTAATTCAGGCCTTAAACAATCATTTTCATGAACTTATTTTTGTAATTAAATTAACAAAATAATCACAATATAATTATAAACACAAGTCGAAAAATCAAAAGAAACTGAATTTATTTTTCCCTTAAGATTCTAGTGCAAAAATTCTGCCCCCATAGGAATTTCTCGGACCTCTAGATCTAAAGGTGGTCTCCACTACAAGACCACAGAGGTTAGGCGACCTAATTGGACCCAAATAGTCTTTCCTAAATGATCTTTAAAAACGACTATTTGCAAATCTTGTAGAACCAGTCTACAATCTAAGGTAAATTTACTGTCTCCACCTCAACATCACGCACAAAGAAGTTTAGTAACTCGTTTCTTTGTCGGACTTCCAAAACTTGGAATTCTTTGCCAGTACATGTGTTCCCTCCATCCCATAACATGGGTTCCATCAATCAGAGTGTTTCAAGCTGCACTAGCTGTCTCCGCATATGGACTCTTCTTACCGCTTCACATCAAGTGGTGTTGAGTCATTTGCTGAGCTTTGTATAAAAATAACCTACGGAACCGCAAGCTAAGCTTTGAAGGATTTTGGGCGGATATATAAACAACAGCCTGATTTAAGACGATTTTAATTAAGAACACAGCTGAACTAAGCAAAAAATACAATCAGAGACAACAGATTAACAAGGTATTATTCGAGACCTAAATTTTCGTGAGCATTTATAAAAGAAGTTATTGTGAGTCTTATGCAAGACCTATTCTACTATGAAAATAATACTTCTTAAATTATGGCATTGCGTTTACAAAATTAAATACAGTTCCAATACTACCCCTTAAACCTATGCCATAATTAACTATCTTTATGTAGTCACAATAATCTAAGACATTACTTTGTATGTACCTATTGATATCTATTAAACCTAATTACAATATCAAAAAAATAGTATTTTAATTTAATACAATTCTGAAAAAAATGTACACATTCAAAATGTCAAACATTATGAATATAATTTACAAACAATGTAAACACAATCCTTTCACAAATTGATCATGTTTCTCTTTTGTTAAAGGCTTCGTTAACAAGTCTGCAATCATTAAATCAGTTGGCAAATACTCAACATTAACAATATTTTTCTTTATTTTTTCTTTTATAAAATTATGCCTTACATCTATGTGCTTAGTTCTACCATGATACATAGAATTAATAGTTAATTTCTGAGCAGACTGGTTGTCGTTATACAATGTTACTTTACAATTTATATTCAGTAATTCATTAAGAAAGCTACGTACAAAAAGTGCTTCTTTACAACCATCTGATAGAGCCATATACTCGGCCTCTGTGCTGGAGAGGGCAACAGTCTTTTGTTTTCGACTTTCCCAAGAAATCAAAGAATTACCTAACTTAAATATGAAACCAGTAAAGGACTTACGATCAACTTCGTTACCACCCCAATCAGCATCAACATGAGCAGTTAAATCCAAACCCCCTTTTTGAAATACTAACCCATAGTTCACTGTACCTTTAAGATAGCGAAGGACACGCTTCAGTGCTTTCCAGTGGTGTTCAGAGTGACATTCGTTGAATTGACTGAGCATACTGACAGCATGAGCAATATCCGGTCGGGTGCATACCGCTATGTACATGAGACAGCCAATTAGATTTCTGTAATTAGAATTTTCACTTTTCTTCTCACATTTTGATAACTTTATTCCTTTTTCTAGTGGAGTTTTCGCAGGTTTGCAGTCCGCCATGTTAAACTTCTCTAGAACTCTTTTTATGTATCCAGTTTGATCAAGAGTAATTTTGCTCTGATATTTATTTACTCTCATTCCAAGAATGTGGTGTGCTGGACCTAAATCCTTCATTTCAAATGTATTCATTAGATCATGTTTAACTTTTTCTTTCAAGGTTGTGTTACTAGAGAATAATAAAATATCGTCTACGTAGATAGCTATTATTATCAGCTCACCTTTTGTTTTCATAAAAAAAACACATGGTTCAGATGAAATCCTTTTAAAATTCATTTTCTGTAATAATACCTCATTCATTCTTTCATACCACATTTTGGAAGCTTGTTTTAAGCCATAAATGGACTTGTTTAATTTATATACATAATGTTCTTTACCTTCTTGAACGAACCCTTCTGGTTGTTCCATGTATATAGTTTTATTAAGATTACCATTCAAAAATGCAGTCTTAACATCAAGATGGTCAATGTCCATATTAAACTCTGCAGCTATAGCAAGTAGAGTCCTTATAGTAGAGTGTCTTACCACTGGCGAGAAAGTCTCCTCATAGTGGACTCCATACTTCTGTGAATAACCTTTTGCTACTAGTCGAGCTTTGAAGTTTAAAAGTCCACCATTGAGATCTCTCTTCTTTTTAAAAACCCATTTACATTTAATTGGTTTACGGTTTTTCGGTTTCTCAACGAGAGTCCAACACTTATTGTCATTAAAGGATTTATACTCATCTGCCATTGCTTTTCTTCACTCAGCTGCTTCTGTGCTTGCTAAGACTTCCTGTACTGTGTCTGGTTCATCATCATTGCTATACAGCTTCTTCACTAACAGGATGGACATTGAACCTATATCAGTATCTTCATACTCCGATGAATCCGTTCCAGTGTTGATCGCCCTGGAATGTAAGTAGGATCCGCAGAACTATTTGATTCTAAAGTGCTGTCAGTCTCACTGTCTGAATCATTTACTGTAATTATGCTCGGCCGTGTTCTTAATTGGTCATCAGAAATCTCTGGTCTTACAGTAGATGGTTCAGCCTGTCCATCTTGCTGTGAGCACTGGTCACTCTCCAGGACTGATTCTGGGTAGTGAGCAACACTCACAGATTTCGTCGAAGCATCATTTTGAGGAAACTCAATGAACTCAGAGGTAAAATTATCATCATGTGACTCATTTTCATTAAAAAACTTATTTTCTAAAAAAATCACATCTCTTGCTTTGACACACTTGTAGTTTTTTGTAGGATCTAATAGTCTATAACCTTTTGTACCCTCACAGTACCCTACAAAAATATGCTGTTTAGATTTAGGATCTAGTTTGCTCCTTTTTGGAGTAACAGCATAAGCGATGCAGCCAAAAACACGAAAATGACTTACATCTACCTTTTTATTGTTCCATTTTTCTTCAGGTACTTGTCTAAGTAGAGCCTTAGTTGGTGTCCGGTTCTTTAGATATACAGCGGTGTTCACTGCTTCTGCCCAGAATTTGTTGTCTAGGCCAGCGTCTCTTAGCATGCATCTGGTTTTCTCTACAATGGTCCTATTTGCTCTCTCTGCCACACCATTTTGTTGTGGGGAATATGGGACTGTTGTATGATGCTTGATGCCATTCTCTTTCAGGTATGCCTGTAATTTAGAGTTAACATATTCACCACCATTGTCACTGCGTAAAATTTTTATTTTTTGGTTAGTTTCTTTTTCGACTGCGACTCTAAAATTTTTAAAATGTTCAAAAACTTCATCTTTGTTGTGCAAAAAATAAACAAATGTTCTCCTGGAAAAATCATCTATGAATGTGAGAAAATACTTACAACCCCCAAGAGACAGTGTTGGCATTGGTCCACATAAATCTGTGTGTACCAACCCTAATACTTGACTTGCTCTTGTATATGACTTTTTAGGAAAACTAGCACGAATCTGTTTACCTTCAATGCACGCAACACAAGGATTAAAAATATTTGGATTATATTTAATACCTGTGACCATACCTTTATTCATTAGTGCCATACTCCTGGAGTTTAAGTGGCCGAGTCGACGGTGCCACATTTCTTGTGACTCCTCAGCTACTGTACCTTTTGATGAGTTTAACGAAGAAGTCATGACACTTTCATCATTTGCCTGTGTCTCTTTGGTAACTGTACTGTAAGAAGCAAAATTAGTATTACCTCCCCCAAACACAAAGGCGGATCCATGTTATCGAGTTGATAGATACCATTTTTAAGAGTGGCAGTAGCCAAAATCTCATCTTCATCAGATATATTACATTTATGTTTACTAAAAACTACTTTGTAACCTTTCTTCACTAAGGAACTGACAGACAGTAAATTTGCAGAAAGATTAGGCACATAATAAACGTCTCTAATTGTTCTCTCACAGTCTTTCAATTGTACACGCACACTACCTTGTCCGGTTGTTAATAATTTGTCACCATTCGCAACACTTACTTGTGACGGGTTTTGTTCAATAAAATCACAAAATAGTTTTTTGTCATTACACATATGATTCGACGCACCGCTGTCCACATACCATACATTACACTGGTTGCTTGCTGAGAATACTGTTAAGAGAGCCTTTGACTCCTTCCAATACTTTTCTTTGGTGGACTTCTTATCTTTATCTGGCTTCTTATTAAAATTCTTGGGGCAATCCTAAATAAAATGTCCAGTTTTCTTGCATTTAAAACATTTTGGTGCTTTCCTAGTTGTTGCAAAGGCCATAGTTTCTTCAGTATTGTTTCTGCGGTCATATTCTTGTAATAGTTTCATTTTGACCATGTCACTCGTCAACTTTAAACTTGAATTCTCAAGTGCCATTATAAGCGGATCATAGTTACTTGGTGGCCCGCTGAGCATAATAACAGCCAAGAACTCATCATCCAGAGATGAATTGATATCATTCAGTTGTTGTGACAATTCCTGAAGCTTGCTAAGGTAGCTTTCCATGCTGTTATGCTCTGTCAATTTGGTGCTGAACAGCGATCTTAATAGACCTAGTCTGCGGCACAGCCCTTTGTCCTCGTAGGCTTTGCTCAGGTTATTCCACGCCTCACGTGCATCCTTTGCGTTCCTGACATGAGGGAATGCACTCGTTTGCACCGACAGGCATATTCTTGCTAGTGCTTTCAATGTCCTTTTTGTGTATTCTTCACTCTTCGTTGGTTTAGGCTCACCATCGATAGTGTCCCAGAGGTCTTCATGGACTAGTATCATCTTCATACAAAACTTCCAAGTGGAATAGTTTTCCACACCCCTGAGTTTCTCGATGTTATGTAGTTGTGAATTATTTCCTGCCATTTTTCAACTTGTACACCATGCACGCGTAGCGAGGTTATAGTTATATTTATTTCCAAATTTCGATGTGAAATAAAACAATAATCGAATAGATTTCGACGCTCTGGGCCCATAACCTGAAGGATTTTGGGCGGAAATATAAACAACAGCCTGATTTAAGACGATTTTAATTAAGAACACAGCTGAACTAAGCAAAAAATACAATCAGAGAGAACAGATTAACAAGGTATTATTCGAGACCCAATTTTTCGTGAGCATTTATAAAAGAAGTTATTGTGAGTCTTATGCAAGACCTATTCTACTATGAAAATAATACTTCTTAAATTATGGCATTGCGTTTACAAAATTAAATACAGTTCCAATAAGCTTGTCTGGCATGCTCTTGACCACTTGTTACCTTTGATCTAAGCAAGCTTGAAGGCTTCTTTCAAAGTCAGGCAACCATTCCCTCTTATCTATTCTTTTCAAGTAAACAAAAGGAATTAAAAATTTTCACACAAAATATGATATCCGTAACCTAAAATTTTTACCTTCTTAAGGCACTGACTACATTTGATCGAGCTCGTCACACAAACTTTATTCAGATAAAAAAATATGTATGTTATATAAGCCAGAAAATTTAATGCCTACGCAGATTGTTGTGACAATTCAATGTTTAGTATGAAGAGTTTTTTGTGGGTTAGGCGGTTCAGCCATCTGGTCAAACGCTGCGGACAATGACTTGGCTCGTTTTCCTTCAGCGACTTAATTGGACGTTCGATTAGCTGGCTAATTTTACCGAATGGCTGTGACATGCAAAGGTACGTTTCTCTTCGCTATGTTTCCGATGGCTAGGATATTTCCTATTTGCGATACTTACTTCATATTTTTTGCCTTAGAGTTTTTTCCGGGTATTTTTTTTTTCAAAATATGTTATTTTACAAAAAGGACATTTGTGGTATCCCACGGATACTTTTGAGTATAAGAAGTACAAGAAATAAAACTACAGTTTATTATTTTAACACTCGGCTTAAGCAACGTCCGCACCTCACAGTGACGTAGCGAGTAATGGCCGACGTTCCCTACTCCGAGCTAGTATAATCTATACCAGAGCATCACAACATTGAATTGCATAAGCATGACAAGACAATACCATACTGACTAGTTTGGTTCTTGGACTAACAAAGACATCTTTTTAATAAGGTCGATCACCTTACTGACCTCATGCAGGAGACGAATTTTAGCCCTCAACTTGATGACTCCGAAGTATTTGAAGTGGCTGTACCAGATATTGCCATTTTTTTATAGAACTAGATGACAAACAAGCTGATGGCCCACCTGGACGGGTCACTTGATATTGCATGTGCGTTGTCATCCTGATGCCTTTTTTTAAACTTTGAAGATAGACAAGTGGGGCGAGTTACTCAGAGGCAAGTGGGGGTGCCCCACTTGACTAATCGCAGTAATCTCACACTCTTAAGAGCGGTCGTAGCGCCTGAGTGCGTACTCTGTTTTCTCGCAACTGTGTCGAAAAACAAACACACACGCGCGGAAACATCCTTCTATTTGTTACTTGTAACCAATAGAAGGATGCATTTACTGCACTAGTATCGTAATAACTATTATCGGTGCCAACTTCTCATTTTATACAGGTATTATCTGCTGCAATAAATTATTTTTCCGTAATTTTTTACACGAATTTAAAAAATTTCTTTTTGCTACTGTAACTGTTACTTGTTCGTAGATAGGAGAAATAAGCTGCCAGCTCTCTCCGCCTTAAGATACCCACTTTGCATCTGAAAACGGCTTGCTCGACATAAATGAATGAATGAATACTTGAGATGCAAATTTTTCTTATTAACGCTTTCCTTGAGGGTCGTAAGGAAGAGATGAACAATAATTAAAACAACAAATTCTTAACTTTTATTAATTATTGTCTGTTTTATCTTGATAATTGTTCTGAAGATCTAAGGAATTAATTAAGATGCCTATCCAGCTAATAAAGCTGGAGCAATAAATTAAAAGGGAATAAACAAGAATGCTTTAGATTATTAAAAATATGAGTTCTATAAGTTGAGGAGCTAGGAGGTGTAGTGGTTTGGGCGCTCTGGTTTCGATTAAGAAAAACAAAGCTTTTCGCCTTGGTCAATCCCGGGATGGGTCAAACAATATTTGTAATATCTAGCTCCTCCGTGCTTCGGAAGGCACGTAAAGCCGTTGTTCAGTGGTTTCAGCAACCGCTTCCACACACCAACCCACATTGGGCCGACGTATAACATGGGTTCCGTCCTAGGCGTAAAAAAACACCTTTTGGGCCGGCAAGGTGGAGGCGGCTAGAGCAGTGTCTAAACTGCACTAGCCGTCTTCGCATATGGACTCTTCTTACCGCTTCACATCAAGTGGTGTTGCGTCATTTGTCGTGTTTTTAACAGACTACAAAAAAAGGAGGAGGTTATTAATTCGTCTGTATGTTTTTTTTATGTTTGTTACCTCAGAACTTGTGAACCTATATTGATGATTCTTTTTTAAAAATTATTGGAAATTCATTGGGTAGTTTGGTTTTTAAATCAAAAAAACTGGAAAAATTAAGTCGTCTACATTTGCGAAGTTGCGTATATTTGCTTTCCTATAAATTTTTAGTGAAATGATACGATAGTAGAAAACAAAATAAGTTCACGGTCACCCATCTAGCTTTGACCTTCAAAAGTTATCACTAAAAATTGTGAAAAAAAAGACTCCAAAAAACTGAAAAGGATAAAATAATTAAATTTTAGTAAATAGGCACTCATTCCCTAGGAACATATTTTTGGAGTTGGTGCTAAGTTGTTTCCATAAACCATAGATAGTGAAGCACCGAGTCCAAAAATATGTTCCTAGGGGATGAGTGCCTACTTACTGAAATTTAATTATTTTATCCTTTTCAGTTTTTTGGAGTCGGTTTTATTTTTGTTTAAATTTATGTATAAAAAACGTCGGGGTGTTATGGCCTAAACTCCTCATTTGTTTCTCCCGTATAGGAAGGCCTGTGCCCAGCCGTGGGACGTATGTAGGCTGTGATGATGATAAGTTATAGCATTCGCCCGCGACTTTGCCAGCGTCAAAAAAGTATCCTATATTGCAATCCATAGCCTAATGTATCTTTCTGTCAAAAATCCAGATCTGTTTAGTGTAATTGAGTAACAAAACATTCATCTTAGCGTTCACGTTCATTATATTAAGTAAATAATGGTGCGTTTTAACAAGAACAATATACTATCAAACCCTCATTTTAAATGCTAATACTCACTCATACGGAATAATTTCTGTATTAGCGTTAAGTAAAGTTGTAAACAATCTCCAATCTGATCAAGTAATGGGGGTTTTATCGAGACGCTGTATAAATAAAAAAACTCGTTGATAGGAAATTATATTTGCAGAGAAAAACGTGGGACGCTCACAATACTGACTCTCTGTTTGTTCTCTCTGATAGTAATTGCAATGGGGTGGTATTGTATACATCGCTAGAGTAACTACACGTGATATAATATGTATACAGAGTGGCACATAGATCGGTCAGTATGGGAAAGTCTGAAACTATAAGACATACGAAAATCTCTTCTTAGGAACCATGTCATCGATTTTAGTTATAAGAAAAACTGCATTTATACATTTAAAAAAACGTGTACTTAGCTCGGGAATTGAACCCGAACGTTTTGAATGATAAAATAATTGATAACTATTCGGTCAGTCAAACCAAGACGTTCCATTATCAAATGAGGTTTATTACGTCTCTGTTCAAACCAAGACGTTCCATATTCAAATGAGGTTTAACTTTATTACGTCTTTGTATCTACATACTTATTCTAAGTGGGCTTTTCAATTAATTATTAGTGTAAGTATGATTGATAGAAGTAAGCAATTACAATCATAGATAGATAATATTATCGCAGATAACAATATGTAAAGCAGTGTATGTAACAAGTTGCGACACCAACAAAGAGCTACAAACCACCATAGAGACAATTTTACGCACTTAAAGGAGTGAATGTTGTATTGAAAAAATGTTGGTAATTTCGAACAGTTACTAAAATAAATTAAAGTGTTAGTTCTATTTTTTAAAACGTCGGGGTTTGATTTCATAGCTGAGCACACGTTTTTTTTAAATGTATGAATGCAGTTTTTCTTATTACTAAAATCGATGACATGGTTCCTAAGACGAGATTTTCGTATGTCTTATAGTTTCAGAGTTTCCCATACTGACCGATCTAAATGTGCCACCCCGTATTAAGTTATTTGTAGCTTAATATTTACCTCCATGATGCTGTTGTTGATGGTCAAGGTAAGGAAATGTAACCGATTATATTTCAAAAGTTAAAGGTGATGTCAACGGTAAACTAGGTAATACTATCAACTATACTAATGTACATAGACATTCGTAAAGCAGCTGGCTATCGAGTTGGTCAATCCTCATCAAATATGCTACTAAATTCTACCAGGTGCTAGGCCCGTATGTAGGGTCGTCTGGGTAGGTACCACCGCCTTTCTTATTCCAGCCGTGCAACAGTTCGCTGTTTCGGATTGAAGGGAAAGGTAGCCAGTGTAATTACTGGACATGGACGGCATTTCATCTTAGGCTTCAAGATGACAGGAACACCTTTTCTGATCCGAAGGTGTTCCCTTTCCCTGGTGAGCCTGGCAGCGGGCAAAGTCGTCCAGCCGTCGGCGTAAGACAGTGATTGCGACAACCCTTTCGTGTGTCGAAGTCTCGAATCGAGTGGAACACTTTGGCTTTTTAGTGGGTACGCCGAAGACTAGCTCCCACATAACCCATACTACGGAGTCATAAAGTTTACGGCTATTCACCTTCATTAAAAAGACGCCATTGTATGTCCAAGAACCAGAGATAGAAACCAAGATAACATGCTCGAAATGCCAAGTAAACGTGTACAATGATCAAATGATTGATTTCTGCCAAAACTGTGGTACCAAAAAATATGTATTTTTAATGTTATAACATATTCATACATGTATTTCTATTATAAAATTCGGGGTTTTATACTATACACTCCACGTGAATGCCTATGTATATTTAGTCGCGCCCAATTAAGGGCTAATATCATACTTATTATCAGTATCACTCAAAATAGTTTTTATTCAATGTAACCAATTATCAAGCGATTTGGTATTGGGAAAATAATATTTGACAGATATTTGCAGGAAGCAGGCGAATTTTTTCCAAGATGTTTTTCCAGAAACTCCAACTCAGCGAACATCTTATCCACGTGGAATAATATTTGCACAGACAGAACGCCAAACTTGAGTTGATCAGAGCAGTTTTATTTTTAGCTTATCTCCTGGAGGGCTTGGATTTCGGCGGGAATATTAAGTTTCTTTAAGTTTGAAATTAAATAGTACCTACAGACTATATTGAGGAGCGGGTTGCTGGTGTACGAGTATTGTGTATATTTTTATGTATTTATTCATTAGTGCATAATAAAGGTACAAATGGAGGACGTAATAATATACATCTACCTATTTATTTTATACTACTAAGGTGGCAATCAGGCATACGGCCTACCTGATGGTAAGCGGTTACCGTAGCCTATGGACGCTTGAAACACCAGGGATAGGACTTGCTCGATGCCAACCCAAATACAACATTCTCTCCCAGTTGACCAGTGAGAAAGTAACGATATAAAACAACGGTGCAATGATAATAATAATATACGAATAAGAAATATTTTTTTATTTTTTTTATTTATTTTTATTTATTTCTTAAGATACACTCAACAGACATTGACACAACATAATATAAATTACATATTAACCGGTTCATAAACTAGCCAAAGTTTAGCTCTACTATGGTAATCAAGCAGAGTAGGTGAATGACCTGTCCGCCAACCAAGAACTCTAAGATATTTTCTTTGTATGCTTTCAATCCTATCCACATGTACACCATAGTATGGTGCCCAAATTACAGAGGCATATTCCAATATGCTTCGGACCAGGCTAAAATAAAGTGTAACAGTACCAGCCTGACTGCGAAACACCCTGGTAATTCTGATCACGAAGCCAAGCATCTTGCTTGCCTTAGTGATAATATGATCGTAATGTGGTCTAAACGTTAATTTTTCGTCAAAAATTACACCCAGAATAGAATAGAATAGAATAGAATAGAATAGAATAAATTTATTTGTGAAATGTAGGTTAGTATTACAGTCATTGATGTTAGTCTTATTTCTAGTCTCACTACATTTCCACCTTTGTCAAGGCATACAAATATCAAATTTAATAAAGGTACAATTTCATGTCAATGTCAAAAAATTATAAAATATGATGTCAATAAATGTAATCAGAGACTTAATTAAAATAAAATCAAATGTCAAGAATATTACCTACAATTTATACAATATTAGTTAAAATGTCAATAGATCTAGTCAGAGTAATTATAATAAAATCAGAAAATAATGTCTTGTATAATTAATTAATCAAAATAAAATATATCCAAAAAAGAAGAAAAAAACATGTCTAATTATATTAATGTTTTATCACTAAAAAATTCTGCTACTGAGTAATATGCTTTATCGAGGAGCAATGTCATCAAATGTTTTTTAAATATCTTAGTCGGTAGAGTCTTTAAGCTATTAGGAATTTTATTAAAGATTCTAGGTGCCATACCAAAAAAGCTGTTATTTACCAGTTTAGTTTTGCAGGTTTTTGCGCATATTCTATTGCCGTGTCTACAGGACCGTTGTATATTTCGTTCCGAAAATTTAAGAAATTGGTCTTGATTCTGAATTATATACATTACCACTTCGTAAATGTATATAGACGGTAGAGTTAATATTTTCATTTGTCTAAATATTGGTTTACAACTGTCAGTGGACTTAAGTCCCCTCATTGCCCTGATACACCTTTTTTGTGTTTTAAATAGTAGGGTTTTATTTACTGAGTTCCCCCAAAATATAATTCCATAGCGCAGTATAGACTCAACATATCCACGGTAAGCCACTAGTACGGTCTCGGCGCTGGTTATTTTCGAAAGTTTACTTAGGGCAAAGACAAAACTACTTATCGAAACCGAACCCGCCAAATGTAGAAAATAAACATCATGTATTGTTATGAAACCCATCGATATGTTCCATCATCACTACGTAGTATAAAACAAAGTCGCTATCCGCCGTCTGTATGCTTAGATCTTTAAAACTACGCAACGGCGACCGATAATAACATAGACGAGTAACTAGCCCATCCAAAATGACACCCCGAAAGAGACTCCAAAGTGGGCGGGGCTTAAATCGGACTCCACGCCATGATTTAGTTTGTCATTGACTGCGTCACGGTGATGTACTCGTAAAAAAATAATAAAATCTCAGTAAATATGTTCAAAAGTGAAGTAAAATGGTGTATCAGCCGCGTAGGTGATCATAATAAGAACACTGGAATCAAATTTTACATGTAAGTCTCTCCTAAACCTTTATAATCGAGTCAAATGTAAACAATAATATTGGCCGCCATGTTGGCCCAATATTTGTGGACAATTTGAACAAATACACGAGTGGATGATGTTATGCAGTCATTTGTGTGTGACAGTATTTATTTATTTTCAACTCAACTTTTAACTCTGCAAACTTTTATGACGACTTATTGTTATTGTGTATGTTTAATAGTTCATTTACCTACTAATAAGCAATTATGGCTTTATACAACTTTGCCTTATATGATTTTTGTAAGAATGATAAACAAACCTCCAATTTATGGATATATTGCCACTGTTCCTTACAATATGATGCCATTTTCAACACATTTCTCAATAAATTTAAGCGTTATCATTTTAACATGTGTATATTTAATTATTACTTTAATATTTTACTTATTTACAAAATGATCTGGAAATAGTATAGGTATCTATTTTAAACTGTTAAGGATAAGTCTTAGTAAGTAAAGTTGTAAACTGCAAGATAGTTTCTTGAGGTTATTGAAATAAAACAACATCATAATTTCAATAGAGAAGATAGTTGGACCACACCAGCTTGGGATCTTATCATGAGAATTACAAAGTCTCAAGCCCGTATTTACTCTTCCCGACCTTCGGACACTGTAAGCTCCATGGCGTGAATCGGAACACTCAAAATATAACTATAAAAAATATGACGGTATTTAATATTAAACTTATCAAAGATAACTGACATCTTTACTTCAGTCTTCCCGTGACCTTGATCTTTATAAAGTAATCGAAATATTGGGTATAAAAATCATAATGTGACATCTAATTAAACGCAAGTTAAATCCGGTAAAGTGGTTTTATTACAAGAAATAAAACCACTTGATGACAATTTAATTTTTTTTCTTATGTCCTTAATACAAAGAAATAATATCATGACAGATATTTAGATGTTTTTTTATTTAAATGAATGAAGCGAACTCAATTCATTTCTGATTTCTGATCTCAACTCTAAAATTGAATAAGATTACCGATTTACAACGTTACTATATTTATTAAAAATGACGTTAGATAATTATTAAAGTCGTTAAAAAAATTGCATGGTTACATCTTGCATATATGACCCGTCCGGCGCGTGTAAATCAGAAGACCGAGAGGGCGCTATACAATTTCGATATTAGCCGATTTTATCCGACGTGCTCTTCTAGCCGCCGAGGGTACCCATTTTGCGACGAGTTTTGTATGAAGTTATGCTTCTAGGCTCTCTACGTTCGCCGCTACGCAACGGATTTTGATGCGGTTTTTTTTATAGATAGAGTGATTCTTAAGGAAGGTTTATATGTATAATACATGCATAATATTTACATAAGCATTGCACCCGTGCAATGCCGGGGCGGGTCGCTAGTAAGAAATAAATAAATCTCTTCTGTAAACTTTATTTGTAAAATCTTAGGAAGACCATATTCTATCAATGCAGGTAGGTTTCATGAGACACGACTAAGTGCTAACTATTAGAATTACTCAAGAGTTCTTATTTTAGATTTGCGACGAAAGACTAGTCAAGCTTATTTAATTGTGTTAATCAATAATCTAATCGTCTCTAACATAATTTGTTTATTAGGATTATAAGGAATTACTCCGATTAGACAATTACATTTATTACCTTAGCACGTATTTGTAAAATTCATGGAAGTGGAGTTTCATTTGTTTTTACTTTTACTACCTTCTTCCTTATTTTCTTTTGATTTCAGAGGCAATGTTTCTTAGTTAGATTTGTTCATTATGATGAATTTTATCGATCGGTATCATAAATCATACAGTTTCTTTATTTTCTACACTTAATCATAGCTGACTTTTAACAAGTCTTTTAATATTTATTAATTTTATTTTAACATTATTATAAATGTTTGAATAGAACAAATGTTAAATGTTTGAATGTTAGAATATTTCGACATTGTAGGGTGGACGTTAGCTCATAAACGCAAATACAGATAGACTAGAAGAATTTCACAGGGATATCCCAAGTCCTGGGTGGCTCAGTGGTCAGAGCAGTCGCCCGGATTGCGAAAGGTCGCGGGTTCGATTCCTGCCTCATTGGTTTGACCCACCCTGTATCAATAATTATATTAAACAAAACACTTTATATAATCATATACTTACTTAAATAATTATTTTTTATGATGTCTAAAAACAATAACATTTTATAAAGCTGTTTTTACATCAAATTTCACTGCCTTTGTAGATTGTAACATTTGTTAAACAGCTATTATTACAAGAACAATGCGCGCCCTTATACAATATTTTACCCGATACTCATTTTAAGCGTCTTAAAATGAAAAAATATATAAATTGTACAAAGAACTCAGATTTAATAATTTTGGAAGCGGGAAACAAAAGATATACACTATTTTATATTTTTATGTTCATTTAATGAAAGTGAAACACTACAGTCAGTGCCGATTTTTCAATCCTCAAATAGTTTTCATCTTGAAAAATCAGCCCTAAGAAATAGAAATAAGGAAAGAAAACGATGAAAAAATTGTATGCTCCAAGCGGGAATCGCACCCGCGTCTCATGGGGCCCGGCCAGACGCGATAACGCAGTTATTGCAGGTGTCTTAGGACAACGGTATCATCTATTTCTGTAGAACAACGATTCAAAATGATGTTTGACTTTCCTGTTCTGCCCCCTTATTCTCCACTGTCGGAAAGTATTCGTATTTCGGAAACTCTATACCTGTCACTTTTTATCGTGGTGCGTCAAAACGAGACGGCATGTGACTTTTCGAATCGAATCCATGATCCGACAATTGAGAATAAGGGGGCTGGTCTTAAACCCAAAGGTCTTTCTTTATTTTTTTTATCTTTGCCCTCTCTGAAATTTCGTGTGATCACGATTTCACAGGCACCATTTAATACGATCACGTCAAGTACGCTGTAAGCTCAAGATATTTCCGATTTCTCAGTCAGTTATTTTCTTAAATAAGTTGTCATGAAACTCTTATTAAATTAAAGATAATTTAATATTTACAAGATTTATTAGAAAAGACTCAAATAACAGGTCATAGGAAAATATAACAAAAGAATTAAAAGGATAAATAAAAAAAACACTTATGGGGAGCGCCAAGTCCTTAGTCGGCCCAGTCGGCAATGTAACAGGCATGTGGAAGAAGCGTGCAGCGAGGTGCGCCTTTAGGTCGTAAGCGGGTGCACGGCGCGGCGGTAAGCGGGTGCACGGCGCGGCGGTAAGCGGGTGCACGGCGCGGACACCCGTCGCGTGCACTGGAGACTCACGGCTCGTGCGACGGGAAATACGCTTTACGCAGCGCTGCTTTATAGAGATGACATGAAACAGCACGCCAAACGGGGCGCCACGCTGCGGATTACAGCGAAAGTATACTATTTAGTATACTTTCGCTGTAACCCGCGAGTATTTATTTTACAATACTTTGTAATGCAATAGTAGGTCAGCTTGGGCCACCCCTTAGCCGTCAACATAATTATTTATATACAAAATGTATTGGGATGAGTAAGTTTCAGTACATCTATAGTATACTTTCGCTGTAACGTACATCCCAATCGCAAACTTTCGATGTCCAGTACGTCGCTATAGAATACTTTCGCTGTAACGTAGGTATATCGCAATCACAAACTTTCACTCAGGTGACATTCGACGCAATGAAAGTCGCAGTCATAAAATACAGTCCAAAATGTCAACTGTATCAAATCGAGCACAGTATCATTCTGACCACATCTGTTTTTACTCGCAGAATATACTACCGTGCATGCATAAACATTTGTCGTAAACGCTAACAACAGCAAGACTACCCGACTTCAATATTATCTAAATACTAGCCGTTACCCGCGACTTCGACCGCGTATCCTACGGGAACCGTACTTTTTTTGGGGGTAACAAGTAGGTAGCAAATGTGATTATGTGATAAGTTAAGTCATAAACTATCTCTGTTCCAAATTTCATGAAAATCGGTCCAGCCATATCAGCGTGAAGAATAACAAACATACACGCTCACATCTCACCCAAACAATCAAACTCCCGCTTTTACGAGTCTAATTGATAGAGTTGATCTTTCGATACAGTTGGCATTTTGGTGAAATGGACAATTTGGTGCAGTGCTGGTCATTCTGATAATCATCATCATCTTCATTATCATTATCATCTCAGCCGAGAGACACCCACTGCTGGGCATAAGCCTCCCCCAGGGATCTCCAAACCGATCGGTCCTGCGCTGTCCGCATACATCGGCTTCCCGCGACCCTCACCAGATCGTCGGTCCACCTTGTGGAAGGCCTACCAACGCTGCGTCTCCCGGTACGCGGCCGCCACTCGAGGACCTTTTCGCCCCAACGGCCGTCAGTCCTCCTTGCAATGTGGCCTGCCCACTGCCACTTGAGGCTCGCAATTCTTAAGGCTATGTCGACGACCTTAGTTCTTCTGCGGATCTCATCATTTCTAATTCGATCTCGCAGAGAAATCCCGAGCATAGCCCTCTCCATTGTCCTTTGGGTGACATTGAGCCTTCTTATGAGGCGCATTGTAAGCGGCCACGTCTCAGTTCCGTAAGTCATCACTGGCAACACACACGAATTAGAGACTATCGTCTTGAGACACTGCAGTAGTTGGGACGAGAATATGCTGCGAAGCTTCCCGAACGCTGCCCAGCCGAGTTGGATAAAATTAAATTGGTACTTAATAAACTTACAACTATATAGAAGACGTATGTGCTGTGCATATAGCTATTTACTTAGAATGTGCTGATACTACATGATTTTTGACATTTCATAACAATTTTATGAAGTTAAAAACGGTTACGAACACATAGTACTCAGTATTTAACTGTTGTTTTTTTTTTGAGTAAACTGAAACTTTTACTTTCTGTCTTTGATTTCACCTTTTTAGTTTTAAAGTAGCATAATGTAATAATGTAATTACAAACATTTTTCGCCACAATGCAGTGTCATTTGCCCTGGTGGAATTCGCTACAAAGACGTTTCGCTTCAGCGTACCACGCTAAAAGTTTTTCGCCACAACGACCTGTCGCTATAACTTCATTCGAAACTACGTACGGGACCCGTTTGAAAATATGAATATTTTTCATTTATTTTCCATAATGGGGAGGCACAAACTGTGTTCGTTTGGCACCATCTTTTTTCCATGAGAAACGGGTTTAAAGCGTAAACACTCTCTTCATGATGCTACTTCAGTGAGGTGGATAGCAACGATAAAATTTTCAACAACTTTATTTTGCATGTTAGCGATTATATCAATTACACACAACACACACAACACAACTACACA